>CM036540.1:8717282-9189782 GCA_020745685.1 Tautogolabrus adspersus
GAGGGACTTGATGAAAGCCCACACCGAACTGAAACTACCCCAACAAAAACTCATCACAGAGTCACCGACACCATGGGGTTCCAGACTTGCTATGGTTGAGAGAGTGTTGGACCAAGAAAAAGCCATTTCTCAGGTCCTGAAAGCAGACAAGAAGACGACGCACTTGTCACCAACATGGCAAGAGCTTGATGTGATGGAGTCCATGAAGAAGGCCCTGGGTCCACTAAGGGATTTTACTGATGCCCTTTCAGGTGAGGACTACGTCAATTTTTCTTATGTAAAGCCAGTGCTGCACCTGCTGAAAGTAAACCTCCTCAACCCAAGTGATGATGACACTGAACTTACAAAATCTATGAAGACAGTTATCTTCAGCTACCTTGTTGAAAAATACCAGGATCCCATCACTGATGCCCTGCTTGATATGACTTCACTTGTTGATCCAAGGTTTAAAACCCAATACATTGACAGTGACAAGAAAGAGGGAATACAAGCCAGAGCTCTGTCTGAGCTGGAGTCCCTGCTGACTGCACAAGAACAGCATCCATCTTCATCCCCCTCCACATCACAGAGTTCTGAGGCAGAAGAACCAACACAACCGGAGAAAGTAAGAAAAACACTTGCCAGTTTTTTCAGGTGCTACACCTGCAGCTGTCACATCTACTCCCCCATCTCTAAAAGAAGCTATAGGTGGTGAACTGAAGGCCTACCTGTTCACACCAAATGCTGACAGTGAGATAGATCCTCTTGAATTGTGGAGACTCCACGAGGGAAACTTTCCAAGGGTTAGCGAGCTAGCTCATAAGTACTTGTGCATCCCAGTAACAAGTGCTCCCTCAGAATGAGTTTTCAGCACTGGTGGCAATTTAGTTACCTGCCAAAGGGCAACCCTCAAGCCAGACAAAGTCAATAAACTGGTTTTCCTGGCTAAAAATCTGTGAGATACATGTTGTAAGTCGAAACGAAAGCTGCTGCTTTATTTTCTGTTCTCAGGGACCAAACATATTTTTGCACTGACTTGTGGTTCTTCTGGATTACATTGCACTTTAAGTGTTTACAGCAGTTACTCAAGTTTACATTTTTATTTAATCCTTTGCAATATGTTTATTGTTTTACCTTGTGAAAGTGAAACCATTGTTCATTGAAAGTTATGTGACAGTTTAAAATCATGTTAAATTTACATGTCAGAAGTGCATTATTTAACAAGAGGTGATATTTTTATTTGATATTTTGAGTGTTGTTTTAAACTTGCTTTTCTTGATATTTGTTTCTTTTTATTTAAAATGTACTTTTAGTATTTATTGGATTTTAGTAACATTATGAGTAATACCTGAAAAAATAAATTGAAGTCACTATAGACTGAGATGCTGCCTTGATAAGCTAGCCGTTATGTAGCAAGTGTGCACCTTACTTTAATGTTGTTGTGTTTCAGTTGTTTTTCATTTTGAGTTAAGCAAAAGATTGTGAAGTTTGCAAAATCGCTTACCTAAATTAAAAAAGTGTTTGAACAGTACCCTGTCTTAAATGATCTTTTATCCTTTTTGTCCTTTAGGGCTATGATTTTAAATAGGTAAATTAGTTTGTTTTACTGGTAATAACTTGCAAAATAGTCTGAATAATCGAAATGAAAAAATCGTGATAAAATCGTGATCGTGATTCTGCCAAAAATAAAATCGTGATATGATATTTTTTCCATATCGTCCACCCAGGTGTAGCTGTTTGTCAGGAGGCTTAAAACCTGCCTCAGCTCTTAGCCTGGTATTGGGTTAGGTTGAGAGACTGGATTTCCACCATGGGGACCGTCATCACCGGGCTTCCAAAGCCCTCTCCAGTAACCAATGGGTGATGTTACTCAGGCTTTGTCCCTAAGTGATTCAGACTGATGCGGCTTCTCCAGCCGGTCTGTCCTTTAGGCCGAAAGACGTTGTTGCTGTGTGTCAGATGGTGGCATTTTAATCATTGTTGTAACTTTGTGTAGGATTTTACTACTTTAAAAGAGCCCAACAATAGTGGTGGATCTTCCTCAGTTTTCTATTCTATCAGAGTGACAAACTTAATATCTTTTACGTCATTGTCAATAAATGATTTGAAAGTTAAAGCCTCATCTGACACTGTACTGCAGGAAGCGGTTACTGTACCAGCATTAAATACCACTAGATCTAAATAGTCAATGATACCCCTGTCGGTCTTTGCTTCTCTATTTCATGAAAAGGCATCAGTAGTATAACTTTCAGTGTTTCATAACCAGCTAAAAAGTCCTCCCAGGAACTTGATGAAATTACTAATTCTGTTGTCTCTTAAGCCCACCTTAATGTTGGTTTCCAATTAAATGAAGCACTCTGGCTTTCTAGGGAGAAGATTTTCTGCAAAAATGAACTAATTTCCAGGTTGAAACCCAGGGCATCTTCACAGGCAGAAGAAAACTGTACTAATACCTTGTCCTTGTACTTGTGTAAGAACTTTACAAACTTTATTCTGCAGCTCTTTCCTTTATCCGCACTCAGTGCATAAATGGCTCATTTGGAGTTATTGCTTTATTTTCTAAATCCATCTCTCTCTGTCTGTTCAATGTCTGTCAGATTTATGAGTATGATTCCTTCTTTATTATTATTTGTGCTAGTATGGATATTGATAAAAACCCATGGCCAGAACTAGGCGGACTGAAATCAGAGTGACATTTAGGTAGAGAGAGACTACAATGATAAATGCTCTGCCAGGATCTCACATTTCAGTCACCTGAAAAGATGATTGTTTCTGGTTGACATTTGGAGCCTGATGCAGAGCCCAAAATGCCGAATAAATCTCTTTCCATTTCTTCTCTCCTGTATTTTATATTTGTTCAGTTGCGCACACGTCTGGGTTTATTTTAACTTACATTTACGGAATTGTTGCCAGAAAGTTCAGGGGGAAAAAGCCCTTAAGAGTCACCGAATGTGAACAGAAAAAGCTCCACTATCTGGACAAAAAGCTTCTTCTAAACATCACAATATGGTCTTGACTTAGAGGGCGGGTGCATTGAGGGGAAATGATGGAGAAAGACAGAAAGAAGCGCTAAGAGAGGCACATGGACAGAGGAAAGAGTACGAGACATTTAAAGAGATTACATTATTATCATTGACCTTCAGGACGCCTGCCAAAGGTTGGATGTGTCATAAAGGCTCCAGTCAACATGGGAAAGATGAACTTATCCTGTGGGAGATTAACTTGTTTCTCACTCTGCTCACCGTGACTCACCCTTTTATTTGAATTATTCTTATAGAGGCTCCACCCTTTCTTCTAGCTCTTCCCTGTGCTCCACTCAAATACGCACCAGAAATATTGCACCGCTACACAATGAAGATGAATAAGTTTTGGTTGCGCTGAAATAAAAGTAACACTTTCACACCACAGATTCACCAGCTTTCTCTCTCATGTTGCTTCTTTAGATCAAGTCTCAGGCTGTGCTCGTTTGGCATCCTTAAAACAAACTGACATCAGATGAAATGTCTGTGAAAACACAACAAATAAAGGGCGATGTACACCAGATGATAACAGCAGCCATCAAAACTACTTGCTACTCATGGAGCAGTTGTAAAAGTTTCTGTGCAGGCACTCTGCACTACTAAAAAAAGACAACCAAATAGCTTAGCATTGCTCAGCATTCTTGCCTTGGAGTCTTTTACACTTCAGCGATTGGATTTGATTTGTTCCAGCGAACATGACAGACGTGGATGCAAAGAAGAGAAAATATAATCATAGTGAGGCGAAACGCCACACATATAAAGCTTGTTCCAAAATAAGGGTGAACCTTGGTTGGCCAAACAACACTTGGGTGCATAACACTTGCGGTTAGCTTTTGGTAGCTTGCTAAATTATCCATGGATCCATTATTAACGTAATATTCTCAGGCAGCTTACAGTGTAGGTACAAGCAGAAAATGTGCACACTGAGTCCTGCAGTGGGCATGTGCTTCTGGTGGGCATGAGCCGGGGGCCAGTTTGAATGTTGTGTTTACAAGCTGCAACGAACATTTCTGCTGACTCTACCTTCACTTTAGACTTTATAAAACATGGCTGTAGTCTCAGTGACGTCACCCATTTGTTTCCGAAGACGGGATTGAAGCTCAACAATGGCTGTTGCCATATTGGAAATCCTATCTCAACCTGTCTTTCAGTCAATGTAGAATTGGTCAAGAGTTGGAGCATAGGCGGAGTTTAAGCCGCTGTGTCCACTTGTCCGTCAACTCAGCCTCACCCCGAAATGTGCAAATTTATGAATAACGATAAACTAAATAAAATCAGGGAACTTTAAAAACAAAATCCATCCCCCGTACAGTACAAATAAAGAAAGATGGTCTCAAACCCAATTACATTTTTAGTTTCAGGCTGTGCAACATGTTAAATTTCTGCTGTAAAATTGCTTTCATTTCTGAAGACGCTTAGTTTTTGAAAACCAGAGGTTGTGGCTTTAATATCACCTTAACCTTGCTCTTAACCGATTAGTTTAACACACGTGAAATACTTGTACAATTTTTTGTCCAAAAACATCTGTCATAAAAACGTTGTTTTTCTTTTTTCCACTTATGTATGCTCACACACTGCTGTTGTACAAAAAATATGCTTTCATGCTCAATCTTGAGGCATTTCTCTGATATGCTGGAGCAAGAAAAACCGAGGAAACCTTCAAACAGTGGCAGCGAACATCATTCTATGCTTATTATGGACCCGTTTTATTACTAAAGATGTGCTCACACAGAAAGCACATATTCTTCTCACTGTGCTTTCATACAAAGTCAATAAAATTATGCAAATTTGAACTAATGCAAATTATGTTTAACAAGCAAACTGGCACAGGAAAGAACTCAGACTCACATTCCCGACATATTTATCAGAGCTAGTATTCACTAAACCTGGAGAACCTCGATGAAATGCAAATGAATCCCAGATCATATCTGAGCAAGATAAATCAGAATCGGTATGATTTCAACGCTCTTTTACTAGGTAAGGAGAAGTTGACCCTTATTATGAAAAGTCCCTAAAAAATCAACTAAAGTACAAATAATCAACGTAAACTAGTCGAGGTAATGCTGGCTGACTGTTTGATATGTTAATGCATACATATTTGTGTGAGAAAAGATTCAAAGCTGATGTGAATTCAGACCCACATGCTTTTGGCTGCTTCTCTTGACACTTTGGCTGGAACACAAGCAACTGCCATTGACAATGTTCCTGAAAACCTCGACAACGCAGGACTACAGACACCTTGCACAAACATACAAGATGGACTTTGACAATATAATTTAAAGTTTAAACAGTATCCGTCACGTGCATCAAAGAGACTGTGCATCTCATTACCATTTTTGCCCTACTTTGGTGTAATGCCAACAATAAAGGACGAACATTTGTGCAACATTTGACACATAAATACAGCAGAAATCAAGAATCTCCTCTGTAAATGTCTCTCTGAGTCATGACTGTCTACAATAAGAGAGAAGCTCGAGTCTCGACCAGCTGTGTTGTTGGCCCTGCGTATAAAGCTGTTTTAGTCAAGGACAGAAAAGAAGAATAACATACTCACTGCTTATTTGGATGTCACGTAAGTGTCTTTAGATCACGGTTATTCTGTGTCAATTTATCTGCAATATGAAGCTATGAGTTAACCAAAGTGTGCTAACATTAGCATGCTAACACAACAATGCAGACCACAGGCAATTGCACCTTGAACCAAGGACAATCCACTCTGTTTCATCATCTAAATATAACTGTGTTGTGTTTGCTTCCCTTTCTGTGGTGTTGAAGTTCTTGATACTACAATCATTGTAATCTTTTCTTGATGTTCATTTAAGACAAGATGGGCCTGTACAATTCTGTACTTTTAGCGATTAATAATCTTTATGTGTAGAGAACAAATAAATGTGTCTTGCAATGAGTGCCTCATAGCCTGTCATCCTGTTCAAGGTCAAGGGAAGTGATTTCCACTTGATGTGCTGTCCAGCCGTTTGAATCCAGAGGAGACAACAAACCGTGATTTGTTCATCCAGGTTCAACAATCATTACTGCGAGTCCATTGTAATTACACTTCACAAGCTGCAGCAAATTATTTGCAGGCTTTTTTTTTATCACAGGTTGTGCCTCTCAGGTGACAAGAGGTTCCTGCCATACTGTGTGCGTCCACTGAAAGCAACGCAGCTCAGGGGAAATTCCCCCTCTCCCGTTCATTCTGTAATGCAACTGCTCAGAGTATGCTGGGATGTCTAGCGAAACGAATGGAGCAGGCAGCGCCACTTTTTCAACATATTTTCCCCCTCATTATGTCAAACTCATCCACAGAAAAGAGAAACAGTGATGTACTGTTTAATGAATACACCTTGTTGGGTGCTAGACTGACTAAAAGGATCCTAAATTCAAGACGACAAGTAACCAGCAGAGGTGGGCAGGATGACTCTAGCTGAATGGGTCGCATTTAGTGGGCACTCATGGTTACACTCCCTCTCGTGGAGATTATGCAGAAAGAATAACGCAGGCAGGCAGGACTCAGGGCTTTAAAAATATCTCCAACACCGCAGCAATACCTTGTTATTCTCCTTAAAAGAGAGTATTTTAAATCAGTTAAAGATATTTAAGGAACAGAGCACTTTGTAAGAAAGAGAAGTCTTACAATATGTGTTGCCTGTTCACACGTGCACCTCACAGCGGGGGACCTTCCATGTCGGACATGAGGGGACGACTGCAGTGAATCCATGTACAGGACCAGGAAGCATGCCACACATATTTAAAGCATTCTTTGAGCTGTTGAATCACATTTTCTATGTATGTGTCTGTGTGCCTCACAAGCAGTCTAATTGCATAAGTAACTGTTTCACTCTGCTTCGTGAATACTCTCCCTGTATGTCTGTAATACATCATGTCATGGTTTGTGACTGGGCTGTTAAGCCTATTAGTGATAATCTGGGAGTGTGTTAAATATTCAATCTGCCTCTCACATTTATTCTTTTTTAGTTTTTCCTTGCAGCTGAGTAAAATATGTAGTACTCTTGTTGGGAACAGGATAGAAAAAAAAACATCTTTCAAAAGAGTACAGCAACAATGAAAATGTCTTACGTAGAGACTGTATGTATGACTGAAGGTGTGTTTTTCAAACAGGACTTTTTGTCTCTTGGTGTTCATCTTTGAAACAGTGTTTTCTGCTAAACAGAGCTGCATGCTGCTTTTAGACATTCTTAACTCTGCCCCACTGTGGCTTCAGGGCCACAAAGGTTGGATTTGTAGATCAATCATGTGAAAATGTGAGTTGTGGAATTATATATTTATTTTGCCAGACAGTAGTGTCAATAAGGAGTTGTTTTTTTTGAAGTAAAACACTCAATTCTCCGCAGACTCCAAAGCTTCATGCTGTGTTTGAGGGAGCTGGATTTCACAGTATGTTTGTATGTTATTTATCATGCAGTGAACAAAATAAGAAAAAGGTTACCTGCTAGTTTGGTACAAAGACTATATAAAACATGGACGTAGTCTCAGTGACCCATTGGTTATTGAAAGGCATTTTGAAGCCAGACGATGGTGTAGCCATATGAAAAATGGTGTCAACCTAACTTTAGGTCAACTTAGTAACAGGCAAAGATCTGGAGTTGAACCCCCTCAGACAAACAGCTACAATAAGCCCCTCCATCATGTCATTCTTCATAAAATCAAAACGAACGAGCTTTGAAAAAATTCACCACCCATACAGTGTGTACTGATACAGACATATAAGCCATTCACATCAAAATAATTGGCTGTATATTTGTTTATTTCTGGTGGGTGGGACATCTGGGTCTTTTGTAGCCACTCTTACCACTGGGCCACCGGCGTCCATGAAGAAATGCAGTTTTTTTTTGCATCTTTGCATATAGGCTTAATTTTCAAACGCTGGAGGTTGCTACATGGGGAGGAGTCATCTCTTTTCAGTGCAGTTTTTCTCTTATCTTTTTGTTGCATGGACTTTAGTTTATCTGCCTCATTTTGTTTGTTTCATCGTTTTGTAGTTGTTGTTCTTCACTGTCTGGTTGTCACTTCTATCTACTGTTTTCTGCATTTAAAGTGTGTGTGACGGGTAGCCATGACACCTACCTTTAAAGTGTAAGCAGAGATGATGAAGATGATAATGATGGTGATGATGACAGAGGGTTTCTCCTCTGGCGACAGCTGTTCACACACACGCACGCGAACACACACACACACACACACACGCTGACTTAAATACAGACGCTCAAGCACCATTGAAAGAAGTGAAGTCAGAGAAAGGTCACAAATTGCATGCAATCAACAAGAGGCAAAGACAGAAAAAAGTGATAGCATTCATAATATCTATTGGAAGTGAAGGTATTTATGTTTCTGCTAGTGCAGCTTCAGACACAATTTCCATCTAAAAACTTTAAAACCCTCGAGCCCTCATTGATCAACATTTCTTAGAAAATGTTCTAGATTCTGTCTTGTGAACACAATGTGCTTCAAAATCTGTATCTTTATCAAACAAGCACATACCAGTCGTATATCAGTTAGTGATCAGTGACACATCTGCTTAACGATGTTGCTAGTGCACATTCAAGGACACTGCCTCCAATAAACCATATGTGGTAACAACACCCCCCTTTAAAAACCATGTGAATATTTATTTTTCACCTCATAGGAAATATGTCAAAGAGTGCAAAGAAAATGTATTAGATATGCATCAAGGACTTTTATTACAGAATGCTGCATATCATTACAAAAGGTGGGTGTTATTCACTGTTGGTCACGTTACTGAAAAGTAGTATCTAGTTACAGTAGTTACTACTATCGAATAGTAACTGAGTTACTTACTGATTTACTGCATCATAAAAGTAACTAGTTACTTGAGAAAGTTACTTGACGGTTCCTTTTTCTTCTTTAATTCTCATATTAACGTTCACATGATTTAGTGTTGCTGTGGCAGAACTGTGCTGTGACAACTCGCACATTTCAAATAACACTGTAGTCATTTTCAATTTGTAGGTATTTTACCATTTCTCTAAAGGCACCAGACTCGACAGTTGATATGAAGCATGGAGCTGGCTGGCGGTGTTTGTAAGGAGTATCTCCTCCTTGGTCTCCCGAGCTAACGTGAGCTGCACCTGTGTCTCCGGTGTCATCAGCACGGAGCTCTCCAACAGCTAGTTTAGTAGAAGCATGTCGTTGTTTAGCTTGCCGCTTCTTTATTGTGAGAGAAGTTTTCCTTCCTGCACACAGACTCCAGCTCACTGGTATATTATTTTCGTTTAACTCGAGCAGGGAAAATAATGTCGGTATTTCAGAGACAGAAAGCTGACAGCTGAATGATCACCTGTCTGTGTTTGTTTACAGCACGCAACGTTCTTTCTCCCAGGATGCTAACGTGCTCTTAAATGTCAGAAAATATAACTGCGTAGCAGTTTCTGTAAAGTAACTCCTTTACTTTACTCCTTGTTACTAGTTACAGCAAATAGTAGTGGCGTTACAGTAACGCGTAACACCACAACTATTTGCGAGCGTCATGGCATGCATTAAGCTCAACATCCTGTCCCAACACTGGTGTTATCACATAATGTAGTGAACATGTTTTCGTTGAGAAATAAGGAAGAAGCAGATGTATATAAGCTCAATGCACAACAAAGAAAAGATACACACCACTGTGCACAATCAGGAAATACCTGCAACTAAAGGATTACAGAATACCAACCAAAATGTGCCAGCACTCTCATCACACACAGCCCCCTCTGGGATTAATAACCTAGAAGACATTGACACTCTCCTAAAAGAACAAGGTGGGCCAACAGATCAGCGAGCTCTCTGAAAACATGCTCTCTGTTGACGGCATGGTTTGCTAAATCTTCCAATAAGGCAAGATGAGCCATGGGGCTACATTTGAAACGCCTGTCACGGATGTCTTTTATAGTTTTTGATACCAACATCGCAATTACCAATGGATGTTGAGATTGCTTAATGCATGCCATGATGCTCGTAATGCTTTCTATTTGTAGTTTCAGGATTCTACCACTGAATAAAAAATGCATTTGAAACAAAGATATTGCCTTCACTTATTCATGCATTCTAGCAGAGCGTTGTGTTTATGCAACCAGCGGAATGATGTATGCTCAAGCTTAATGCAGAGATTTTGACTAAGCTACAGAGGTTTATTAAGCTCACTCATTTTTAACTCCACTGTTTTTCCATTTTTTAACTTGTTGTCCTCAAACTGAAACAGTCTCGAGTGTAACCCTTTAGAGACATTTCTCAGACGTCACTCTTTTCCCTCTGGAGACGCTGGAGACTTTATCCAGTGTTTGTCACATGTTCCAAAAACCTGTGAACACATTTTGATAATCAGGGAGACATCTACTCACTGCAGGCTTTGGATGGCAACGGGCCTTGTGTGCGTTATGAAGCCTGTCAGTCAAATGAAGGGTAATTAAGCACCAAGCACATCCTGATACACACCACTGTCAGGTGTGTCCTGCTCTGTGTATCAGTAAGGCCAGGTGATGTGACAGCATATTAGAATGCTCATCTGCTCCTCTGTGATGTACCTCCTAGTCTAAATCCTCCCTCACTGTTAGCTTACTCCTTCAGGGTAGCTACAAGCTAAGTGATGTTTGGCTGATGCAAGTAGTGTGTAAGGGATTGATGAAAACAAGCTAAACCAATATATTAAAAAAGCATGTTTGGACTTGTTGGAAATGAAAAATGAAACTGTCTTTTTATGATGTGTTAAAAATTCATATGATGCATGTAATGAATTATTTTTCAAGGAAGAATGTGCGACTTTTTGATCCAGTATGTCGCCCTTGAGCACCCGCATTTAACCAAAACAAACTGCTGTTTGGCCACACCTCCGCTATTCTAAAGCCTCTGCTCTCCTCCAACCCCTCTCCACTCGAGTTCGCACGGAGGAGTTATCAATTAGAACGTACCATAATTAGGAACCATTAAGATATACATAGATACTCCACCTTTACAATACACGTTAAAACATGGCTGTCCGACAACTATAACTGCACACATTAATCTCTGTCAGATGTGATGTGTGTTCGATGTGACATGTTCATTGCTGCTGCCGCTCCATCTCTGCTGCCTGCCTCCATGTTATGTCTTGTATGTACTTTAAATGTGGCCTCTGTGATTGTTCTTCTCCAATGCCTCCCCTGTGTTGACTTTGTTGCATGCACTACTTCTTTGTTCGCTTTGTGCTTGCTCCAATTGTGTGTGGCATGTTGTATGTATGTATGTATGCCTTTCTTTCTTTTGCTTAGGCCTTTTTGTAACTGCAAATGTAATGTAATTTATTGTATTTTAATTTTTAAATATGCATTTTAGGTTGCCGATTTATTTACAACTGGCCGGGGACTACAGCTGGAAATTAGCCGCAAAGGCTAAAGCTGCTCCTTTTATTGTAAAAGGGGACTGTCCACGATACAATAAACTAATAAACTAAACTAAGCGCTAGTGGCGGACAAAATTGTCCTTGGCTCGAGCTTCAATTGCCTGTGTCCTGCATTGTTGTGTTAGCATGCTAATGTTAGCACGCTTTGGTTAACTCATAGATTCATATTGCACATAAATTGACACAGAATGACGGTGATCTAAACACACGTACGTGACATCCAAATAAGCAGTGAGTATGTTATTCTTCTTTTCTCTAGTCCTTGACTAAAACAGCTTTATACACAGGGCCATACATGTAAACATTATGTAAACACGGCTCTGACATCATCGCACAAATACCATGTTGATATTGTAAATATGGGGAATTTAGTCATGGGATTAGGACATTAAAGTGTCGCAGACTGCAGAAGCTCCTCCTGCGCTGTTGAGTATCTCCCTCAGTTACGTTTTACATGTAATCCTGCGATGCTTGAATGACGTCATTTAATTTGGGTGTTTTTATGAGGCAAATTCCCCTAGGGGCATTAAAGGTTTCATTCATTCACAAACTGCCCTCACACTTGTCCCTGCAGGTGTCGCTGTTAAAGCAATTTAACCAGAATTTTCCTTCCGGATGTCTCTCTTTTGTCTATTAAGGCATGATGAGGAGTCGCCTTCTCTTTACAGTCAGTGAAACAGAGGCAGAAGTTTCAAAAATGGAAAAAATAAATAATAAAACTTGGAATTAAAGAAAGAAAACAGCACAAAAAGGGGAACATTTTGGAAGGGAATGTAAGAAAATACAAAAAGAAAGAATTTTACCTTCAGGTTTGAAATTTTAAGCCCATTGACTTGTGAAGTTGATGCTTCCTGTTTATTCCCCGAGCTCAGCCCTTTGATGTGAGTCTCTGAGGACAGAACCAGTGTGTGTGTACAGTGAGTATATGTGTGCCTGTGTGTTGGTGAGCGAGTCTTTGAACACGTGTGATGTTGCACAGAGACGAGGTAAATTGGCTTGTAGCTCGTGTTCACAGACGGTACCTGTCAGTATGAAGCCTGTTCGTTAGCCAAAGAGCGCGCTGAAAATGAACCATAAATTAACACTAGCTCTCTGAGCAGCTGCAACACAACAACCAACAACTTTTATTTGTTTCTATCCGGCCCCTTTCTTACTTTAATTCTTTTACGTCTCTGGAGCCTTAATTTGTTTCCTCTCACCGACTCTCCCTCCAGAGTGTTTGCACTGTTGTTCTGCCTTCCCCTTCCTGTGTTAAATGAATTAACTTTGGGCATAAAGCAATAGATATGACAATAATTTCACAAGATTGCAGAGTTCAAAAGTTCAGCATGTCTTGAATATCGATAGGTTTCCTGGGGTTCCTCCAGGCAGCCGTGGCGTCCTGCTGCTGTGTTTTGGCGGTCCTGCAGAGTGAGAAGTCGGCTGTGTTCTTTTGTCGGCCATGCTAATGATGCAGCCCGCTGCGAAGTGAGGAAAGAAGCTGTTCTCCCATTCTTTCTGTCCGCTACTGGTGGCCGGTTGTGTTCAATTACAATGAACACCATGTTTTTAGTATGGAAATAAACTCCATGGTTTGCCAGCAATTAACACTGTGAGTACTTTTTGGCCAAGTCCTGGAATTAATATAATTATCAGAACAGCATAAGATAAACAAATTAGTCAGTCATGTCTGATCATATTTTAACCATAAGAACTCCTCTAAGGACTACATCGGTATGTTTTCTTATTATGATTTAATATCTCTGAGTATCTTAAATTACTTCAGATCCCTAATCTGTACAATCTTGTTGTAAACTACCATAAAATCCTGTGTATAAGTACACTTTAATACCTTCTTTCATGTAAAAGTTGCCGCCTCCTCCAGTACATACTGGTGTGGCTAATATACCGTGTAAAATTATGAAACACACGCCGTCATAACTGCAAGTGCAGCCGCCACCATTACATACTGCACGCACCCTACATGATTGAACATTTGCCCCCATTCATTGTGTACTATAAGCTGTGCTGGGATACATAGTGACGCACACGGAGCTTGCAGCCCCACTTTTTACCATCTTTTCTCCCTCGTGAGGTCATAATCCTGCATTTAAAGAAAACAGTGGTATACTGTTCACTAAATAGAGCTTGTGGAGCGCTGGTTTGACTGAAAGACTCCTCAATAAAAGTCAACCTGTTTAACACAGAAGCTAAATAAACAAACACACAAACAAACAACAAGCCTGCAGGGTTGGGCAGAGCGACTCGCGGGCTTTGGGTCTGTGCTCCAGAACTTTCATTGTAGGATGAGAGCTCATCTACTGTACGGGAGATAGCAGGAGTCCAAACTCCACAAAGTAAAAACAGATAGTAATAAAAGAGCTACAGCTCTGCTGCAGCGACGTCTTGCTCCTCTGCAAGCCGTATTTCCTCATCACTATATTCTGCCTCGTTTAAGTAGCCCTGATTTTCTGACTCCAACATTACAGTTTTAAAACAGTTTTCCTCCATATCTCCACAGTAACACTGCTTTCTGCCATGTTTTTCCAATATGCGTTCTTACCAGCCGATCTCTGACGTGATGGTTTGATTCCGGCGCCACAAGACAAAATGCGGAAGTACAGAATGTAGTCCAAAAGGCATCTGAAGACTCCATCCGTACACAAGCAGGGCATTTATGAGGTAATATATGCGACATTGCATCATTAGTCTTAGCCAAAATGTTGTTATTGTTGTTTTTTTTAAACTTGTGTTTTAATCCGTTTTTCTGGACAAGATCATTTAAATTCATGCTGGTTCCCATTGCTCTAATGGGAAACTTCAACTTTATCCTTCCTTAGTTTTGGGGGTTGTAGTTTTCTCTGATTAATGTATTATAACTGACAGATGACATTTTATTCCATGCATAAAAGATGTTGCAGCAGGTCCCAGCACCAAACACTGATATGCATTGTAAAAGGTCAAAAATGTTCAACATTCTTTTTCCAAAAAGCCTTTTTTATGAAAGCTCATTTTACTGACAGTGTGTCCAGGCAGATTTCTTAGATCTAACACCTGTTGTACTTTTTTTTTTAAGGATGGCAGGCTGTCTATCTTAAATGGAAACCACAGCTTTTACCCATGTAGAGTGTTGATAAATCAGAATTACTACAAACTTCATGTAAAAAGTGGAACCAGCTACCTAGACATCACCCTCTGGGTTTTGGAATATGACATGTCCATGTATAAAACATGGACGTCTTCTCATTGGTCTCTGAAGAGGTGTTTTGAAGCCCACTGAGGGAGGTTGCCATTTTGAAAATGCCACCTCAACCTAGCTTTTGAACAAACTAGCAGCAGAAAAAGAGGACTAGTTGAGGTGGGCCTAAAACCTCCTGGCAAAAAAGCTATAACATACCAACGTGTTACTCTGCCCCTAATTATGAAAATTGATGATTAACTATAGGCTCATTAAAGATGTTGCTATACAGACAAAATCTTTTTTTTTCTCTAGGCTGTAAGCATGTTTATTTCTGCTACTTCCATGCACGGGCAGCCACAAAAGAAATAAATGAGATAAAAAGGTTTAGTAGGTATGGTTAGCACAGATGTAGATATCTTCTTATTTAGCCTTGATATGAACGGGTGAGTTTTATAAAAATCTCCCTCTCAGTTGTTTTTGATTTGGAAAATAATCTCTAGGGACCTAATAAAATGTGTACCAGGTGGTAAACATGTTACGTTCTGCTGTAAGTTGAGCATTTTAATTTTGAATCAAATGGGGATTGACTCACCTTTAGACGCAGCCTCAAGAGGCCACTTGAGGGACTACAGTTTTTTTTATTATACTATTTAATTGTGTAAATACTGCTTATGATTTATTCTAATGAATATCACTGGAACTGGTGCTTTGTGTTACATGATCGCCCTCTGATGGGGCCCCTGCAGACTTGAGTGGTGCAGCCCGTGTTTCATTGCCAGTCTGCACTATGCTGTCCTCCTGCTCAGTTTATGTGTAATAAGGTCCGCTAAAATATCCTAAAATACGTTTGTTTTACTTGATAATAGCACTATTTATCCATGTTAAATGTTCAAGAGAATCTCTCAAATTAAAATCAAACATTTCTGTGACATGTACATTGATTAGTTATTGAACATTACACGTCGTCATGTTTTGATAAAATCGTCACTTCACTTCTGATGTCGGTGGTGTAGCTTGCTTAACAGTTAACTCAATTTGTTTCTATTTTTTGGCAATGTTGGAGCTTATTACTACAAGAGTGCCTGTGAGAGACCTTACATGCTATTGTTGTTATCAGAATAAATGGCGTGTCGGTGCCAAAAGTTAAAGTTTATGCCTGTTTCATCACACAACACACGAGAGAGTACACATCCGCTACACTTACAGGAAATGTCATGTTATAGTTGCTACAAGGCTCAGTGTGCACTGTGTGCTTTGATCAAAAAGACTTCTGAAGGCTGCAGAGTTTTGGAGGCCACAAGGAAAAAAAGGAGTCCATTGTGCAGATCTCTGGGCTCTTTATAATGAAGCATCACACTGAGGAGAGAGAATTACAGTATGCAACGTTTCCAATACAGATGGCTGCAGTTAATGACGGGTGCATCCCGTCCTTTATTATCTACCAAACTAAATCGTCCGACATTAGCCTGCATTGTGCCTCAGAAACTCAAAAAGGGAATGACAGAGAGTCATTTTATGAATGACACTTATTTAAAAAGAGATGATTAAAATGTGATATTCATACTGGGTAAAGGTTTTATGACACAGCTGGTCAAAGGTGATGTCTGCTGTACTTAAGAGTTAATTTGCAGCCAGCAGAACATTTATTGTAGCATTAATTGCACCGGGGATGTTTCACATGGAACTTTTAGGCAATAACCCAACCTGTTTCTACATCACAAGTTTGAGGTGAACATTTAACAATCAAAGTCAGACAATAAAAATTAGATGTAAGCGAGCAAAGATTGTAATTTAGGGGCATCATTTGGGGCTGCTGGGTCAGAAGTCAAAGTGAGATTTGGGGGTTGATGTGCAGATGATGAAAGTCAGTAGGTATTCTAACTAATGGACAAAAAGAGAATTGCAGCAGTACCTGTTTAAAAAGACCAGTTTGCAGGACATAAAACAAAAGTTCTAGCCAGCACCTGATAAGGCGTTGAAACCAAACTACAATACACATTCACATAACCACACATTCCCTCACCTGGCAGCCACCTGCCCACATGCTTACAATGAAACAAACAGGTCTTCTCAACTGAATTATTAACCCAGAGGTCTGTGGTACTACAGCAGGTTTGGGCCTCTAGTCTTAAAACCTCATCTCCCTGAGGTCCATATTGTCCAAATCTCAGCTCGTGGTGTCACATTCTTACTCTCTTGTCTAGACAGTAATCAGTTGTTTTCTTCTCTTTTTGTGTGCATGTTCAAGTTTTTTTGAAGCAGTCAATTCTGCATTTTAAGGACTGATTGGAAGGTTTGTGTTGGAAAAAAATTGGACCAATATTTTCAAGTTTCATGTTTTCAGTCTGTGAAACCAGAGCAGTCTCTAAAAACTCCTTATTTATCTGACACTGTTGTCAGTAAAAAAAAAAAAAAAACTAATTTCAGCCTCTGCTTTAAAAGGTTATTTCAGCTGCTGTCTCTTTAAGGCCCACCTCCCCACATGCCCACTTTCTTCTGATTGGTCAGCTCTCAGGTAGCCTTCCTGTGCCAGGGGAGGGTTGCTCTCCACTGCTCATGAAATTCTTGCTTTACATTTTACTTTCTTTACATTTTACTTTCCCTACTTATTGACATAGAGAAAGACAATTGTCTCCCTGCAGGTTAAGTCTACTTGAAGCGATTATGCTAATATTAGAAGCTAATGCTACTTACAAAGCTCAGTGGTCACTGAAACCCAACCATCTGTTTTATTTACACATACACATTTCTCTTGAGGGACATATCTATACAGCTAAATGCTCTGCATTCTTCACTAGCTGGTTTCTAAATGGGTCTCTTTTACTGCTTTGGCAGCGTTCACAATTTTTAAAGACGTTTTTCACTGAGCAGCAACCTGCTGCTGCTGCTGGAAACAAGGTTAATGTAATCAGTGAGAGAAGAAAATGTACAAACCCTGCCCACTGTTGAAGACAGCCAAGTGTTTTTTCATCAGTATCTTTGATGTCGTCTCCTCTTCATGTTATCAACCAAGAGATATAAGGTTGAGTGTCACCCACTCTATTATGGCTCAGGTCAAAGCTCCCTTGAGGACTTCAAGTTGGTCAGGAAACAAACTTAAATTAATATTGAAGCGTCTGTGTGAGCTACAGAAGCGATCTCGACCATCGGTGAAAGTATCGCCTGTTTTACCTGTAATTGCAGCACCTGCTCAGCACAGGTGATTCACAGGACGCTGCCTGTTTAGCTTAGATATATGACAGTGAGTGATATATTCGACTGTTACAAGAGAGCAGGATGATATTTTTTTGGTCAGACAAGATCTCCAAAGAGATGAGATGTACCGCTTCGTCCTCAGGGGTCACTAAAATTGACAAAATACTCAAATTGCTCGCAGTAGTTTTAAAAAGGAAAATAACCTATTTTCTTTTTTCACTCAGCTTCTGTGAAGTGTGCTGTTTCCTTTCAGGGCAAAACTGACAACTGCTTCTTCCATCCTCTGCCTCCCTCTGTCAATCATCACTCCTCCGCTTTAACTTTATCAAATGTCAGTGAGCAGAGAGCGGGCCATGGGCTACTACTGGCATTCACCACTGACATAAGGAACACACACACACACACACACAAATAGGAAGCTACACACAAACCCACACAAACACACACACACACACACACACAGCTCAACATCTTAAACCTTGTAGTCAAATGTTGTGACATATATGCAGGCAGGAGGACGACTTTTTGGTTGATTGATGCTGACAATGTAAACTAGTTTCAGACAGTTCTAAGAAAACATTACACACATTCTGACACAAACATTAACACACAGAGCAGCACATAAGGTCAGAGGTTGCATATTAAGTCAGCCGCATTTTAAAGAGTGAGCCATTAAACTGAGTGCACGTAAGGGTGTGTAATATGCACCAATGTAAGTTTTGTGGTATAAAAAACTGTTGTGTGTTTGTTCTGTTGCTACAAAGTGGAAATCTCCGGTGTTGAAAAAAAAAGCCGATGCGGAAGTGCAAAATCCTGCCGTTTGTTGAGTGTCAATGGGTGTGAAGTCACAGACACACCTATTCAGAAAAGCCTGTTTTTAAAGCAGAAATGAGCATGTTTACAGCCTGGTTAAATAACTAAATAGGTCTGATTAGCTCATGTCTCGATCGGCATATATTTTACGGAGGGTGCATTTTTTGATAACTCGTCCATTTTGTTTCATGAAGGATAAGAGTTATTCACAATAAAGCGCATAGCTGCTGACTGTCAGGCAGGCGCGATGTAACGGTTTGTCAAGAGGCTTAAAAACCCGCCTCAGCTCCGGCTCCTCAGCCTGTCGTTAGGTTGACTGAAAGTAAGGTTGAGTCGGGTTTTCCAGCATGGCGACTGCAATCGATGGGACTCTAAAGCCCCCTGCAATATTTACAGTCTATGGTTGCTACTGAGGCCTTCCTCTGTGATTTAAGGTTGTTCCTACTCTACTTTCTCTTTCCAAATACAGACCCACACACAACAGGTATGGTGGAATTGAGGGTTTTCTAACCACCTCTCTTGAAGATAAGATGGTGCATGGCCATGTAGAGGTTTGTAAGTAAGAAGAAGGATTTTAAATTCTATTCTAGATGTTAGAAGGAGCCATGCAGAGAAGCCAAAACAGGAGTAATGTGGTCCCTTTTCCTAGTTCTAGTCAGAACATGAGCTGCAGCGTTTTGGACTAGTCGAAGAGTCTTTAGAGATTTACCAGAACAGCCTGGTAACAAATGCATGAACTAGTTTTTCTTCAACACTCTAGGACTGTATGTGCCTGATAGAAGAGATGTTACGAAGGTGAAAAAAGTCTGTCCTTGAAATGTGTTTTATGTGCCAGTTAAAGGACATATCTTGATCAAATAGAACTCCTAGATTCCTCACAGTGGTGCTAGATGCCACGCTGATGCCATTAAGGACATCTTTAGAAAAATGATCTCTGAGGTTTTAAGGGCCGAGCACAATAACTTCTTGTCTGAGTTAAGTAGCTAAATGTTTCAGGTCATCCAGGTCCTAATGTCTTATTCTCACTTATTGCCATATTTCTTTTGGATCTTTTTTTTTTTTAAACATATTTTCATATTTAATCTTCTCTGTGATTGTTAATGTTTTGTATTAGTCATTTTTATTTGTTCTATTTTTAGGTTTCTTTTTCTTTTTGTCTTGATGCTTTTGATGTCTTGTGTGGAGCACTTTGAATCACCTAGTTGCTGAAATGTGATGTATAAATAAACTTGTCCTTAAGTCCTTAAGGCACACTTCTAGTTAACATAATTGGTTGGTGTCATCAGGCTTCATTGAAGTATAATTGAGTATCATCTGCATAGCAACTAAATGCTTGCAATGTAGTAACATCTCAGAACACTCAGATTTATTAAAACCCATTACAAGCCTAATGTTTAGCTTTTTCTCTCTTGAAGTAGGATGTATATCTGGATGTGTCCGGTGAATGGGGCTTTAATTAGTTGTAATGAGATATATTTGGCCAGATATTAAACAAAACCACTTTTTAAGATTTGAGTTTTTGCAGTGGAGACATCCCAACCAGGATGATCCGCAGTCAGCATTTAAAGATTTACAATGAGGCCTGAACATCGAGTCGACCCTGAGTTGCTCGTGAGTCCCTTAAAGAGCCTGCCATGTGGCGCAATAAATCGACTGGATTTAAATTGATTTATTGACATACTGACAAACACACTGACCTTGCTAACCTTAAGTCACAATGACGTCATCCTTAATTGTATTACTTTTGTACAAACTATCAGGGCATGCTGAGTTGAGGCTGCATCTCTTCAAAACAATAAAACTCGGCCCAAAAAAACCAAATTCAAAATCTATATTTGCCTGAGTGTCTCCGCTGTGAACGTGCAGCTTCTGGAGCTGTGACCTCCTGATTTGACTCCTTCTTTTGCTTCATTTCAAACTGTTTACTTGACTTTTTTTATGTGCCTTTACTATGCACTGACTGAAACTTCCTACATGTGTACAATTACAGAATAAAAAAAATACAAAATAGCATCTCGATAAATGTTACCTGTATTTTTGTTTGTGGAGTCGTGCCTTGCAGGCTGCAATAGGAAAACACTTTGGATTTCATTTGGTGTGTTGCTTTAATCACTCAGACTGGAAGGTAATCAACCTTGCACCGGCTCATTGCACACTGACCTCTGTTTCACATTTCAGTTACACTACATGATTTATAGAACAATCCCAATGCTAATAATTATAATAAATGGCACCCGCCTTGCAGTCTATCCTTATCTCCGCCTTGTGTGTGTGTCTGACAGCTTGACTTCTAGAAGCAGTCAAGTTAGCAGGTTGCACCTTTAGCTCTATGCTATCAACCTCTTCTCGTTTGAGGACATTGTTGCATTTTTTTATGTTTATGTGGCGTGAAAATTCTTTAAAAAAAGGCACCAAAGTTTAAAAGAGAATGAACGATGTGTTTTCAGGACACAAAGAAAATGGCTAAATGCAGTACTAGGAGAAAGTCTGATGTAGAGGAAACAATGGATGTGTGTTTCACATAGCAACATTAAGGCTTTAAAATAGACAGTTTTATACATAATATGAGCCTGAGGGACGTCACCCGTTTTTTACAGCAGGGGTCTTTGGAGTCCCACAGATGGCGGTCTCCATGCTGGAAATCCTGTCTCAGCCTAACTTTTAGTCAAACTAACGACAGGCTGAGAGCTGAAGCTGAAGGGGGTTTTAAGCCTCCTTACAAACCGCTACACTGCGCCCGCCTGTCATTCAGTTCAGCTACGCGCCTTCTTGTGAATAACGCTTATCGTTAATAAAATCAAAACGAACGAGTTATCAAAAAATTCACCTCCAGTACAGTGTGTGCCGATCGAGACGTGAGCTAATCAGACCTACTTGTTTTTTTGTACCAGGCTGTAAACATGTTTCTGCTGTAAAAACAGGGTTTTCTGAATGGGCTGTATATGTGACTTCCAGTAATTCTGCAGCCAGCCTCAAGGCGACACACGAGGAACTGCAGGACTTTGCAGTTATGCATTGGCTTCATTTTTCAGCACCAGAGGTTGCTGTTGAGTTAAATTATACCATTGTCCCCATAGGACATATTTTTTTTGTCCTGAAACTACTCCCTGTAAAAAAAACGATGCTTTCCTTTCTTTACTTTTCAGGACTTAATGATCAAAAATAGCAAAATGAGAAATTAAAAATGCACACCAAACAAATCTTTAGTCTCAGGAGAGTATTTTCATGGATTCAAATAATTGCAGAACTACATCTTTGCTCTTCCTATACACACTGACCCTGCAGTGTAATATGAATAAATGGACCTGTTTAACATTTGCTTATGCTAATGAAGGGACATTTATTAGTAAAAAGTTGCATAACTAAATGTTGTGTATAGCTTTAAATTAATTTAGTCAGTTTAATGAGAGCTGGACTCCAACTTTCTTTAAAAATTGTTCCTTTTGCAGAATTTATAGTCCATGTAGTAGTGGCTTGGCAAACAGAGAAACTGTTAGGTTATCTTTTGTGCTCACGTTCAGGAAAGAGTGCACGCAGGATCAGGGTAAAAGCAACACAAGAGTGTAGGAGAAAAAACCCCTGAGGTTTCATGTGTTAATGCATATTGCAATGTCTGATCCTGCAAACATGAGCAGGGGTCCGTATAGGGTATCAACAACAATAAGAAGAGTGAAGATACCTGCAGAACAAGCAGCCTGTCAGCTGTCAGGAACGTAAGACAGTATTCTTCAGAGACAGTGGAAAAGTTTACTGAAGCTTATGTGGATTTTATTCACCTGCAGTTATATTTTTATATTACATGAGTGTGCTCTTTTTTCCCAAATCTTCACTCCAAACCTGACATTTAGTCCTTTCTCATCTGAAAAAAAAAAGAGGTTGTGTCACATCCATAGACTGTAAATATTGATGGACAAAGTCTGAGTGACGTCGGCCATCTGTTACTGCAGGGGGCTCCGGAGGCTCATCGGCAGCAGCCGCCACGCTGGAAATGCTGTTTCAACCTAACTTTTAGTCAACCTAACCACAGGCTAAGAGCCGGAGCTGAGATGGGTTTTAAGCCTCCTGACAAACCGTTACATCACACCCACCTGTCTATCATGTCAACTACGGGACTAACTAACACGTAAACACGTATCGTTTATAAAATCAAAACAGAGCCCGCATTACAGGGTGTGCCAGTGAGGACAATAACTAATCAGAGCTTGTTTTTTGTAGCAGGCTGTAGACATGTTTATTAATGCTGTAAAAACTGCTTTTTTGCCTGCTGTGTGTATGTGACTTCAGGTGTTCCTGGAGCCAGCCTCAAGCGGACACTCAAGGAACTGCAGGATTTTGCACTTCCGCATTGGCTTCATTTTTCAAGACCTGAGGTTGCTGCTTGGTCACATCCCAAACATTTTCCATCATTTTAAATTAAGTTTGGACTAATACGAAAATGTAAGCTCCAAACTCTTGCTGAAGGGCATGGCTGATTAGAGAAAGCTGCAGGCCTGAAGGCAGTGCGTGTTTCTGCTCATCTCTCTGATGATGGACTTTACTGGCACAGTTTAAAACTAAATGGGCTACCAGACACACTGTCAGATTTAGCAGTCCCACAAAGGTGTGCTGGATGGCCCAAGAGACATGCAGCTGTCAGCTTGAGCGATCTATTGAAGTACTTCTAAAACTTTAGAGACCAATCGGATCCTTTTAACCCCAAAATATGTTAATTAGCTTTATGAACTTCATTTCCCGACCCTCCTTTCAATTTTGAAATGAGCTACCTAACGTTACAACAAAACTCTTTTTGCAAAAATGAATTTGTTTCGATCATGTACATTTTTTTCTACTGTGTTGCCCATTTTTTCAAATTTACAGAACAAATACACATACTGTAAATACATGCTGCTCCATGGATGCGATTAATGTAAGCAATGTGGTTAACTTTAGCCACATAGCTCCAATCAGGCAGAATCCAGCTACAGCATTTAAATCTTGGTACACCTGTTGCCTCCTAACAGTATCCTGTCACCCCTTCATCCTTTAATTTATGCAGTGGCATCTTCTTACTAAAGCCAAGTAAACCAGTGAAATATCTTGTTGGAGTCAGAGCTTAAAGCTCATTTGCCTCTCTCAGACTTTTCTCCATGTCCTCATATCCCTGCTAACAGCGTCCCTCTGTGGCTGCTCTTCTATTATTCAGTGTGCCAGTCATCCTTATCCCTCCCTCTCTTCACAGAGTGACATGTCTTTTAACAGGGGGCCTTATTAGTCGGCTCAGGGATGGATTCTCCTCCTTCACTCTTATAGACTTTTCCTTCACACTAGAATGCATCTGGAAATCTGCCTCTCTCCTTCTTGTTCCTTTTTGTTTCAGTCTCAACCTTGTTCATTTCTCCCTGCCTTGTTTTTCCTCTATCTCTCTCTCTCTCCCACCCTCTGTGGTGTCACTCTTTTATCCTCAGTCTCTTTCCCTCTTCCTCGTGTCATTCTTTTGCTTGGATTTTAACATTTTTCTCGTTCCTTCTCTTCATGGCCTGTCTTTGCCCTCGGCGATGTTGCTGTCCAACTGTCAAACAGATTTTCAAGCAAACTTTTAAAACACAGCCTAAAATAATGAAAGACTTAATGTGTGTCTATTAACTGTCTGCATCAAGTCGACTCAGGAAGCATCCGAAATGATTCATCCATCATTCAGCTACATAAAAGCAGCATGTCTTGTCTGGCTAAACTAATGGTTCTATTTTAGCTGAGCTAATATGAGTCGGTCACAAGTTGGTTGACCAAGTGTAGACTTCCTGGTAAACCAAGGTCGGTCAGTCAACAGGGTTAATAAAGGTTCTAAATATTGCAGAACTACGTCTTGTGCATCATTGGCCATTTTTCTGCGTCTGTGCCAGCTGTCTCTATGTCCAGATTTAAAGTGTTTTTCAGGTTGTCCATCAAAAGGGACATTTTCAATTTGGCACAAAACCTCCAATTGGACAAAGGAATTGTGGGCTGCTGTGACTCAGTGGTAGAGTTGGTCGTCTCTTAACCGGAGGGTTCGATCCCCAGCACCTGCAGCCAAATGTCCGATGTGTCCTTGGGCAAGAAACTTAACCCCAAGTTGTGCCCTCTGCTTCGTCGCCGGCATGTGTATTTGTGTGAAAGGGATTAGTTCATACTAATGGACACTTTACATAGCAGCCTCTGCCATCAGTGTGTGAAAGCGGGGGGGGGATGTGTAGGTGTGTACCTGCGGTGTAAACAAGCTTTGAGTAGTCAGAAGACTTGAAAAGTGCTTTACAAAAGTGCTTTTTTTTTAACCGATTATGAAATCGGTTAAAAAAAAACATTGAGTGTGTAGCCAGCCTTATGCATAATGGTGGTGAAAGATTGGCAGTACTGGTTTGTCAGACGAGTGGTACATGGCACTGGCCCCCTAGTGTCATGTCATTGTTAACGGCAAATGCTGCTGAACTAATGGCTTAAATCTTTAAACTTACGCCACATGTCCCTGACTGAGGTACAAGTCGCTGCTTTCCAAGTAGCATGCCACTTTTCATGATGGCGCTGACCTTACAGCGGCCCTATGGGGTTAATAGCAACCCTAAATTTGACCCTAGTGAAGTGACACCTTAACAAATTTAAAAACAAGGGCTGTATTATTTTTAGACAACCATTTAACAAAGATTAAATCAAAACTAATTCAACAAAACAAAACAACCCACAATCCCTGACTGAGAGGCGACATGCAGCAGTCTCAACTCTATAAGCCTCCCTCCTCCTGAACTCAGTGCACTGAGGCCCGGTGCACCTCGTTAGGCCATCAGAAGCTTCACCTGGGCAGAGAGAGACGACAGAAGGGGAGAACAGACAAACAGCACAGGGAACAACATAAAGCCTCAACACCTGTGAACACTTGCTGTATTTTTGTATTCACTTCTGTAATTTAAAAAAGCCGTCATTGGATATGAAGTCTACATTAAAACTGGTGAAAGATGAAGTCAACATTGATCTCAGTCGTTTCCTTCCCTGGTGGTCGGCAGGTCTAGGGACTGGAGATCTGAATGTGACGTAGGTTACTGTAACTTTGAACGTCAGCTCTATTATTTTAGTTCCTAGTGGACAAATCATGTTTCATACTGACATGTGACTGACTTGTTTGCTCTGACAAGAAACCATTTATCAGGCAAAAATATGGCGTATTTTGACAAATATGTTTCATCTTTTGTCTTTTCTTGAATAATAAATACTGTTTTATCATAATTGGACTGAAAAAAAAACGACTCGGGGAGCATTATAAATTGGATGTTTTTCAGTCAGCCTTTTCTGACAGCATAGAAACACAGCCCCTGTCCATTTCCTGCTGTCTCTTTTATTTGTGTCTTCCTCTCTCCCCCTCATCTTCCTCTTTTTTCTCGTAGATGTCTGACAGAGAAGTGACTAGCAGCGCTGTGTGACATGAAAGCAGTCGGAAAGCTAATGAAAAAGAATGTGCATCAGACTGGGTTGGACTATTGATCAAGTGTATGCAGTGGATTATTATCTGCAGAACAATACTTTGTATGTGGGACATGTTTGCTAAGAATTTATTGATGTCTATTCTTATGGATTACTTTATTTATTAAATCAAATGCATAGACTTTATTTTGAGACAGTGTCTCACTTTCAAACTCTAAAACTATTGCAAATATGGTTAAACAGTAATGCGCTACACCTACGCCTAAAGTAGTCTAAATGGAAAAAAAAACAAAAAAGCCAAAATAAAGTTTTTGTTTTGATCATTTTGTTTCCACTTACATATGTGACTGGTGTCTGTAGATCCATTAAAGGAAGAATGTTAGATTTTTTGATCCAGTAGATGTCGCCCTTGAGCACCAGCATTAAACCAAAGCAAACTGCTGTTTTTCTAAACCTCCGCTATTCTGAAGCCTCCGCTCTCCTACAGCGACACACCTCCAACCCCTCTCCACTCGCGTTCGCACCAAGGAGTTATCAGTTATCATCACCATAATTGAGCACCATTAAGCGCAAGTGGCGGAAAAAATTGTCCTTGGTTCAAGATGCAATTGCCTGTGGCCTGCATTGTTGTGTTAGCAGGCTAATGTTAGCACACTTTGGTTAACTCATAGCTTCACATTGCACATAAATTGACACAGAATGACCGTGATCTAAAGACACTTACGTGACATCCAAATAAGCAGTGAGTATGTTATTCTTCTTTTCTCTAGTCCTTGACTAAAACAGCTTTATACACAGGGTCGTCCTGTCCATGTAAACATGATGTAAACATGGTTCTGACAACAGTACAGCTGGCAGGACTCACGCTTCTCACTCCTTGTAGACAGTCATGACTCAAAGAGACATTTACAGAGGAGATACTTGATTACCTGATTTCTGCTGTATTTATGTGCCAAGTGTCACACATTCTTCCTTTAATATACAGATAATGCCTCCTAGTGTCCAACACAGAAACCTGATAGAAACTACTTGCAGCCATAGGGAGAGGCTGGTTCTGTCTGTTTTGTTTTACCATGCATTAGTTTGGAATATGGGTTTGGAGAATATCTAACCGATAAAGAGGATGACTGTATTTCCTGTTAAACTGAAAGACAATCTGACTGTATACAATGTTTAACCATATTTTAGCAGAAGAACATTACTTGAAGCCACAATATGTTAAAAATAGATTTTACAAGTTCTTTTCAGTTGGCCGAGTGGTTAGTTTGCATTCCCCATGTACATAGACTATAGTCTTCAAAGCGGACATTGTGGGTTTGAATCCGACCTGTGTCATCCTCTCTGCGTGTCTTTCCTCCCCCATCTTAAACTCCATTCAATGTCCTGCTTATCCTACAAAGGCACAACAATAAATTCAACACATTTTTTTTTAATCATACCGACTCTTGACACTCAACACGAGGGAACTGATTGGAGTAAAATAGCATGTTTGCTAGTTAGAAATCCTTGTAGGCAGATTGGATATTATTGAGATTACCGTAGGAATCAATGGCCTTCCACGTGACTCGCCTCTGTTCTGAAAATGAGGAGTTGAAGCATTTATATTATCTATCACATGTAAAAAATGTTATTGATGCTTTAGCCACTTTAAATGGTATTGATCTACAAACGTTCCCATGTTCCCTTGCACACAGGCTCATACCTGCCTGACACAGCAGGAGTTTTAAACCTTCAATACCCCACTAATTTGCCTTGTAATAGCTTTCACAGCATATGTTGTGCTAGCAAAAATCCATATGGTCCAACACAAACAGCTTCCAAAGTGAGGAAAGAAAAGAAGAAGGTTTCTAAAAATCTGAAGCACGCGGTGGAGTCAGCTTTAAAAGTGAAGTCATGCTGTGTCTCCATCTTGGAAAGACTGAAACCAGGCTGACAGGCAGTGATAAACCACAGCTTTTAGCTGGCTTGAGTGTGCAAGTCCCTATATCTACTGATTTAAGTCATTGACATCAATGTTTTTAGTGTTAAGCACATATACGTAGGTTTTGGGAAAGAGATGCTCTCTACAAACATGATTGTAAATATAACCAAATAAAAATCAATCCTTATGTTTCTGGACACGACTTTGGGGGACATAATAACAGAAATGCAAACTGAGTTTGAATGATGATGGATGGATGTGAAGAAGTCCCTCAAAGGCTTATTTCCTAACCTTCAGCTTCAAGATTTGACTAAACTTTTATTTTCTGTTGCCAGAGTGTTTTGTCAACCACAGCCGGGTTGGGGATTAGTTCACATGTTTGTCAAGAAAACAATTGTTTCTCAGCTGTTTTCCCTCTGCCATCCTTCACTTCACTGTTCTTACTGCAACCACCATGCATAAAATAAAATCTAAAAACGAAGTGGTTTGGCTCATTTCTAATCAAAAATATCTCATTACACTTAAAGGTCACATATTATGCAAAATGCCATGTAACCATGTTTTCGAAAACTAATATGTGTTTCTAGCCTGTCTACAGACCCCCCAGTTATGAGAAAAGTCCGTCCTCTTCGTCTTTTGTCTGCTCCACTTTTTAAGAAAATGTGTGCTCAAACAAGCCGTTTGGAGATTTCAGTCCCTTCAGGACATCACAAAGGGCAGTAACCCCTCCCCCAGGTGCAGGCATGGAAAGGCCATCGGGCGTACCGGGCAATGCCCAGTGGGCCAACGCACATTTTTGGGCTGGCCCAGGGCTGTCATAATTTAATTAAAAGAGTATATTATTTTTTATCGACCGCAAAACGCGGCCCATTGGTTGATTTTCTTGAGGGACATTGGGCTAGTCCAATGAAATCTCTCCTCGGCCCAACAGGACACTGTGAGCAGGTTAAGAAGAGACGTCAGGGGTTGGAACGTGTAGTGGAGGTTGTGAAAGTCATAGGGAAGAGAGGCTTAAGCTACAGGCAGGAGCACAATGAAGCTGCGTACACCTTGGACATCGACAGTCGCGACCATGGCAATTTCTTAGAACTAATTATATTGTTGGGGAAATATGATGTGTGCTTAAAAGAGCACCTCAGCAGTGTAATTGAATAAAAGCAAGCAGATCCATGCCTCGGGCACACAAGGCAGAGGCTCTCTGATCACCCTCCTGTCCAAAACAACTGTGAATGCAGTAATCGATGCTATCAAGCATTTAAGTGAAGAGAGCATCTCTACAGACATCAAGAAAGCAGGGATGTTTTCTGTGCAGCTTGACACAACTCAAGATATTACAGGGAAAGATCGGTGTTCTGTTATTTTGAGGTATGTCAGGGATGCAGTCCATGAAAGGCTGGTTGCACTCGTCCAATGCAGCACAACTACAGGACAGTCATTTGTGACTTTGTTAACTGAAGTTCTTGAGCGTCTGAAATTGGACAGAGGCCTGTGCATCGGCAACTCCACAGATGGAGCCTCTAATATGCAGGGTCAATACAGAGGTTTCTCTGCGTTAATGGCATCCAAATACCCCACCCATCAGCATGTGTGGTGCTATGCACATGTGCTGAATCTCGTGTTGTCCGATACCACCCATAGTGTCATTGAAAGTGGATCACTATTTGACCTGCTGAACGACATTGCTGTATTCATCAGGGAATCATACATAAGAGTGAGTGTGTGGGAGACCGAGAGCCAGGACAAGTGGCACAAACGCATTTCCCCAATTGGAGAGACAAGATGGTGGGCCAAACATGATGCCCTGAGGAAAGTGTACGGAAACTATGGCAGACCTCATGGCGGCCTTTTTGTTGAAGTGGTGTCCACACTCTCTGCCATAATGAATCTGAAGACACTTACATCAAATGCACGAAACAAAGCCAGAGGATACCGAGACGGTTTACTCCGATACGAAACTGTGCTAACAGCTCAGTTATTCCTCCGGATATTTGAGTTCACCTCACCACTATCAAAATACCTACAAACCTGAGGAATGGACATCCTCTCAGCACATAGAATGGTCACCACAACACAAGATTCACTGAAAAAGATAGCAAGAGATTTCCCGGCCGTCAAAGATGCAACTGACTGTTTTGTCCATTGGGCAAATGAAAAGCTAGAGGAGCAGGATGAACTAGATTTGGAAGTGAGGGCTGCACTGCCTCAGAAAAGGGTGAAGAGGAAGAAAGTCTTGCCAGGAGAGATGGCCCAGGATGAAAGCCTCAGTGATTCAGAAAAGGCCTATGAGGTCAATGTTCACCACCAGATTGTTGATACAGCTGTTGAGGCCATGCACAAAAGATTCCTCACCCATGGCACCCTGTATGCAGATTTATAACCTCCTCCATCCCAAAAACTTCCCCCTTATCCACACCAGTGCTCTCCCTAAATCTGCACTTGAAGGACTCAGCAAGTGCCTAGTTATGACAGCAGGGCAACTGTTACCAATCTACAAAATGAACTGAGAAACTTGGCACAGCAATGGGACAGGCTGGTACAATCGCCCTTGGAGGACTATGCAACTAGAGCAGATGAAGAGGAATCAGATGATCAAGAAGAGATGGACATAATAAGCAAAACCTGTGTCTCTTGCAAAGAGTGCCCCCTGTGCTGCTACAAAATCCTTCTCAGATTTAACATGCTGACTCACGCATACCCCCTACTTGGGTTGGCATACAAGTTTTTGCTGACCCTGTCAATAACTCAGGTAGCCTGTGAGCGGTCATTTTCAACCCTCCACTACATCAAAAACAGACTGAGGAGTTGCCTGTCTGCCAGCAAACTGGAAGCCTTTATGTTGATGGCCACTGACAAGGATGTCCTTGTGTCCCTTGATACTGACACAAGGACAGAGTTGATTGACAGAGTTGCAGGGAAGAGTGAATTGTTGACGAAACTGCTTTTGTAAGGTGAGATTTATGATAAATAAATTTGTGTTAAATTAGTGGATTTAAATAAAAAATTTTGACAGAAAGTAATGTGATTATTTCTTTGCTCTTTGCTCGATACTCTCCTCCTCTCTAAAGGTGCCCTTGCTGCTTTCAGTTGCTCAAGTTCGTAATTATCCAATTGAATTTCCTTGCTACGTATTCGTTCTTAAGGATTATCGGAGGTCCATTCAACATGTTCTCAAACAGTATGTATATCAGACTTGTCTAGCTCTAGTTCTTTGTTTTAGTCATTAGTCCTTAATGCACTTGGTGTGTATCATTCACTTTTTTTGTCTGTCAAACACTTTCTCTTCAAGGCTGCCCTGTCCCCCAGGGATGTTCCAGGGATGTGCCTTTAGTTGGTGTGGACTTCACAGGCATTCTTCACATTTGTAAGTTTACTATACTGTATACTGTTGTTATGTGTTCTTGCTGACATCCACCTGGATGGTCATAAAGCCTACTACTTTTACAGAGTGACTGTAATGAATTTAACCATCTATTATTGCATTATTTTAAAGACACCAATACTGTCAATGTACATTTTTTAAACAGTCTCACTGTTCTCTTGACCCACCTGGCCTCTCTTTCTCTCCCCTTAGGGCATATTTGGAGTGAAGGTTTGCCTTTCCCTGATGTGGAGTTCACATGTGTTCGTTTTCTTTCATTGTGAGTTTACTAGCTCTTATTTTAATTCTAGAAGAGACAGTATCAGATTAATCTAGCATATCTGACCTCACTTCTGCTTTCTGTCTCCCTCAGAGCCAAAGACAACCACTTTTACTTCAAGATGGGAATTGTGTCACTGTGGCCATCTCTCCCAAAATGAAAGTCTCTGTTAGTAGTGAAAGAACGTATACATTTTTTGACATGGTTACTCTCTTCCATGTAGGCTACTGCGCTTTATTTGAATTTTTTAAACAACACAATGTGCGCATATATCCTCTGGTATGTCCTGTGCCTCCGCATATCGTATAATAATCATGGTGGGCCGCCATGGCCAAAAATGCCAATGCCATTTTTTGGTCCCAGTCCAGCCCTGCCCAGGTAGGTGACACTCAGCTACTTGGTTGTTCTGCCCTCTGAGTCTGCCTTCTCACCGTAAACATCGGGCATGGTGAAACAAAGGCAAAGCCACCCAACCCCTTCCATTTGCATTTAAAGCTACAGACACAGAAACAGCCTGTTCTGAGCAGGGCTGAAATAGAGGGGATCAAATACAGAATCAGAGTGGATTTAGAACAAGAAACTTCACAGACATGTTTTGGGGAGTTGTGAGATCATTGAAACTGGTCAAAAAGGAGGATAATATATGACCTTTAACATTAACCACATTTCCCCGACAAGTTCAGATCTATCTATTTTTGCAAGATATGAAAAGCATATGTCATTTTTTTATTGCATAAATTGGTTGTAAGATGCCACTGTATTTTATGATTTGTACAGGAAGTAAAACAAATTAAGGGCGGCACACAATGGAGAGCGCTAAAGCGTACATCTTCATACAGCGTTTCCTCTCTATATGTATATAGAAGAGTTATTGCATTGTCTTTGCCAACTTTGGGAGCTCTTCAAAGATGAATCTAAAGTTTGGCAAACAGCCACACAGACAGGGCGTTTAATATGATGCACTAACTCACTGTTCTCCAGTACAACCTTTTCATTGTGCCAGACAGTTCCTTTTAAATATGATGATGTCAGGCAGATGCTGGTGACATTGGGTGTAATTTAATGGAGCAGCAGTAGGGGAGGAAGCAAAGCCGAAACTCATAATGTCAAACGCAACAGTCTCTTTGTCTGTAATAATTGAGGCAGTATTTATCACAGTGATGGTGTTGTCTGATGAGACTATGCACACAACTGAGGACGCTTTAAAGGAACAACTCATGTAACTAAAGTGCCATCAGTTTGATAAATAATTTCCAAAAAACAGACCTGAGAGTTCTGACACAGGCAGAAGTATTTCATGCTCTTATTTGGCGCATGTAGTCTCGATATAGTAATAAACATGCCAAACGACTCCCAGTTTCATCTGTGAAAAAGGTTTATTTCACATTTTGAGGCAAAGGAAGCATTAAAAGCATACTCTTTACAACAGCTCGAAGAGAAACTAAATATATAATGGGGCCAGGTGGCAGCACACATTCATTTTAGTGCAGCTCTCTTGAGAAACAATGGGGATGAAGTACAGTTTACAAGGACATTGTACACCAAGCCCAGAGCAAAATAAATTTGGACTCCTTTTTGGACAGTAAACTTTGGGGGGTTTTCATTTAACTTTTCCTACTTGCATTGTTCCTTATACTAAACCGTGTTGAGGAGCCACAAGCAGGCATTGCATAAAGAAACAGCCTCTCTTGCAATCCTCTGTCATCATGAGGTGACATTTCTGACGTGTTCTGAATGCTGACAACAGCATGTCCTGATTAATCTATCTCACTGCAGAAACGCAAATCTTAGCAAGTCTATCAGTCTCCATTCTAGAACAAAATATCTCACAACAGTCACCTGACATGTCCAGGTAAACATGTTATTGGACGATTTTACAAGTAAAGAATTAGGCTTGTAGTGAGTAAAACTGGCTGCCAATGCAGACAGTGAAAGAGAGCAACGTGTTTAGTTTCTTCAAATCCAATTAATGAGCTGATATTCAGTACACCACTCTCTCTCGTGGCATATTGCTTCATTTTATTAACCCCTTTAAGGATTTACCATGCTGTAAGGCTTAAAGTAGAGTTGAAGTCAGAGGTGCTGCTTGTCAACAGGCAAGGAAGTCAAATGCTTGGGGCCCCAAATCATTCGGGGACCTCCAAGTGCTGACAAACTTTAAACCACAGCAGTGGCTCAAAACGTGCAAAGTGTGCAAAGACAGATGGAAACCTCCCTGAGAGGGGCCCCATCTGACAGCACTCCCTCTTGTTGTGCTGCATTATTGCTGGGAACCTTGTGTTTGTCAATGAAAGTCACCGACGGATAATGAAGGCTTTTAATGTTTCCTTATATTGTGAAAATAATCCTAATGTCAACTTTGGAAAAATGTTCACATTTTGCTAATGTTAGGACATTTTAATTTCTTCCAGGACGTTTCACACTTCCTTTTGTTTTGTATGGCACTATTTATAGGCTAAAGAAGTAGGAAGTGGTTAAAGGCTTATGTTAGCTGTTCTCACAGTAGCTAGTGAGTTATCAAATATGTTGTTCGACCTTCAATATGACCCTCCAGATTTTGACCATTATCTTTAATGCTGCTGATCCATTTGGAGGGAGAGAAATTATTATTTTGACAGAAAGCCAATGTGTATACCATCTGCACTGTGGAGGACAGCAATAGTTCATGATACCTTTGATGACATCATTTGAGCTTCACACACTTAGCATGACATCAAATAAAAATGGCTGCCATGTGAATGTAGTGAATGCCAACACAAAGATCACATGAGAAGGTTGCAGATCCAGCAGTTTGAGCGGTAGGGGATGGATAGAATGATGATGGATGATGATGGTGTGGGTGAGCGGTTTGACATTTTGATTACAAAGGCATGCTGTGCTGTCAGCCTTTTTAAGACCTCAGCAGCTTCTCAGTGGGTGGAAAAGTCCCCGGTTAGTATCTTGGGTCAAACACACATGATATCCAGTGATTCTCCAATGAACAGCTCCATTCATTAATGTGGTCAGACTTTGTCCCAGCTTACCGTCCATGTTGTTCATTGAAGGAACGTCCTGTTGTGTTTAATTATTTTTAGTTAAATCACTTTGCCGCTTGACGCCTCCTCTTGACAGCTCCACAGAGGCTTCAGTGAAGGTGGGCAGCACATGCAGACACCAGCTTGTATTAGCATATTCTTCCGCTGTCAGCGTGAAATGATGCAACGTTGTGTTTAAAGTCACTCTTAGCTCAAATAGACGTTCAATTAAGTGAAGGATAGGGTCCCATCATGTGTCAGCCTCTTGGATTGGCTTCCATCAGGGTCTCCCAACCTCCTCCTGCACTTTAGAGACTTGCGTTGGATAAATAGAACGATATCAATAAAGGCTGCACTTGACTATTTTTATACCTAAAAAAATGATAGCCTTTGCTCAAGGCAATTACTGACAGTTTCTTAAGGATCTGTGTGCACACTGGAGTTGATCTCAAGTCAGTGCTTGTGTTTCCACTGCCCATGCTGCGATCCACTTCAATTCCAAATATGTGCCTAGTGCATTTTTGAGGGAGTCAACTACAAGCACACACCAAGCTGAACAGAGTAGATTGACCCAGACGCGGGAACACATAGAACATCCAGTCAATTTAAAAATAAAACCCAACACACATACCCCAATCATACAGTATATCACTTTACCAACATCACATCAGAATAGGTACCAAATGAACAACAAACCTTCCTACCTAGGAACGAGAAAGTAACGTGTTGTTTGCATGTTGTTCTCTTCATTTTGACATGATCCTGTAGGTTTCCTGTGATCATGTGAACCGACGAGTACAGCTGCTCATGGCTGCGCTCCACTGCGCTGACACTTCAGAAACGGACCCAGTGAGTTAGGGTGCATGCCGTCAGAGGGAGTAAAACCATGCTAACTGCACACATAGATCCTGTGGAATCTGCCTGTTAGGAGGCGTTTGTCAGACTCAAGCCGTAGTTGGCACAAACTCAATCAAATTTAATTTAGTATTCAGAGGTCAAAGATCAGGTGCATTGTGGGAAATAACACCTATGGCCAAGTACTCAAGAATTCATGTGCTAGTAATCTCACAGTTCTCACAATTTTACGGTACAATAAATTAGTCTGGGACTCCAGGTTAACACTCGTGTCTAAAAGCACTAAATGATGACATGATTAGTCTTTAAACCCAGATTAAGACACTGGGTGAAAGAGTCCATTTGATGAAAACACGTTTTTATGGTAAAGAGCATAGACTGTATATAAACATGGACATATAGTCTCAGTGACGGCACCCATTGGTTTATGAAGAAGACTTTTGAAGCCCATCGGTGGCGGCTGCCATATTGGAAATGTAGAGTCGAACTGACTTTCGGTATAGTGTTCTGATAAAGAATTGAGCTATATTCAGATCTAATTCTTCTTCTGAGCCAGGCTTTAAACATGTTTATTTCTGCATTTTCGAATGGGTGTGTATGGAACTTCTTTATTTTTTGCAGCTAGTCTCAAATGGATAATCAAGGGACTGTTTTGCACTTGTGCAGGGGTTTCACATTTCAACACCAGAGGTCGCCATTTTGTCAAGGGTCAAGGTATTTGTACTCTCAATTACGTCCCTTTTCTGTGAATATGGCCTGGCCATGCCTGGAGCGAATCTCGTTCATCTGGTTTCTTTTTCTTTTGATTGATTGATTTACTGATTATTAGTGGCCCTGCTGATCCTCCCCTCGCTCTCACATTCTTTGCAGAGAGACACAGAGTTAGATGTTCCTATTTAAAAATGGCCCTCTGGTAAATGGTTGTTTCTGTTTTTTTTGCACAGTCATTTTGAGGGAACTTTTTAGACTGGTGGGAGGAGGCATACAACCAGTCAAGAAGTAGGAGGTGTTTTTTTTCTCTTATCCAAATCAAATAAGACAGATAACAGGTGTGAAAGCACCCTTAGTTGGATAATTACACAGAACCATTTCCTTCCCACACACATGCCTTTTAACTTTGGAGTAAAAGAGAAAAGAAAAGAACCAGGGAGTAAAATGGGCTGTTCTGCAGAGAGACCCCAGAGGTCCTGTCAACTTGAAGGAAGAAAAAGCCCACGGGATCGTGTCCCTCCACAGGACAATGTTCCCCAACACTTACTATCAAACTGAGCTACAGAAAAAATACTTGAGTAGTACAGACTGTGCCACATGACAACATGTTACTGCTCAGATGATCATGTGCAGTTCATCTCTGTATCACCTGACAGATGTTTACGCTGCACAACATCTGCTCTTAATTGTTCACTTCCTGCAGCTGTCAAAGGTAAGACGGGGTAAACTCATTGACCACTGATCCATGATACCTAAACAGAGAAATGTAGTTTTATTCCTGCATATACAAGGCTTTGTTGAATTGTTAGCCCATTATGCACAGACAGTAGATAATACTTAATAGATCGATTTTGTTAAGAAGAACAATCTGTTACTAGGAAAAGCACACATTTGCTAGGAGCGCGGCTCTTATCACAGACTCTGGAGGACCAATAGTTAAACCATTAAACCTCAGATAAAGGCCCGTCCCAATTTAAGGCCCAGTCCCGTTAACCAGCCAGGTGTTGCCGCAAAGGTCTCAAATACCTTTGAGACCTTTGCGGCAAGTGCTGAAATAGTTTCCAGATGAAAGAAAAGGAGATAAAGCAGCAAGACACACAACATAAAGATGAACATGTTCTGGCTTTAGAGATGGAAATAAATGCTGAAATTATGGAAACAAATATAAATAAATACATAAAATAAGCCTTAAACAGCAAATCATTCTGACATGTTTCCACAGCTCCAGCACAGAGCTCATTTGATATTATATTAACAGGGTCCTCTCTCCTTCACAGTGCAGCAGGTTGGCAGATTTACAAAGATCAAATATGTTATTTTTAATTGAATTTGTTTATCGATATCCTCACTTTGTACACAGTTAAATATTCTTTCTGGCGTGGATTTACAATTTAACAGTCTTGCTGTGCTAATTTGGCTGTGCACCAGTTTGGTTTGAAATTATGAAAAGCCTGTCTCGTATCGACGCCTGTCCCAAAATAATGTCCAGATCATCTCATAGGCTACAGTTAATAGAAGCCCAGGCTACTAAAAGATGATGTGTTATGTTATCATCAGTCCGCTGAAAGAAGTCGGGTTAATTTCACGTTGGCGAGAAAGGAGAAGAAAACAGCAGTGACCTTTTACTGACCTGGGGTTGACTTCACTGTCTTACCCTGACATTTACATCAAACACAAAGAAAAATATGTTGTTGTTCTTTTTTCACAAGACAGGAAGCCCTCAGGTACGACCTTGTCTTGATCCCAACAAAGTGTCTGACCTGTCTCTGAACTCTTTTTATTCGGAGAAAACCTGACGTGACATCAGGAACTTTGATTTGTTGTTTCCTGTGTCATTTGCAGACTCAGACATATTTTGCGATGTGGCTGCATCCTGAGTCTGACCTAAAACACCAGCATGACAGAATGGGACCTCTGTTTTATTTGAAACTTCATTTATTCCTGAGCAGAAACTGGTCCTTAAATCTAAAAACAAATTAGATATGCATGTTTTACTTCTGAGCTTGTATGAGCTGTATGTAAGTGTTTGTGTTTATTTCATGTTTTCAATGATCCAGTGAGGGTAACGCTGTCTGTGCAGGTATTCACTCTTCATTCGATCCCCAAAAGAATGTTCTTATTGTTATTCAGAGAATATCTTTTCTCTTTTACCTTCTCTTGTCTCCTGTTTTGAGGACACATTTATTCACAGGCTCAAGCTGTTGTCTTTGTGATTAATTTGACATTTTCTTCTTTCTTACTTCTTGTTCACATGTACTTAATTCTTATCCCCTCTCTGACATATCCACTAAAGTATGGGCTGTCAGGGTAACCCTATTTTTGCAAACTACTTGACAAGCAAACCACCCCCTGTGTGAATTGGAAGTACATTTGTCTGGGTGTCCTGGTGGTTTGCTTTCTTTGTCGACAGGTTCCTGAGCTGGACCTGCATGGGCCCTCCCCAGATCAGTCTATCCATCCATTATCTCTACCACTCATGTCGTTCGGGGTCGTGGGAAGCTCAAGCCGATCGCAGCTGTCATCTAAAAATATGAATGCAGTTTTGGATCTGTAGTGTTAGCGCTATAGCCTTTTGGCTAATATTCTCCCCCTCGGCCTGGCTCTGATCATTTTTTGGGGCTCACTGAAAAAAAGATTGGTTTATGAGTTATTGTTGGGATCATATGCCTCTACCAGCTCCCTCCTTTTCTTCTGATTTTATTTCTGGCATCCCAACTCTTGTGCAGATCCTGGCATGGCAACACACAGTCCGACATTTCTGGTCTAACAGCCTCATTTAATTTAAAGGAGAGGGTGTTCGTATTTTGACTAAGGCAATGAAATGAAAGCCTGTAAAAACACCAATAGAGTTTCTTACTGCAGCTAGAAGAGTCACCCTTGTTGGCAGTTTGAAAAGTGCAGGTGAAAATCTTTTTTTCCTTCTTCATTGGCTTTACTTTAAAAAAAACAAATGCTATCCTCTCTTCCCTTCACATTAAATCCCAAAGTCTCTTCCCATTTTGCGACATGACGGTGCCAAACGGCATCTAAAATAAACTCTGCATCACGGTCTGGGGTTAGCAGCTCTTTTTTCAGATTATTGGAACTATCTTCCAAAATGACACACACACTCTGAGGATGGAGTACATCTAAGCTTTTTATTTCATTTTGTTTCAGTTTACCACTCAATCCACATCTCCCCAAATCCCCAGATGCCTCCTACCCATAATCCCTTTTGAAGTAACTGTCAGTCATCCTCTCCATCTTTCCCCCTGTTTGCAATAGCTGTCTAAATCTTAATCTTCCCTCTCCTCCCTCCGCCGCCCCTCTGTCATTGAAGTAAACAGGGAAAATAAACCCTCTTCCTGTCTACCTGTGGCTCCCTAATCTACCTGCTCTATCTCCACTTCAACATTATCCCTCCCCTAACACCCCCTCCACCACCACCCTCGCATGAAGAAGAAGTCTTGCATGAGCCCCCCTCTGTCTTTACCTACAGTACCATTGTTTTGATATCCACCTTTTCATTCATCATGAAAGGTCTGCTGACATCTCAATTGCATTATATTTTTCTGCTGCTGGTACATTGGAACATGTTTTTGGGGGAGATGCAGATTGGATTTATTGATGAAAAAAAGGTGTAACACATTTACAAACAAATCATTTTGTACATCATTAAAGTAGGTCATAACACTACACAGAGTTGAAGAACCTCATTAGACCTGTACGTGCACCTAGCCCCTCTGCCTCTACAGTAGCTGCTAGAGCCCCCTCAGGCTGGTTTAACACAGTGGCACCCCATTCTTCTCTTTAGTCATCCCCATTCATTTCACAGAGGTTATGGAGAACACAACAAGCTACTACCATGGATTTGACCTTGTCTGTGTTGCAGTCATTTGGTTTCAGCAAGCACTTCCATCTGCCCTTTAGTCTGCCAAATGCATTCTCAACCGTAACCCTGGCTCTGCTTGTTTTGTGGTTGTACACAAGTTGCTGGGGCGTCAGCCGTCCATTGTCTGCAAAAGGCTTCATTAGCCAGCTTTCCAACAGATAGGCTGCATCACCGAGGAGATAGTAACCCACATCGTGTCCACTATTGTTCTTTGTTTCATCAGGAAGTAGCAATCTTCTATCCACCAGATCCCATAACCCTGATAAACGAAGAACTCTGGCATCATGCCGGCTCCCTGCTGCTCCAAGAAAAACATTCCAAAAGAGTCCCCTTCCATCTACCACAGCCAGCAGGATGATCGAATGCCAGCCTTTTTCGGTGAAAATACTCAGTGTGATATTCCTGTGGTCCAAGAATAGGGATGTGGGATCTACAATTGCACACTGTGGCAACCCTCACTTTCACTCAAAATATGTCGCCATCTCCATTAACTTCTCACTGATTGGTAACAGTATAACTTCGGCCATGAGTACCCTCTCAACAGCAGAGCAGAAGTCATGTACACAGTGGCACACCGTAGTAATACTGACTCCAAACACATTTTTGTTTTTTTGATGTTGATATACTTTATTAATCCCTGTGGGGAAATTTGTTTTTTACACTCTGTTATTGAGAGACATGCTTCTCACACACATAGGCCCGAATCACACACGTGCAAAAACAGGACCTGTGGACATGCATTACTGGAGAGATGTCAGAGTGGGGCTGCTACACACTGCTATGCAGGGAGCGCACCAGAGCACTTGGGGGCTCAGTGCCTTGCTCAAGGACACCTCAGCAGTGCTCGGGAAGTGCCCTGGCACCTCTCCAGCTACCAGACCAACTTCCATATTTTGGTCCGCATCGGGACTTGAACCGGCGACCCTTCCGTTCCCAACCCAAGTCCCTACAGACTGAGCTACTGCCACCCAAATGAGATATGCTCCTGTACTCTGAATTGGTTGCAAGTTTCAAAAGTGCAATGGCGACTTTTTTTGGCATTGGTAAACAATAGCGCTTGTTTGTATCACGTTTGCCCATTTCCGGTTCAAGTTGGCGGCAGAGGTATTGAAATGTGTCCTTAGACATTCGGAAATTCTGTATCCATTGGGCCTCAGTGAAAGGCGGTACCACAGTTTCCCACCACTCCGCTGCTCTATTGTGCATCCAGACACACGGTGAAACACGATGCCTTCGGTAGTACTCTATCTGAAATGCACACAACATGAGACATTAGTGAGTTATTTCACTCTAAAATAACTTTACACACAGCTGGGATTCGCCTAATATAATAACTACATCATGCGTTTACTCCTTACTTACCATTTGAATGCGCCTCTGCCATCTCCCGGTCCAAATCTATAATGGCTTTAAAAATCAGTCTTCCTTTTTTTAAGTCAAGAATTTCTGGCATTTTGAATTCACCTTGCTACCAACGCTCGTCTCATTTCCAGTGCTGAGTCGATGGATTCTTTAGCAATGAAATACCGCACGATGAAAAACAACACAAGCTGCACCTCCTACATGCCAATGGGCTACTGTAGTGTTGCAGGAATAATGACGCCAGCCTGTCCGTCGCAATATATTATGTCGTCTTTGTTGTATGGCCTTCGTCATTCTCTTACCGAGTCCTATCGGACTGGCGGTGTAGTGCAGCTACATTTATTGCTTCCTCCCACGTCATTGGCCTAATTTACATGATCTCCCCAGGACTTCAGGCAGTGGTCGTAACGCAGACAACATGGGCCACAGGAACTAATTAGTTCCTCAAAAGAATTAAAAAATTAAATTTAGTTCCGGGGTATATTGGTCGAAAGTTTTACACAGAGAGATTGAAGAAAAGCCTACATAGTCTAACCTATAAATAATGATACACAGTTTATTTACAAAGGTCATTAAGTGGCTGATTTATCAGTGGCTGAAAAGTGACATCCCCTGTAAATGCTGTGGTGCAGTTGCCACCGACTCTCATCAGATGGTAATATTACTACCATTGCTGAGAATTAGACTGTTGATGCAACACATTTCATTTGCATAGAAAGGGTCCAATTTTGTCTCAAGTGACTGCAAAATGGCTAATTTAAAAACATGCAAACAGAGCTGGTGCACAGACTTGCCCTGTAGCACATTCAGGGGAGACTTTAACCCTTTGCTTGTGTTTTTAAGAGAGAGGGAAGATCTGACAGAAGAAAAACAGATAAAACAAAACAGAGCAATAGTTGCATGTGACAAATGAAATGTGTCGTTTCTGTTATTTCGAACTAAAGCTCTTTGTGTTTGTGTCTGCCGGTGCCGACACACTGTCTGTCCTCCTCTCTGTCAGCCTCTTTGTCAAAGTAGAGCTGATATATTTCTAATGCCAAATTCCCAAATCGAAAAGTGTGCAATATTCTCATTTCACAGTTTTGTGAAATCCAAGGTTCACTCTGTGTGAGCAGAGGTGATGGAGTACACATATCACCTATTTCACGCACACACATACACACACACCCACACACACACGGGCACACACACACGCACACATACACACACGCGCACACACACACACACACGCGCACACACACACGCACACATACACACACGCGCACACACACACACACACGCACACATACACACACGCGCACACACACACACACACACACACACACACTATGGAGGGCGGAATGGTTCAGCTGCATGCACGCCACACGCACTTACGCACGTGTGATTATTTCATAAAAGTCCCACACGTACACACGCGCGTGCGGTGTGTAAGTACTACACGCAGTGTGACTTACAGACGCGCGTTCGTGCGTGTGTTTAATTTCATTTTTCAGTCACTTCAGGCGGACTGAAGTCCCGTACTCAAGCCGGGCAACAGTACCGATAGCCGGGCAGCCAACTCAACAAAGTCTGGTCAACCAGACCTCATTTCTCAAAGTTGTGTGGTTTTTTATAGCCTACATGTTATAAAGTCGTATTTGTGCACAATAGACAGCGGGGCATAGCCCCAGAGAAACGCTGCTCCGGTGATGTTGATCGGTATGGGGTATGATTATAAATCCACTTCCCCGTCCTCCCGCATCTTTGAGCGTCCATCTGTCGAGACCTCGGCGGGGATTCAGTGACCGCAGTCCCGGTATGCCTTGAGCCAAGCCCGGCAGCTCGCTACGGTCCTCCCCGGAGTCAAACGGAACGTGCATCGTTTTAAACTATATTAAAACTACAAACTCTTAAACCAGGCAAGGCTATTGACAACAAGCCTTCTCCCTCGTTTGTATAAAAATCGGAGATAGAATGAAAATATTAAAAGCAGATTTCAGATTTATCCGCTGATTCTCAAAGCATCAGAAACGTTTCCTTCAGCGTTGCGCACTGCAGTCTGATCAGCTTCACGTTCTTCAACTAATTAAACACAGTGAAACAAATTTTAATATGAGCGTGGCAGTCCGTTCTTCTACCTGTCCATACTATCATAATCTAACGCTGTTAGTGACTTTATCTCTCCATGCGTAATTTAAGGAAGCATTTTAGCGCTGCTCTGTGGCTTGAGCAGCGGACCTCTGTATGATCGGGCCGCCTGTGCGGGATATTGTTTTTGGATAAGAAGGAAATGTTCAGTTATAATGACATATACAGTCCGATGAAAGCTGGTGATAAAGGCACAACAGCTGGCTGCTGTATTTAGAAGTGATATCACGCTGAAACTTTAGACTGTTTTTACCGGTCTGGGCCGTTACGCATGACGAGGAGTGTTTTTTTAATGGACGCTCTGCAGATGATAATCAGCCTACACATTACCGCCACGCCAACAGCCATCTTAAATCTTCAATATTGTATTAATCTGTAATCTGTATTGATCATACAGATAACAGCATCAAGTGACTGTAAAACAAATCAATCACACGTATGTGCGTACGTCTGTAAGTCAAGCTGCGTGTAGTACTTACACACCTCACGCGCGTGTGTACGTGTGGGACTTTTATGAAATAATCATACGTGCGTGCGGCGTGCATGCAGCTGAACCATTCCGCCCTCCATACACGCACACATACACACACACACACACGCACACACACACGCACACACACACACACACACACACAAACACACACAAGGAGGCCTTCCAACTTTGTAAGAATACAATATTGCAAGGCTCATATTTGGTAGCTTTATTGTTAAAGAAATACTTTACTTGAGTACTAGTGATGCCCTTTAGTCTGTCAGGTTCTGATTCACAAAAGGAAAGTGCATCTTTTGCTCTCACTTAACCTGTGCAAATGAGTGAAAAATACACTTCCCCTCATTCACAAAGCACATGCAAAGGGTTAAACTAACCTCAAACTTCGCTGAGGACCACACTGTGCACCAGCACCAGCCTTAGAAATGGCTCGGCCATTGAAAGGCCTAATGAATGGGTCCTCCCAGGATATCATTTAAATCAACATATGCGCATTTGATCAGTACTGTTAGTGCTAGCCTCCTGGCTAACATTAGCTCCTACCATCAGCCTTTGGAGCTGACTGAAATAAGTTTGTTAACAAGTTCTTGTCGGGGTCAAATGTCCGAGCCAGCTCCCTCCTTTTCTTCTTCTTTCTTTTTCTGGCATCTTTACTCCTGGAATGGCTAAAACTGATTGAGACATAAACAGTTAAGTTCACTGGGCCCACTTATGTCGGTAACATTACCCCAAAACAAGGCTCAAATCATTTTAAGGAGATTGGGTTTATATTTTGAAACAAAGTACATTTTTGTAACAATATATGAAAGGTGTTTTTATTGCTTAAGAGGTCGTGGTGAGTGTTTAGTTGTAAAATAAAATGTCTTCATAATTGCTTAAAATTAGCATGGACAGTGTTTTGTTTTTTTAAACCTCCATGGGCCCTTCCCATATGACTGGCCCCCAGAAAGCTTTCCCCTTTATCCCCCCTATGGACAGCCTTGCTGTGCACCAGTGCTGTTTGGGAGTATTTAAATGAGCCATAATGCAGTCATTGACCCCCTTTTCTGTGCAAATCAGCCTCATTGCAAAAAACATCTATTTTACAAACAGTGGCAATAACAGCCACTTGAAGTAAGAGTAAAAATAAATCACTTTAGAGAGTTGTTGGTAACTGCGCCGCATTGTTTCAAAGTGATTTTACAGGCAAAAGTTCCAGTGATCAGGAAAACCATTCCACCTCTATGGCTTAAAAATGTATGTATCTGTAAAGAAATTAAATGTATCTTTAATATGACTATTATATATACAACCAAGGGTTAAATCAGTCCGGATCTGTCAGCGGCTCCTCACTTCATCCACCTGTTTAGAGACGGTCTGAAGCCATTACCATGACAATACAAGCGTTGGTTTTTTTCCCTTTCTTGCTCCATTCAGCTCTGTATTAAAAACAGCAAAACTCCTATCACATTTTTGAGGTCTTACATTACAGTCAACTTCAAAAAGTTCCCTCTGCCTTTATAGCTCATCATCTTTATGTCGAAACTGAGCTCCGTCAGCGTGAGAGTGCAGCTCCGTGCAGAGGAAAGGTGCAGATATCTTTTCTTCACATTTAGATGCAAAAAAATAAAGGTAAACTGCACAGAGCAGGACAACTTTTCAGGAGTGTTGGCCCCTGAATATCATCAGCGCTATTTGCTATGTGAATTAGACCTTGAGACAGAGCAGATAGCAAATAGGAGGAGGGAGATAGGAGCAAATGCTGGGCAATTTGTAGAGCTATTAGGCCTTGTTCACATTGCACCTCCAAATCTGATTTTTAGCTCACCCAGATTGTATGTAGTTTGTTTCTTTGCCAGTCTGGACACAAAAAGCCACATGAGATCTGATTTTTCCAAATCTGATTCAAACCACATACAGAGGTGGTTTCGAATGCGATTCAAATCAGATTCCTACAGATCTGATTCAATCTGAACGTCTCGGTCGCTTCAATGTGTCTTCTGCGTCACTCGCAACGCGACACCATTGACAATAAAAACAACGACGTAGATCCAGCAAGCCGGAAGTTAATTCAAGGCGCATTATACAAACTGGCCTGAGCTTTGGTCGGTGGAAGAAAACAGCAAAAATAAAAACAAACATGGAGCAAAACAACAGCCTGTGGACGGACTGCTCCACAAGATTGTTTGTGTCAGAAATAGACACACTTCTCTGTCATCCATTTTGCAGTTGTATTTCCTGGGCGTAACCTGTTACCATAGAAACCAATGTGGATCAGACCATGTCAATATGAACAGGCAGATCGGATCTGGTCACTTGCAATTTGTAATGCGGACAGTCAGTCAGTTAGATCGGATTCTGATCGGATTTGGGGAAAAATCAGATTTGGGCGGCAGTCTGAACAAATTCTTAGTGACCACAATCTAGGGCCCTCAGTGTTGTTTCAACATTATCTGTCTGTGCTGTAGAGAAGGGCAGCAGTAATCGGCCTGAATCATAAGGAATTGAAATGTTGAGCAGGCCAAGAAGAAGTCATGATTTAAAAGATTAAAAAGTCTTTAAATTCATGTACTGTACGTGTTTTTTCAGTGCTCACCCTTTGATGAACTTGTGATATCTCCAGAGTATTTCCTTCTTTTTGCTCCAATGCCTGACGTTTACTAATGATCTAAGAGAGATCAAGAGAGTTTTATGTCCAATTTGATTCCATCTGAAGCATTTTCAGATATCATATGTTCCAAAAATCTTGTGGAAAGAAATAGTTTGTTGTTTCCAGCATTTCTCTCACTGACACATACTTAAAGATTCAGTGAGTAGAAGTGTTTCTCAGCTCCATCCTTCCTGAAGAGTTCTGAATCTCTCACTCACAATCCTACTTCAGCGAAGAAGATGCCTCGTACTCTCACAGAAACAACATCATGTGCTGTGAACATCGTGAAAATTGCTGGCTAAAACACAATGCCTCACTTGGATTCCTCAGCCAGGGAGTAGACCAGGTTTGGTTGAAACATGTTCAATATTATGGAATTATTTATGCCACAGATCTACACATATTAATACAGTATGTATTTCAAGTAGCGGTGCTGGTAACATTGTGTTTTGAATTCAGCAGATTCCCTTTATGCCTGCAGATGAATAATAGGGAGAACACTCGGCTGCACTCTCCTGTTTTCATGAATTGTTTATGTGTAGCTACAATTTTCATGCAGTTGGGAAGAAACAAATCTTTCAGGTCTGATTCTCTTGCTGCTCCAGGTAAGTTATATTCACTGTGCATTGCATAGAAGTTGAAAACAAAGCTGCAGCGTTCTCGCTGACCAGTTTCATGGCAGGATTGTTTTTCTACAGGCTAAATAAAAGGTTTGCTGGTCTTGACTGATTCTCGACTTTTTGTGCACCATTTCAGTACATTATGGTCTTAAAACCTTTGTGAATTGCTTTTAACACTCTTCCTACATGGCGAGAACATGTGCATGTTGGATGCACTCTCAAAACTTGAAATACGCAGGAGGAGGAGTGTTCAGTAACACTGGGCCTCAATCATCAATATCTTCTTAAGAATGTAGCTTCTACAGAAGATTTCTAAGAAGACTCTCCATCAGATTCATCAACATGTTCTTAACTGACTGAATTGTTCGCAGCTGTGTTCATATCTCCTTGAGTTTGCAAGTTGAAAACGCGTGCATGTTGTTCCTAATTAGCATAGATAACTTGGATGCCCATAAAAGTGCAGGGGATCGACATGCTTGTTTTTGTCTTACTCTTATCTTAGGGTATATTTTAATATTAGCCTCTGAAGAAAGTCAGGTTTCAGTTAATGGTACCAGGTGAGATTACTTTTTTCTATGGACAATGGACCTTATCTCTTCCTCTCCCTCTCTCTCTGCTGTGATGTGATTCTGCACTCTTGGTTTTGCTGTGTCTTATCTCTCCGCAGGAGTCGAGAGGGAAGTTCTGTTGTGTTGCAAGGAGCCGTCAGGTCCTCGCACGAGGCTGCTCTCTCTCGTGGGTTCTCTCTCGCGCACTCTCTTGTGCATGCAGCAATTTATGAATTAATGAAAAATTAAATAAAAACAGGTCAGAAATATACTTGGGCGCCCCACCCAGGTATCGTCTGGGAAACACTGTACCATAAACTCACTTCTCTGCCATTTCTCATTCTTTGTTACCTTTCTGTTCATTATTTCTGTTCCTCCTTAGACCTCTCTGGAGCCTCTTAAGTGGGACCATTTAGAAGAGCCATGAACATAACGTTTTTTTTTACGTTACTCATGTTTCTCTGTGTATACTTGTGTGTGTGTGTGTGTGTTTACGTACCTATCTAAAAGTGGCCTTTGGCGTCGTTACACAGTTGCTAACAAGGGCCTTGCCGGCAACATTTTTTAGGACCCCCATTTGAACATGCTCTGAATTATCCTAAAATCATGTCAAAACCACTCTGGTGAAGTTTTAAAAACATTTCCAAGATGGGACCTGAGTGTGTGTGAGTGTTTAAGGCCCTTCTCTGCAGTGCCTCTACTGGCTGGAGCAGGAATTTCAATGACCCATTCACACACAGTGTGGACTTGCGGTGCAGCGAATCTGTCTGTCAGGAATCATTCATACTGTAGTGCCTGTTAAGACAGACAGATAGAGGGTTCGCAGATTTATTGTTAGATAAGATACGGCCTCTAGAATTTAGTTCTGCAATTGGGTCCAACTCCTTCGTTTTTTAACGCTCGTGACAACATGCATCTTAATCAACTACTTTGTATACTCGTATGCTTAGTATGAAAAATGTATTGTACATTACGCTCCACCTCAAACCATCTCTGTAGGCTATGTTGCTTTTTAAATAATGTTGAGCAGCACGAGCTATCAGGAGATTTCTTTAGTTGTGTGTTGTATTTGATGAATTCATGTTTTTTTAATCGATTTACTTTAAACATGAAGAAAGGCAATTTGTTTGAGCTAACATTTCAGAAAAAGGGCCACTGTTGGCTGGTGTTTTATAACACAAGTGCCCTCTTGGATAGCCTAGCACGACAGTCACACACTGGTGTGAATGGAAAAAAAGGAAGAGAGACAATTCCTTGAGTTAAAACTGTGTTGTTTTTTTTACAGGGTGTTTTTGAAATAAGAAAGACATTCATCCTTATATTTGCAAGTTAAGAAACAAAACTACTTTTTGACATATTTCTGATACTGAAATTATTGCAAGATCTGTATTTAACATGGTATTGAAAACTATGGGAGGTAATGGGAACACTTTTTTGAGAAGCATAAGTCAGCCAGGCGAAGAAATAACATCACAAGCCAAACTAAAACACACATCTCTGTAGCCCATGGGGTATTGGCTGTTCCGATTTGTTTTTAACTGTTTCCCTGTTTTTGGTGTTGTGGAAATAAAAAATGTTTTCTTGATGATTACATTTTTTTAAATGAAATTAGAAATAGAAAGGCGTAGTAGGCAAACTTTAGTGCTTTAATATTTAAACAATGGAAAACTGTGTATAAAGGCACACAACAAATGATTTAAATCAAGATCATGTTTATTGCCAAACATGTGAACAGAACTGTTTCAGTAAATAACAATATAATAGGAGACTAACACCAACACACGTAAAAAAAAAAACAGTAAATACTGGAGATAAATGGATTGAAGTTATGAGTGGCAATATATTGGTTATACATGATCCTACAGACACAAAAAATCAAGCGTTGTTACACAAATAATGCTCCATTAACACGAAATTCCAATGTTGTGACCCTTACACTGACGCTCCATTTAATGCGAGCTTCCAGTATTCAGGCCCAAATCATACTCTATTATGCTTACAAGTACATCTATAATGTAAAACAAAAAGTGTTGTAACACAATGAAGCTCCATTGAGAATTAGTGTTGTTGTTTTGATCTCGCCTCCCAGCAGTGATGGCTCTAAAGAAGAGGACTCGATTTCTTGATATCTGTTATTTTGTTGTCCACAAAATATTTCACTGCCTTCCAGTCTCTTCCATTATCTCTCAGATTTGGGTATTTGCCTAAGAATCTCTGACAGTCCACTTTCCCAGGATTGATCATGGCCTTTAGGAAGTGCTTGAAATGGCGTTCAAGGGTTTCTCTCTCCATAGTCGACCAGGGCTGCCTCTTCTCTATAAAATAAACAAAGTACACCAATGAATCAATAGAAAAAATGCAATGGTAACCATCAATTCAAGTCAAGACATGGTCTTAGGAGGCAGTGGGATAGCTCACCCTTTTGGTGATACTGTTGCAATGATGATGAATTCAGCTCCTGAACTGCCTCTCTTGAGGTACCTGGCCTCTCACCATCACGTCCATCCACTAACTTTCCTGAAACCAGATACAAGTGTTAGTAATAATTCAGATGGATAAACATCTTCAATCACACAGAATTGCTCAACCATTATTATACTTCTACAAGCAGAAACCTTACCTGCTCGGCGTGTGGAAGCTGTGTGCTCAGACTGGACTTCATCTGCATCCGAGTCACTGCAGTCTTCTTCAGCTGTAAGAAAATGTTTGAAATGAGTTTTGTGTATAAAAAGTAATTTGTTAAACCAGTACATAATTTGAAATGATTTACTTACACTTGAGGTTTGCTATCCAAGGTTTTTTCTTAATGTTCTCTGACTGAGGCAGGACTTGGGGGTTGTTCCATTTCTTCTCTTGCAATGTTTTTAGAGCATTGTAAGACAGGTCGTTTGTCCATTCTAGCTTAATTAAAGTTGAAAAACCGCGTACTTCTTTCTCCACGGTCGTATCACCTTTAATCAGTGCCTCTACTAGCAATGTTTCTAACACCATGACAAGTGAATGACGCAGATTGAGTACTGTTGAAGGATCTGCAAATCTGTGTGTTGAGTCATCGAACCCAGTCATTGTTTTCACAGCCTCAAGAACTGTGTCGAACTTTCTGGGTTTAATCAAGTCCTTCAAGGCGATAATGTCCTTGTCAATCTGTCTCGCCGTTTGCAGAAGTCTGGCAATTTCCGTCATGTTATTACGAATGTCCACTTTTAAAAAATGTCCATTTTTTAGAAACATCCTCTCTCCAAACTTAAGTACAAGGGCATCCGATTTCACGACTTCAGTCACATCATCGAATGACATGTTCTCCACAACTTCTTCGAATTCCTTGGAAATTGAAGTGTCCAAAGGCAACATTAGCGAAGAACTTGCTTGAACTTTTACTGGGCCATCCTCTTTCACCTGGAGCTTGCAACGCTTATGATGTTTCCAGAGGTCTGTTTTCATGTACATGGCATAACAGAACTTGCAAGGCTGATAGTCCGTGTGGGTCCTTGGGGTGACTGCTTGCCTTTTCGGAACTAATTGTCCTCTGCCAGAGGACAGAACTGAACAATTGTGTTTGTAGTTCCCCATGTTTCTTACTTTGGTCAGCAGAAGATTCTGCTGAGTTGACCCTTTTCTCTGTCCAAGGGCCTCAGCCACTTCAGACTCATCGCAATGCTTTTGGCGTAGATGTCTTGTGATTTTCCCATATGGCTTCTCACAATAGTAGCAGTAGTGTTTCTTGTCATAGATCATCTTCCCTGATTTGTGAGAGGAGCTTTTCACCTCTATACCAGGCTGTGGGTCGCTTTGAACTGTCATTTTTTGGGTTTTCGATGACGGTTCTGTTAGGGTTACTGCATTTCCTTCAGCTTCGTGTTGGTATTCTTCCTCCTCATCCAGGATCATGAAAACCTGTTGTTCAGTTTTACAATAAGAAATGGTATTCAGTTATTCATTTGTGAGGAATTATAGAAAACAATCGTACCCTCAAGACTTTTTACACAGAGAATTTTCCAACACTGGTTAGCTCATTTAATCCCTATTTACCCTATGCCTTTTTGTTCTTCCAGGGCCACCAGTCCTTTCTTGCTGAGCATTGTCAGCACTTTCTGAGATGTCCATCTCCTGTGGTGTTTCGGGACACCCGTCTGCTGTATGGGTTTGGTCCTGTAAACAACACGTAAAAACAGTCTCAAGCAGTGACAAAGAACAAATCTTCACATTTTCTTTTAAAATGATCATATATTAATAAACATGGCATTCTTGATAAGAGGATATGGAGCTTATACTATTTTTACAGCATGGGTTTAGGAAAAGTTTAATTTACAGATCAATTCATGGTTTTGTGAAGAAAAAAACTTACCCTTTGATTATTTTTTGAAGTTGTAGTAAAAGAAAGTTGGGAAAGTCTTCCAAGGCAGTGTAGATAAGTTGTTTTTACTACCTATCTGTAGGTAGAATTGAATGGTAAAAAAAAAAGTGACTCAAAAACAGCTGCAATAGAAAAAATAGAGAAAAACAAATGGTTTGAAAAGGATCCAAATTGTTGTCTTCTAGAAAATCCGAAAAGCGGTAAAACACCTCCAGGGATTGTCAGACTGACTTGAGGTTTGCTGAGGAACCCCGAATACATACACCTTCCTGGCCAGTGATTGGTTCTTAGGTTAAGACAAAACAAAATCTCATTGGTCCTCCTGTAAAAGGGTGCAGAGTGACACTCCCACTCCTGAAACCATAAGGCCACATGTATTGGGTAGCAGTTGTGAACAAGATTTTTCCTTCATGATTTAAAGTAAAATATAATTTTATTGTATTTTTTCTTCCTTTATTTCATTCATGTAAACATGCTCGTAGCTGTTTTTCTTAAACTTTTTGCTATTGATGCTGTTTATATTCCTGTTTTTGAGCTGTTGGAACGACTACATTTGCCCCATTGGGGGATCAATAAAGTTAATCCTTATCCTTAAAAAAAAAAAAGAAATGACAGTCCTCAAAGCCTAAAAATGAACCTGTAGAAATGAACAGAAATGCACATGGTAACTACAGTGCCTCCATCCACATTCAGGAACCTGAATAGAACTGTAAACATGTTCCCAAGTCTTGTATGATAGACTCTATAAGACAACAGAGCCTTAGAAGAAACTCCAGGTAGTTGTAAGAATGTTCAAAGATGTAATGTTTTATGTGTGGAAGTGTATTTAATCGTAGTTTTTCTTGCAGACAATGTTGCAGATGTGTTTCCTCCTGCAAAGATAAAGAGCAGAGCTGCTCACACTTTGAAATGATTTTCCAATAGTTTGTCCTTATGCATATACTGTAAATGATATATTGCTTTTATAATCAAACTGGGTTATTTCAGACAGAGGGGCCAGTCATTTTCTAATATAAAGCCTCTATGAACAGACACAGACTTTACTTCTCTGACTCACAATTCATGTTGAAGAGCACTGAACAAAGCAGCCTGCAAAGATGTTCATGTATGGGACACAGTCATTATCATTTGCAAAGGCAGGTTGACCTAAGATGATTGCTTGTAAGAAGGTGTCGTTGCTACAACAATAGACTTAAGCATCGTGCCTAACGCTCCATCCTCACCTCCCCAAGAAGAAGCTGCACACATTTGTGTCTGAATAGCATTCCATGCAGGTACTCAGGTGATGGTGAAGATCGTCAATTAATTGGCATGCGATATTTGCATGACTGTGGGAGCAAATATTTCAATGACTGATCCAGATACCTGATCACTGACCAATTCAGATCAACATTCCAACTGTGGTCCTGACCATTGTAGTCTGACCTCCTGAGACCCAGGAAAAAAACACAAATGAAGTGTTAGGACAGGTAAAAACAACTTGCAAAGAAAAAATAAAATCTTAATTTTATGTAAAAAATGATAACACATCCACTGTAGTGTACAACAGGCCTTCAATGTTCTAAAATGGGACCAATCTTAAAGCCCAGTTTAAACATGTAAAAACAAGGTAAACACTTAAATTACAATACCACATACAAAAATAACTGTAAATGTGGATTTTCCTTTTTTTCCTTCATGCACATTTCATTATCTACTTTTATTCTTTAGACATTATAATGTGGTCAGTCACCAGATTTCAGTAGTCTTAAATGTCAAACATTTAATGCCCTATGCAACATTGCATTTTACATAGTTAACTTTAGAAAATTTGCGAGGTTAGTTTCAAGGTTCCTATATTTAGTTCATTTTCAAGTTTCAAGTATTTTGGTATCTACGATTAAATATTTTCATGCTTTATAATGTTCAAAAACCCATTATTTTTCTCATACCGTCCATTTCTGTAGCAACATTATTAACCAGCTCATCAAGCCCAGTCTGCTCTGATTAGTAAATACCAACAAACACATGTTTTTGATCAATGCATTTCTGAGAGAATTCAACATGTTGATACTTTCAGAGGACTTAACCTGGACTGGTTTTACATATAACAAATATAAACCCTTTTAACAACTTTAAACAAGTTGTCCTCATTAATTATTTTAATGATTTTATTTTTTGAAGTTTGAAAATACAATATTGGGATCTTTTAGCTGAAACACATCTTTGAAGGAGAGGGATAAGAGGGTTTGGGGTTTGGGTAGGGATGGGTGGCTTTATATTTTGTACACCATGCAGTGATTTGTACTGTTCAAGTTGAAAAGCTGGGTCTCAGGAGGTTAAGCCAACCCTTCCCCCCAATTTTTACAAGGGGCTTTTTGAGAAGATTTGCATTACTGTAGCTATTCATGCTTCATCCAAACAACCATGCATTGGACCAATCACAGGTCAACTTGGTAAGGATCAGATTTACATGGCCTTATCACAGACTTTTATCTCCAGCATCAGTGCATGTTGGAAGCCTTCACAAGCTGCCCTTCCAGGAAAAACAGGACGATAGACCTCCTGTATGTGAATGTGAAAGACGGTTACACTCCCATCCCCCTGCCCCCAGTCTGATCACAACCTGGTCCTGCTTAAGCCACAGTACAAGTCACACTTTCAGAGACAACCACACGCACCTTCAGAAAGTGGTCTCCCGAGGCAGTGGATGCTCTAAGAGACTGTTTTAATACCACTGACTGGAGCGCCTTGCAAGAGCCACACAGTGATGACATTGAGGGGGTCACACACTGCACAACTGACTATATGAACTTCTGTATGGATGTTGTGGTTCCTACAAGAACTGTGCGCTGCTTCCCAAACAACAAGCCCTGGATTAGCAGGACATCCTTAATAGGAAGAAGAGGGCATTCAAGGAAGGAGACCAGGCAGAGCTGAAGCGCGTGGAGGGGGAACTCAAGATCAATAGAAACACTGTGAGAGCAAACCAGCTCAACCTGTTTTTTAACAGGTTTGACTGCCCAGCCACTGCAGCCGGTAACTGCCCACTCAGCACCTCTCTTCACACCCCCACCCTGACCCCCATCCCCCCCAACAACAACACCTCCACTGCCACCAGGACAAACATAACCCCCCCCCCCCCCCCCCCCCCCCCTTCTCCACAGACAATTCAACCCCCCTGGGGCTGCAGTTGGACGACAGGCTGGACTGGTCACCAAACATGGACACTATCTGCAGGAAGGGACAGAGCCGTCTGTACTTCCTGAGAAGGCTGGGGTCCTTCAACATCTGCAAAAAGCTGCTGCAGATGTTCTACCAGTCTGTGGTGGCCAGTGTCCTCTTCTACGCTGTGGTGTGCTGGGGAGGAAGCAGCAAGAAGAGGGATGCAGCACGGCTGGACAGACTGGTGAGGAAGGCTGGCTCTGTGGTGGGCGCAGAGGTGGACTCTCTGGTGACGGTGGCAGAGAGAAGGACTTTGGACAAAATGCTCTCCATCATGGACAACACCCACCACCCTCTGCACAGCACCTTCACCAGGCAGAGGAGCATGTTCAGTGGCAGACTGCTGTCACAATCGTGCTCCACGAACAGACTTAAGAACTCTTTTGTTCCCCTGGCCATAAGACTGCACAACACCTCACTGTTATAACACGAAACAGCACACAGTGACTCTTGGACTCAGTTTTTCATTTTTTTCATTCCTCATCTGCACAGCTGTCCTAAGAGTCAGCCTCTAGTTGGACATTTAAATGCATATCTGACAGTTTTATAATTACCTTGCACCTTTAATGTTTGCATTGACTGTTGTTTAAAGTCTGTTTTTATAATTCCGCACTACCTTCATTTACCAATGTTCCTTAATTGTTTATAGGTGGCGTTTAAATTGCACATATATTTTTGATCCCTGTACATTTCTTTGTATAGGTCTATTTCTTAATTGCACATTTTTAATTTTAACTAATGTAGGGGCTTCCTTAAATCTTTGTTTCGGGTTAATATATATGTAGGGGAGGGGGGACAGCTCTTTGTTTTTTGCTTATTTGTAACAGATGTTTTGTGTCTTGCATGTCTTTGTAAACTGCTACTGGATGCTTTGAATTTCCCTCGGGATCAATAAAGTATCTATCTATCTTCACAAGCTTTAGGACAGAAAACTTTCTCTCCAAGATGAGGTAAGTCTCCCTTGGTAAATGCTTTCACTTTTCATGGCAAAATACAGTAGATCTTGCTTATACTGTATCTCATTCTAAACAATTCAAGTTAAAATATATGTGACCTGCTCCATCATTTTGAGTCACATTGACCCAGAAACACATTTTAAGTTTTCTGCATGGCTGTAAAGAGGAAAGTCTCAGCTTTATGGCAATACCACAATTATTATTATTATTTTTCTACTCCAAATATTCTATGAGATACGCTCTTCCAAAGGTCGACTGTCACCAAACCTTGTTTTTGAGAAAAAGGGCTTTAGAGATAGAAATCAATATTCTGCCATATTCCAAATGATTTGAAAGACATTTATAAAGAGTCAGGTCAATTCAAAGTGCTTTACATAAAACATTCAAAGCATTGTGACAAAGTGCACAGAAACACATTATAAAGAGATTACTTTTTTCTATGGACAATGGACCTTATCTCTTCCTCTCCCTCTCTCTCTGCTGTGATGTGATTCTGCACTCTTGGTTTTGCTGTGTCTTATCTCTCCGCAGGAGTCGAGAGGGAAGTTCTGTTGTGTTGCAAGGAGCCGTGAGGTCCTCGCACAAGGCTGCTCTCTCTCGTGGGTTCTCTCTCGCGCACTCTCTCGTGCATGCAGCAATTTATGAATTAATGAAAAATTAAATAAAAACAGGTCGGAAATATACTTGGGCGCCCCACCCAGGTATCGTCTGGGAAACACTGTACCATAAACTCACTTCTCTGCCATTTCTCATTCTTTGTTACCTTTCTGTTCATTATTTCTGTTCCTCCTTAGACCTCTCTGGAGCCTCTTAAGTGGGACCATTTAGAAGAGCCATAAACATAACTGTGTTTTTTTATCCGTTACTCATGTTTCTCTGTGTATACTTGTGTGTGTGTGTGTGTGTTTACGTACCTATCTAAAAGTGGCCTTTGGCGTCGTTACACACTTGCTAACAAGGGCCTTGCCGGCAACATTTTTTAGGACCCCATTTGAACATGCTCTGAATTATCCTAAAATCATGTCAAAACCACTCTGGTGAAGTTTTAAAAACATTTCCAAGATGGGACCTGAGTGTGTGTGAGTGTTTAAGGCCCTTCTCTGCAGTGCCTCTACTGGCTGGAGCAGGAATTTCAATGACCCATTCACACACAGTGTGGACTTGCGGTGCAGCGAATCTGTCTGTCAGGAATCATTCATACTGCAGTGCCTGTTAAGACAGACAGATAGAGGGTTCGCAGATTTATTGTTAGATAAGATACGGCCTCTAGAATTTAGTTCTGCAATTGGGTCCAACTCCTTCGTTTTTTAACGCTCGTGACAACATGCATCTTAATCAACTACTTTGTATACTCGTATGCTTAGTATGAAAAATGTATTGTACATTACGCTCCACCTCAAACCATCTCTGTAGGCTATGTTGCTTTTTAAATAATGTTGAGCAGCACGAGCTGTCAGGAGATTTCTTTAGTTGTGTGTTGTATTTGATGAATTCATGTTTTTTTAATCGATTTACTTTAAACATGAAGAAAGGCAATTTGTTTGAGCTAACATTTCAGAAAAAGGGCCACTGTTGGCTGGTGTTTTATAACACAAGTGCCCTCTTGGATAGCCTAGCACGACAGTCACACACTGGTGTGAATGGAAAAAAAGGAAGAGAGACAATTCCTTGAGTTAAAACTGTGTTGTTTTTTTTACAGGGTGTTTTTGAAATAAGAAAGACATTCATCCTTATATTTGCAAGTTAAGAAACAAAACTACTTTTTGACATATTTCTGATACTGACATTATTGCAAGATCTGTATTTAACATGGTATTGAAAACTATGGGAGGTAATGGGAACACTTTTTTGAGAAGCATAAGTCAGCCAGGCGAAGAAATAACATCACAAGCCAAACTAAAACACACATCTCTGTAGCCCATGGGGTATTGGCTGTTCCGATTTGTTTTTAACTGTTTCCCTGTTTTTGGTGTTGTGGAAATAAAAAATGTTTTCTTGATGATTACATTTTTTTAAATGAAATTAGAAATAGAAAGGCGTAGTAGGCAAACTTTAGTGCTTTAATATTTAAACAATGGAAAACCGTGTATAAAGGCACACAACAAATGATTTAAATCAAGATCATGTTTATTGCCAAACATGTGAACAGAACTGTTTCAGTAAATAACAATATAATAGGAGACTAACACCAACACACGTAAAAAAAAAACAGTAAATACTGGAGATAAATGGATTGAAGTTATGAGTGGCAATATATTGGTTATACATGATCCTACAGACACAAAAAATCAAGCGTTGTTACACAAATAATGCTCCATTAACACGAAATTCCAATGTTGTGACCCTTACACTGACGCTCCATTTAATGCGAGCTTCCAGTATTCAGGCCCAAATCATACTCTATTATGCTTACAAGTACATCTATAATGTAAAACAAAAAGTGTTGTAACACAATGAAGCTCCATTGAGAATTAGTGTTGTTGTTTTGATCTCGCCTCCCAGCAGTGATGGCTCTAAAGAAGAGGACTCGATTTCTTGATATCTGTTATTTTGTTGTCCACAAAATATTTCACTGCCTTCCAGTCTCTTCCATTATCTCTCAGATTTGGGTATTTGCCTAAGAATCTCTGACAGTCCACTTTCCCAGGATTGATCATGGCCTTTAGGAAGTGCTTGAAATGGCGTTCAAGGGTTTCTCTCTCCATAGTCGACCAGGGCTGCCTCTTCTCTATAAAATAAACAAAGTACACCAATGAATCAATAGAAAAAATGCAATGGTAACCATCAATTCAAGTCAAGACATGGTCTTAGGAGGCAGTGGGATAGCTCACCCTTTTGGTGATACTGTTGCAATGATGATGAATTCAGCTCCTGAACTGCCTCTCTTGAGGTACCTGGCCTCTCACCATCACGTCCATCCACTAACTTTCCTGAAACCAGATACAAGTGTTAGTAATAATTCAGATGGATAAACATCTTCAATCACACAGAATTGCTCAACCATTATTATACTTCTACAAGCAGAAACCTTACCTGCTCGGCGTGTGGAAGCTGTGTGCTCAGACTGGACTTCATCTGCATCCGAGTCACTGCAGTCTTCTTCAGCTGTAAGAAAATGTTTGAAATGAGTTTTGTGTATAAAAAGTAATTTGTTAAACCAGTACATAATTTGAAATGATTTACTTACACTTGAGGTTTGCTATCCAAGGTTTTTTCTTAATGTCCTCTGACTGAGGCAGGACTTGGGGGTTGTTCCATTTCTTCTCTTGCAATGTTTTTAGAGCATTGTAAGACAGGTCGTTTGTCCATTCTAGCTTAATTAAAGTTGAAAAACCGCGTACTTCTTTCTCCACGGTCGTATCACCTCTAATCAGTGCCTCTACTAGCAATGTTTCTAACACCATGACAAGTGAATGACGCAGATTGAGTACTGTTGAAGGATCTGCAAATCTGTGTGTTGAGTCATCGAACCCAGTCATTGTTTTCACAGCCTCAAGAACTGTGTCGAACTTTCTGGGTTTAATCAAGTCCTTCAAGGAGATAATGTCCTTGTCAATCTGTCTCGCCGTTTGCAGAAGTCTGGCAATTTCCGTCATGTTATTACGAATGTCCACTTTTAAAAAATGTCCATTTTTTAGAAACATCCTCTCTCCAAACTTAAGTACAAGGGCATCCGATTTCACGACTTCAGTCACATCATCGAATGACATGTTCTCCACAACTTCTTCGAATTCCTTGGAAATTGAAGTGTCCAAAGGCAACATTAGCGAAGAACTTGCTTGAACTTTTACTGGGCCATCCTCTTTCACCTGGAGCTTGCACGAAGAACTTGCTTGAACTTTTACTGGGCCATCCTCTTTCACCTGGAGCTTGCAACGCTTATGATGTTTCCAGAGGTCTGTTTTCATGTACATGGCATAACAGAACTTGCAAGGCTGATAGTCCGTGTGGGTCCTTGGGGTGACTGCTTGCCTTTTCGGAACTAATTGTCCTCTGCCAGAGGACAGAACTGAACAATTGTGTTTGTAGTTCCCCATGTTTCTTACTTTGGTCAGCAGAAGATTCTGCTGAGTTGACCCTTTTCTCTGTCCAAGGGCCTCAGCCACTTCAGACTCATCGCAATGCTTTTGGCGTAGATGTCTTGTGATTTTCCCATATGGCTTCTCACAATAGTAGCAGTAGTGTTTCTTGTCATAGATCATCTTCCCTGATTTGTGAGAGGAGCTTTTCACCTCTATACCAGGCTGTGGGTCGCTTTGAACTGTCATTTTTTGGGTTTTCGATGACGGTTCTGTTAGGGTTACTGCATTTCCTTCAGCTTCGTGTTGGTATTCTTCCTCCTCATCCAGGATCATGAAAACCTGTTGTTCAGTTTTACAATAAGAAATGGTATTCAGTTATTCATTTGTGAGGAATTATAGAAAACAATCGTACCCTCAAGACTTTTTACACAGAGAATTTTCCAACACTGGTTAGCTCATTTAATCCCTATTTACCCTATGCCTTTTTGTTCTTCCAGGGCCACCAGTCCTTTCTTGCTGAGCATTGTCAGCACTTTCTGAGATGTCCATCTCCTGTGGTGTTTCGGGACACCCGTCTGCTGTATGGGTTTGGTCCTGTAAACAACACGTAAAAACAGTCTCAAGCAGTGACAAAGAACAAATCTTCACATTTTCTTTTAAAATGATCATATATTAATAAACATGGCATTCTTGATAAGAGGATATGGAGCTTATACTATTTTTACAGCATGGGTTTAGGAAAAGTTTAATTTACAGATCAATTCATGGTTTTGTGAAGAAAAAAACTTACCCTTTGATTATTTTTTGAAGTTGTAGTAAAAGAAAGTTGGGAAAGTCTTCCAAGGCAGTGTAGATAAGTTGTTTTTACTACCTATCTGTAGGTAGAATTGAATGGTAAAAAAAAAAGTGACTCAAAAACAGCTGCAATAGAAAAAATAGAGAAAAACAAATGGTTTGAAAAGGATCCAAATTGTTGTCTTCTAGAAAATCCGAAAAGCGGTAAAACACCTCCAGGGATTGTCAGACTGACTTGAGGTTTGCTGAGGAACCCCGAATACATACACCTTCCTGGCCAGTGATTGGTTCTTAGGTTAAGACAAAACAAAATCTCATTGGTCCTCCTGTAAAAGGGTGCAGAGTGACACTCCCACTCCTGAAACCATAAGGCCACATGTATTGGGTAGCAGTTGTGAACAAGATGTTTCCTTAATGATTTAAAGTAAAATATAATTTTATTGTATTTTTCTTCCTTTATTTCATTCATGTAAACATGCTCGTAGCTGTTTTTCTTAAACTTTTTGCTATTGATGCTGTTTATATTCCTGTGTTTGAGCTGTTGGAACGACTACATTTGCCCCAAAAATGAACCTGTAGAAATGAACAGAAATGCACATGGTAACTACAGTGCCTCCATCCACATTCAGGAACCTGAATAGAACTGTAAACATGTTCCCAAGTCTTGTATGATAGACTCTATAAGACAACAGAGCCTTAGAAGAAACTCCAGGTAGTTGTAAGAATGTTCAAAGATGTAATGTTTTATGTGTGGAAGTGTATTTAATCGTAGTTTTTCTTGCAGACAATGTTGCAGATGTGTTTCCTCCTGCAAAGATAAAGAGCAGAGCTGCTCACACTTTGAAATGATTTTCCAATAGTTTGTCCTTATGCATATACTGTAAATGATATATTGCTTTTATAATCAAACTGGGTTATTTCAGACAGAGGGGCCAGTCATTTTCTAATATAAAGCCTCTATGAACAGACACAGACTTTACTTCTCTGACTCACAATTCATGTTGAAGAGCACTGAACAAAGCAGCCTGCAAAGATGTTCATGTATGGGACACAGTCATTATCATTTGCAAAGGCAGGTTGACCTAAGATGATTGCTTGTAAGAAGGTGTCGTTGCTACAACAATAGACTTAAGCATCGTGCCTAACGCTCCATCCTCACCTCCCCAAGAAGAAGCTGCACACATTTGTGTCTGAATAGCATTCCATGCAGGTACTCAGGTGATGGTGAAGATCGTCAATTAATTGGCATGCGATATTTGCATGACTGTGGGAGCAAATATTTCAATGACTGATCCAGATACCTGATCACTGACCAATTCAGATCAACATTCCAACTGTGGTCCTGACCATTGTAGTCTGACCTCCTGAGACCCAGGAAAAAAACACAAATGAAGTGTTAGGACAGGTAAAAACAACTTGCAAAGAAAAAATAAAATCTTAATTTTATGTAAAAAATGATAACACATCCACTGTAGTGTACAACAGGCCTTCAATGTTCTAAAATGGGACCAATCTTAAAGCCCAGTTTAAACATGTAAAAACAAGGTAAACACTTAAATTACAATACCACATACAAAAATAACTGTAAATGTGGATTTTCCTTTTTTTCCTTCATGCACATTTCATTATCTACTTTTATTCTTTAGACATTATAATGTGGTCAGTCACCAGATTTCAGTAGTCTTAAATGTCAAACATTTAATGCCCTATGCAACATTGCATTTTACATAGTTAACTTTAGAAAATTCGCGAGGTTAGTTTCAAGGTTCCTATATTTAGTTCATTTTCAAGTTTCAAGTATTTTGGTATCTACGATTAAATATTTTCATGCTTTATAATGTTCAAAAACCCATTATTTTTCTCATACCGTCCATTTCTGTAGCAACATTATTAACCAGCTCATCAAGCCCAGTCTGCTCTGATTAGTAAATACCAACAAACACATGTTTTTGATCAATGCATTTCTGAGAGGATTCAACATGTTGATACTTTCAGAGGACTTAACCTGGACTGGTTTTACATATAACAAATATAAACCCTTTTAACAACTTTAAACAAGTTGTCCTCATTAATTATTTTAATGATTTTATTTTTTGAAGTTTGAAAATACAATATTGGGATCTTTTAGCTGAAACACATCTTTGAAGGAGAGGGATAAGAGGGTTTGGGGTTTGGGTAGGGATGGGTGGCTTTATATTTTGTACACCATGCAGTGATTTGTACTGTTCAAGTTGAAAAGCTGGGTCTCAGGAGGTTAAGCCAACCCTTCCCCCCAATTTTTACAAGGGGCTTTTTGAGAAGATTTGCATTACTGTAGCTATTCATGCTTCATCCAAACAACCATGCATTGGACCAATCACAGGTCAACTTGGTAAGGATCAGATTTACATGGCCTTATCACAGACTTTTATCTCCAGCATCAGTGCATGTTGGAAGCCTTCACAAGCTGCCCTACCAGGAAAAACAGGACGATAGACCTCCTGTATGTGAATGTGAAAGACGGTTACACTCCCATCCCCCTGCCCCCAGTCTGATCACAACCTGGTCCTGCTTAAGCCACAGTACAAGTCACAGTTTCAGAGACAACCACACGCACCTTCAGAAAGTGGTCTCCTGAGGCAGTGGATGCTCTAAGAGACTGTTTTAATACCACTGACTGGAGCGCCTTGCAAGAGCCACACAGTGATGACATTGAGGGGGTCACACACTGCACAACTGACTATATGAACTTCTGTATGGATGTTGTGGTTCCTACAAGAACTGTGCGCTGCTTCCCAAACAACAAGCCCTGGATTAGCAGGACATCCTTAATAGGAAGAAGAGGGCATTCAAGGAAGGAGACCAGGCAGAGCTGAAGCGCGTGGAGGGGGAACTCAAGATCAATAGAAACACTGTGAGAGCAAACCAGCTCAACCTGTTTTTTAACAGGTTTGACTGCCCAGCCACTGCAGCCGGTAACTGCCCACTCAGCACCTCTCTTCACACCCCCACCCTGACCCCCATCCCCCCCAACAACAACACCTCCACTGCCACCAGGACAAACATAACCCCCCCCCCCCCCCTTCTCCACAGACAATTCAACCCCCCTGGGGCTGCAGTTGGACGACAGGCTGGACTGGTCACCAAACATGGACACTATCTGCAGGAAGGGACAGAGCCGTCTGTACTTCCTGAGAAGGCTGGGGTCCTTCAACATCTGCAAAAAGCTGCTGCAGATGTTCTACCAGTCTGTGGTGGCCAGTGTCCTCTTCTACGCTGTGGTGTGCTGGGGAGGAAGCAGCAAGAAGAGGGATGCAGCACGGCTGGACAGACTGGTGAGGAAGGCTGGCTCTGTGGTGGGCGCAGAGGTGGACTCTCTGGTGACGGTGGCAGAGAGAAGGACTTTGGACAAAATGCTCTCCATCATGGACAACACCCACCACCCTCTGCACAGCACCTTCACCAGGCAGAGGAGCATGTTCAGTGGCAGACTGCTGCCACAATCGTGCTCCACGAACAGACTTAAGAACTCTTTTGTTCCCCTGGCCATAAGACTGCACAACACCTCACTGTTATAACACGAAACAGCACACAGTGACTCTTGGACTCAGTTTTTCATTTTTTTCATTCCTCATCTGCACAGCTGTCCTAAGAGTCAGCCTCTAGTTGGACATTTAAATGCATATCTGACAGTTTTATAATTACCTTGCACCTTTAATGTTTGCATTGACTGTTGTTTAAAGTCTGTTTTTATAATTCCGCACTACCTTCATTTACCAATGTTCCTTAATTGTTTATAGGTGGCGTTTAAATTGCACATATATTTTTGATCCCTGTACATTTCTTTGTATAAGTCTATTTCTTAATTGCACATTTTTAATTTTAACTAATGTAGGGGCTTCCTTAAATCTTTGTTTCGGGTTAATATATATGTAGGGGAGGGGGGACAGCTCTTTGTTTTTTGCTTATTTGTAACAGATGTTTTGTGTCTTGCATGTCTTTGTAAACTGCTACTGGATGCTTTGAATTTCCCTCGGGATCAATAAAGTATCTATCTATCTTCACAAGCTTTAGGACAGAAAACTTTCTCTCCAAGATGAGGTAAGTCTCCCTTGGTAAATGCTTTCACTTTTCATGGCAAAATACAGTAGATCTTGCTTATACTGTATCTCATTCTAAACAATTCAAGTTAAAATATATGTGACCTGCTCCATCATTTTGAGTCACATTGACCCAGAAACACATTTTAAGTTTTCTGCATGGCTGTAAAGAGGAAAGTCTCAGCTTTATGGCAATACCACAATTATTATTATTATTTTTCTACTCCAAATATTCTATGAGATACGCTCTTCCAAAGGTCGACTGTCACCAAACCTTGTTTTTGAGAAAAAGGGCTTTAGAGATAGAAATCAATATTCTGCCATATTCCAAATGATTTGAAAGACATTTATAAAGAGTCAGGTCAATTCAAAGTGCTTTACATAAAACATTCAAAGCATTGTGACAAAGTGCACAGAAACACATTATAAAGAGATTACTTTTTTCTATGGACAATGGACCTTATCTCTTCCTCTCCCTCTCTCTCTGCTGTGATGTGATTCTGCACTCTTGGTTTTGCTGTGTCTTATCTCTCCGCAGGAGTCGAGAGGGAAGTTCTGTTGTGTTGCAAGGAGCCGTGAGGTCCTCGCACAAGGCTGCTCTCTCTCGTGGGTTCTCTCTCGCGCACTCTCTCGTGCATGCAGCAATTTATGAATTAATGAAAAATTAAATAAAAACAGGTCGGAAATATACTTGGGCGCCCCACCCAGGTATCGTCTGGGAAACACTGTACCATAAACTCACTTCTCTGCCATTTGTCATTCTTTGTTACCTTTCTGTTCATTATTTCTGTTCCTCCTTAGACCTCTCTGGAGTCTCTTAAGTGGGACCATTTAGAAGAGCCATAAACATAACTGTGTTTTTTTTTACGTTACTCATGTTTCTCTGTGTATACTTGTGTGTGTGTGTGTGTGTTTACGTACCTATCTAAAAGTGGCCTTTGGCGTCGTTACACACTTGCTAACAAGGGCCTTGCCGGCAACATTTTTTAGGACCCCATTTGAACATGCTCTGAATTATCCTAAAATCATGTCAAAACCACTCTGGTGAAGTTTTAAAAACATTTCCAAGATGGGACCTGAGTGTGTGTGAGTGTTTAAGGCCCTTCTCTGCAGTGCCTCTACTGGCTGGAGCAGGAATTTCAATGACCCATTCACACACAGTGTGGACTTGCGGTGCAGCGAATCTGTCTGTCAGGAATCATTCATACTGCAGTGCCTGTTAAGACAGACAGATAGAGGGTTCGCAGATTTATTGTTAGATAAGATACGGCCTCTAGAATTTAGTTCTGCAATTGGGTCCAACTCCTTTGTTTTTTAACGCTCGTGACAACATGCATCTTAATCAACTACTTTGTATACTCGTATGCTTAGTATGAAAAATGTATTGTACATTACGCTCCACCTCAAACCATCTCTGTAGGCTATATTGCTTTTTAAATAATGTTGAGCAGCACGAGCTATCAGGAGATTTCTTTAGTTGTGTGTTGTATTTGATGAATTCATGTTTTTTTAATCGATTTACTTTAAACATGAAGAAAGGCAATTTGTTTGAGCTAACATTTCAGAAAAAGGGCCACTGTTGGCTGGTGTTATATAACACAAGTGCCCTCTTGGATAGCCTAGCACGACAGTCACACACTGGTGTGAATGGAAAAAAAGGAAGAGAGACAATTCCTTGAGTTAAAACTGTGTTGTTTTTTTTACAGGGTGTTTTTGAAATAAGAAAGACATTCACCCTTATATTTGCAAGTTAAGAAACAAAACTACTTTTTGACATATTTCTGATACTGACATTATTGCAAGATCTGTATTTAACATGGTATTGAAAACTATGGGAGGTAATGGGAACACTTTTTTGAGAAGCATAAGTCAGCCAGGCGAAGAAATAACATCACAAGCCAAACTAAAACACACATCTCTGTAGCCCATGGGGTATTGGCTGTTCCGATTTGTTTTTAACTGTTTCCCTGTTTTTGGTGTTGTGGAAATAAAAAATGTTTTCTTGATGATTACATTTTTTTAAATGAAATAAGAAATAGAAAGGCGTAGTAGGCAAACTTTAGTGCTTTAATATTTAAACAATGGAAAACCGTGTATAAAGGCACACAACAAATGATTTAAATCAAGATCATGTTTATTGCCAAACATGTGAACAGAACTGTTTCAGTAAATAACAATATAATAGGAGACTAACACCAACACACGTAAAAAAAAACAGTAAATACTGGAGATAAATGGATTGAAGTTATGAGTGGCAATATATTGGTTATACATGATCCTACAGACACAAAAAATCAAGCGTTGTTACACAAATAATGCTCCATTAACACGAAATTCCAATGTTGTGACCCTTACACTGACGCTCCATTTAATGCGAGCTTCCAGTATTCAGGCCCAAATCATACTCTATTATGCTTACAAGTACATCTATAATGTAAAACAAAAAGTGTTGTAACACAATGAAGCTCCATTGAGAATTAGTGTTGTTGTTTTGATCTCGCCTCCCAGCAGTGATGGCTCTAAAGAAGAGGACTCGATTTCTTGATATCTGTTATTTTGTTGTCCACAAAATATTTCACTGCCTTCCAGTCTCTTCCATTATCTCTCAGATTTGGGTATTTGCCTAAGAATCTCTGACAGTCCACTTTCCCAGGATTGATCATGGCCTTTAGGAAGTGCTTGAAATGGCGTTCAAGGGTTTCTCTCTCCATAGTCGACCAGGGCTGCCTCTTCTCTATAAAATAAACAAAGTACACCAATGAATCAATAGAAAAAATGCAATGGTAACCATCAATTCAAGTCAAGACATGGTCTTAGGAGGCAGTGGGATAGCTCACCCTTTTGGTGATACTGTTGCAATGATGATGAATTCAGCTCCTGAACTGCCTCTCTTGAGGTACCTGGCCTCTCACCATCACGTCCATCCACTAACTTTCCTGAAACCAGATACAAGTGTTAGTAATAATTCAGATGGATAAACATCTTCAATCACACAGAATTGCTCAACCATTATTATACTTCTACAAGCAGAAACCTTACCTGCTCGGCGTGTGGAAGCTGTGTGCTCAGACTGGACTTCATCTGCATCCGAGTCACTGCAGTCTTCTTCAGCTGTAAGAAAATGTTTGAAATGAGTTTTGTGTATAAAAAGTAATTTGTTAAACCAGTACATAATTTGAAATGATTTACTTACACTTGAGGTTTGCTATCCAAGGTTTTTTCTTAATGTTCTCTGACTGAGGTAGGACTTGGGGGTTGTTCCATTTCTTCTCTTGCAATGTTTTTAGAGCATTGTAAGACAGGTCGTTTGTCCATTCTAGCTTAATTAAAGTTGAAAAACCGCGTACTTCTTTCTCCACGGTCGTATCACCTTTAATCAGTGCCTCTACTAGCAATGTTTCTAACACCATGACAAGTGAATGACGCAGATTGAGTACTGTTGAAGGATCTGCAAATCTGTGTGTTGAGTCATCGAACCCAGTCATTGTTTTCACAGCCTCAAGAACTGTGTCGAACTTTCTGGGTTTAATCAAGTCCTTCAAGGCGATAATGTCCTTGTCAATCTGTCTCGCCGTTTGCAGAAGTCTGGCAATTTCCGTCATGTTATTACGAATGTCCACTTTTAAAAAATGTCCATTTTTTAGAAACATCCTCTCTCCAAACTTAAGTACAAGGGCATCCGATTTCACGACTTCAGTCACATCATCGAATGACATGTTCTCCACAACTTCTTCGAATTCCTTGGAAATTGAAGTGTCCAAAGGCAACATTAGCGAAGAACTTGCTTGAACTTTTACTGGGCCATCCTCTTTCACCTGGAGCTTGCACGAAGAACTTGCTTGAACTTTTACTGGGCCATCCTCTTTCACCTGGAGCTTGCAACGCTTATGATGTTTCCAGAGGTCTGTTTTCATGTACATAGCATAACAGAACTTGCAAGGCTGATAGTCCGTGTGGGTCCTTGGGGTGACTGCTTGCCTTTTCGGAACTAATTGTCCTCTGCCAGAGGACAGAACTGAACAATTGTGTTTGTAGTTCCCCATGTTTCTTACTTTGGTCAGCAGAAGATTCTGCTGAGTTGACCCTTTTCTCTGTCCAAGGGCCTCAGCCACTTCAGACTCATCGCAATGCTTTTGGCGTAGATGTCTTGTGATTTTCCCATATGGCTTCTCACAATAGTAGCAGTAGTGTTTCTTGTCATAGATCATCTTCCCTGATTTGTGAGAGGAGCTTTTCACCTCTATACCAGGCTGTGGGTCGCTTTGAACTGTCATTTTTTGGGTTTTCGATGACGGTTCTGTTAGGGTTACTGCATTTCCTTCAGCTTCGTGTTGGTATTCTTCCTCCTCATCCAGGATCATGAAAACCTGTTGTTCAGTTTTACAATAAGAAATGGTATTCAGTTATTCATTTGTGAGGAATTATAGAAAACAATCGTACCCTCAAGACTTTTTACACAGAGAATTTTCCAACACTGGTTAGCTCATTTAATCCCTATTTACCCTATGCCTTTTTGTTCTTCCAGGGCCACCAGTCCTTTCTTGCTGAGCATTGTCAGCACTTTCTGAGATGTCCATCTCCTGTGGTGTTTCGGGACACCCGTCTGCTGTATGGGTTTGGTCCTGTAAACAACACGTAAAAACAGTCTCAAGCAGTGACAAAGAACAAATCTTCACATTTTCTTTTAAAATGATCATATATTAATAAACATGGCATTCTTGATAAGAGGATATGGAGCTTATACTATTTTTACAGCATGGGTTTAGGAAAAGTTTAATTTACAGATCAATTCATGGTTTTGTGAAGAAAAAAACTTACCCTTTGATTATTTTTTGAAGTTGTAGTAAAAGAAAGTTGGGAAAGTCTTCCAAGGCAGTGTAGATAAGTTGTTTTTACTACCTATCTGTAGGTAGAATTGAATGGTAAAAAAAAAAGTGACTCAAAAACAGCTGCAATAGAAAAAATAGAGAAAAACAAATGGTTTGAAAAGGATCCAAATTGTTGTCTTCTAGAAAATCCGAAAAGCGGTAAAACACCTCCAGGGATTGTCAGACTGACTTGAGGTTTGCTGAGGAACCCCGAATACATACACCTTCCTGGCCAGTGATTGGTTCTTAGGTTAAGACAAAACAAAATCTCATTGGTCCTCCTGTAAAAGGGTGCAGAGTGACACTCCCACTCCTGAAACCATAAGGCCACATGTATTGGGTAGCAGTTGTGAACAAGATTTTTCCTTCATGATTTAAAGTAAAATATAATTTTATTGTATTTTTTCTTCCTTTATTTCATTCATGTAAACATGCTCGTAGCTGTTTTTCTTAAACTTTTTGCTATTGATGCTGTTTATATTCCTGTTTTTGAGCTGTTGGAACGACTACATTTGCCCCATTGGGGGATCAATAAAGTTAATCCTTATCCTTAAAAAAAAAAAGAAATGACAGTCCTCAAAACCTAAAAATGAACCTCTAGAAATGAACAGAAATGCACATGGTAACTACAGTGCCTCCATCCACATTCAGGAACCTGAATAGAACTGTAAACATGTTCCCAAGTCTTGTATGATAGACTCTATAAGACAACAGAGCCTTAGAAGAAACTCCAGGTAGTTGTAAGAATGTTCAAAGATGTAATGTTTTATGTGTGGAAGTGTATTTAATCGTAGTTTTTCTTGCAGACAATGTTGCAGATGTGTTTCCTCCTGCAAAGATAAAGAGCAGAGCTGCTCACACTTTGAAATGATTTTCCAATAGTTTGTCCTTATGCATATACTGTAAATGATATATTGCTTTTATAATCAAACTGGGTTATTTCAGACAGAGGGGCCAGTCATTTTCTAATATAAAGCCTCTATGAACAGACACAGACTTTACTTCTCTGACTCACAATTCATGTTGAAGAGCGCTGAACAAAGCAGCCTGCAAAGATGTTCATGTATGGGACACAGTCATTATCATTTGCAAAGGCAGGTTGACCTAAGATGATTGCTTGTAAGAAGGTGTCGTTGCTACGACAATAGACTTAAGCATCGTGCCTAACGCTCCATCCTCACCTCCCCAAGAAGAAGCTGCACACATTTGTGTCTGAATAGCATTCCATGCAGGTACTCAGGTGATGGTGAAGATCGTCAATTAATTGGCATGCGATATTTGCATGACTGGGAGCAAATATTTCAATGACTGATCCAGATACCTGATCACTGACCAATTCAGATCAACATTCCAACTGTGGTCCTGACCATTGTAGTCTGACCTCCTGAGACCCAGGAAAAAAACACAAATGAAGTGTTAGGACAGGTAAAAACAACTTGCAAAGAAAAAATAAAATCTTAATTTTATGTAAAAAATGATAACACATCCACTGTAGTGTACAACAGGCCTTCAATGTTCTAAAATGGGACCAATCTTAAAGCCCAGTTTAAACATGTAAAAACAAGGTAAACACTTAAATTACAATACCACATACAAAAATAACTGTAAATGTGGATTTTCCTTTTTTTCCTTCATGCACATTTCATTATCTACTTTTATTCTTTAGACATTATAATGTGGTCAGTCACCAGATTTCAGTAGTCTTAAATGTCAAACATTTAATGCCCTATGCAACATTGCATTTTACATATTTAACTTTAGAAAATTCGCGAGGTTAGTTTCAAGGTTCCTATATTTAGTTCATTTTCAAGTTTCAAGTATTTTGGTATCTACGATTAAATATTTTCATGCTTTATAATGTTCAAAAACCCATTATTTTTCTCATACCGTCCATTTCTGTAGCAACATTATTAACCAGCTCATCAAGCCCAGTCTGCTCTGATTAGTAAATACCAACAAACACATGTTTTTGATCAATGCATTTCTGAGAGAATTCAACATGTTGATACTTTCAGAGGACTTAACCTGGACTGGTTTTACATATAACAAATATAAACCCTTTTAACAACTTTAAAACAAGTTGTCCTCATTAATTATTTTAATGATTTTATTTTTTGAAGTTTGAAAATACAATATTGGGATCTTTTAGCTGAAACACATCTTTGAAGGAGAGGGATAAGAGGGTTTGGGGTTTGGGTAGGGATGGGTGGCTTTATATTTTGTACACCATGCAGTGATTTGTACTGTTCAAGTTGAAAAGCTGGGTCTCAGGAGGTTAAGCCAAACCTTCCCCCCAATTTTTACAAGGGGCTTTTTGAGAAGATTTGCATTACTGTAGCTATTCATGCTTCATCCAAACAACCATGCATTGGACCAATCACAGGTCAACTTGGTAAGGATCAGATTTACATGGCCTTATCACAGACTTTTATCTCCAGCATCAGTGCATGTTGGAAGCCTTCACAAGCTGCCCTTCCAGGAAAAACAGGACGATAGACCTCCTGTATGTGAATGTGAAAGACGGTTACACTCCCATCCCCCTGCCCCCAGTCTGATCACAACCTGGTCCTGCTTAAGCCACAGTACAAGTCACACTTTCAGAGACAACCACACGCACCTTCAGAAAGTGGTCTCCCGAGGCAGTGGATGCTCTAAGAGACTGTTTTAATACCACTGACTGGAGCGCCTTGCAAGAGCCACACAGTGATGACATTGAGGGGGTCACACACTGCACAACTGACTATATGAACTTCTGTATGGATGTTGTGGTTCCTACAAGAACTGTGCGCTGCTTCCCAAACAACAAGCCCTGGATTAGCAGGACATCCTTAATAGGAAGAAGAGGGCATTCAAGGAAGGAGACCAGGCAGAGCTGAAGCGCGTGGAGGGGGAACTCAAGATCAATAGAAACACTGTGAGAGCAAACCAGCTCAACCTGTTTTTTAACAGGTTTGACTGCCCAGCCACTGCAGCCGGTAACTGCCCACTCAGCACCTCTCTTCACACCCCCACCCTGACCCCCATCCCCCCCAACAACAACACCTCCACTGCCACCAGGACAAACATAACCCCCCCCCCCCCCCTTCTCCACAGACAATTCAACCCCCCTGGGGCTGCAGTTGGACGACAGGCTGGACTGGTCACCAAACATGGACACTATCTGCAGGAAGGGACAGAGCCGTCTGTACTTCCTGAGAAGGCTGGGGTCCTTCAACATCTGCAAAAAGCTGCTGCAGATGTTCTACCAGTCTGTGGTGGCCAGTGTCCTCTTCTACGCTGTGGTGTGCTGGGGAGGAAGCAGCAAGAAGAGGGATGCAGCACGGCTGGACAGACTGGTGAGGAAGGCTGGCTCTGTGGTGGGCGCAGAGGTGGACTCTCTGGTGACGGTGGCAGAGAGAAGGACTTTGGACAAAATGCTCTCCATCATGGACAACACCCACCACCCTCTGCACAGCACCTTCACCAGGCAGAGGAGCATGTTCAGTGGCAGACTGCTGTCACAATCGTGCTCCACGAACAGACTTAAGAACTCTTTTGTTCCCCTGGCCATAAGACTGCACAACACCTCACTGTTATAACACGAAACAGCACACAGTGACTCTTGGACTCAGTTTTTCATTTTTTTCATTCCTCATCTGCACAGCTGTCCTAAGAGTCAGCCTCTAGTTGGACATTTAAATGCATATCTGACAGTTTTATAATTACCTTGCACCTTTAATGTTTGCATTGACTGTTGTTTAAAGTCTGTTTTTATAATTCCGCACTACCTTCATTTACCAATGTTCCTTAATTGTTTATAGGTGGCGTTTAAATTGCACATATATTTTTGATCCCTGTACATTTCTTTGTATAAGTCTATTTCTTAATTGCACATTTTTAATTTTAACTAATGTAGGGGCTTCCTTAAATCTTTGTTTCGGGTTAATATATATGTAGGGGAGGGGGGACAGCTCTTTGTTTTTTGCTTATTTGTAACAGATGTTTTGTGTCTTGCATGTCTTTGTAAACTGCTACTGGATGCTTTGAATTTCCCTCGGGATCAATAAAGTATCTATCTATCTTCACAAGCTTTAGGACAGAAAACTTTCTCTCCAAGATGAGGTAAGTCTCCCTTGGTAAATGCTTTCACTTTTCATGGCAAAATACAGTAGATCTTGCTTATACTGTATCTCATTCTAAACAATTCAAGTTAAAATATATGTGACCTGCTCCATCATTTTGAGTCACATTGACCCAGAAACACATTTTAAGTTTTCTGCATGGCTGTAAAGAGGAAAGTCTCCGCTTTATGGCAATACCACAATTATTATTATTATTTTTCTACTCCAAATATTCTATGAGACACGCTCTTCCAAAGGTCGACTGTCACCAAACTTTGTTTTTGAGAAAAAGGGCTTTAGAGATAGAAATCAATATTCTGCCATATTCCAAATGATTTGAAAGACATTTATAAAGAGTCAGGTCAATTCAAAGTGCTTTACATAAAACATTCAAAGCATTGTGACAAAGTGCACAGAAACACATTATAAAGAGATTACTTTTTTCTATGGACAATGGACCTTATCTCTTCCTCTCCCTCTCTCTCTGCTGTGATGTGATTCTGCACTCTTGGTTTTGCTGTGTCTTATCTCTCCGCAGGAGTCGAGAGGGAAGTTCTGTTGTGTTGCAAGGAGCCGTGAGGTCCTCGCACAAGGCTGCTCTCTCTCGTGGGTTCTCTCTCGCGCACTCTCTCGTGCATGCAGCAATTTATGAATTAATGAAAAATTAAATAAAAACAGGTCGGAAATATACTTGGGCGCCCCACCCAGGTATCGTCTGGGAAACACTGTACCATAAACTCACTTCTCTGCCATTTGTCATTCTTTGTTACCTTTCTGTTCATTATTTCTGTTCCTCCTTAGACCTCTCTGGAGCCTCTTAAGTGGGACCATTTAGAAGAGCCATGAACATAACGTTTTTTTTTACGTTACTCATGTTTCTCTGTGTATACTTGTGTGTGTGTGTGTGTGTGTGTTTACGTACCTATCTAAAAGTGGCCTTTGGCGTCGTTACACACTTGCTAACAAGGGCCTTGCCGGCAACATTTTTTAGGACCCCATTTGAACATACTCTGAATTATCCTAAAATCATGTCAAAACCACTCTGGTGAAGTTTTAAAAACATTTCCAAGATGGGACCTGAGTGTGTGTGAGTGTTTAAGGCCCTTCTCTGCAGTGCCTCTACTGGCTGGAGCAGGAATTTCAATGACCCATTCACACACAGTGTGGACTTGCGGTGCAGCGAATCTGTCTGTCAGGAAAAGTTTAATTTACAGATCAATTCATGGTTTTGTGAAGAAAAAAACTTACCCTTTGATTATTTTTTGAAGTTGTAGTAAAAGAAAGTTGGGAAAGTCTTCCAAGGCAGTGTAGATAAGTTGTTTTTACTACCTATCTGTAGGTAGAATTGAATGGTAAAAAAAAAAGTGACTCAAAAACAGCTGCAATAGAAAAAATAGAGAAAAACAAATGGTTTGAAAAGGATCCAAATTGTTGTCTTCTAGAAAATCCGAAAAGCGGTAAAACACCTCCAGGGATTGTCAGACTGACTTGAGGTTTGCTGAGGAACCCCGAATACATACACCTTCCTGGCCAGTGATTGGTTCCTAGGTTAAGACAAAACAAAATCTCATTGGTCCTCCTGTAAAAGGGTGCAGAGTGACACTCCCACTCCTGAAACCATAAGGCCACATGTATTGGGTAGCAGTTGTGAACAAGATTTTTCCTTCATGATTTAAAGTAAAATATAATTTTATTGTATTTTTTCTTCCTTTATTTAATTCATGTAAACATGCTCGTAGCTGTTTTTCTTAAACTTTTTGCTATTGATGCTGTTTATATTCCTGTTTTTGAGCTGTTGGAACGACTACATTTGCCCCATTGGGGGATCAATAAAGTTAATCCTTATCCTTAAAAAAAAAAAAGAAATGACAGTCCTCAAAGCCTAAAAATGAACCTGTAGAAATGAACAGAAATGCACATGGTAACTACAGTGCCTCCATCCACATTCAGGAACCTGAATAGAACTGTAAACATGTTCCCAAGTCTTGTATGATAGACTCTATAAGACAACAGAGCCTTAGAAGAAACTCCAGGTAGTTGTAAGAATGTTCAAAGATGTAATGTTTTATGTGTGGAAGTGTATTTAATCGTAGTTTTTCTTGCAGACAATGTTGCAGATGTGTTTCCTCCTGCAAAGATGGCCGTATCCTGTGAGCAGAGCTGCTCACACTTTGAAATGATTTTCCAATAGTTTATCCTTATGCATATACTATAAATGATATATTGCTTTTATAATCAAACTGGGTTATTTCAGACAGAGGGGCCAGTCATTTTCTAATATAAAGCCTCTATGAGTGTGTGTGAGTGTTTAAGGCCCTTCTCTGCAGTGCCTCTACTGGCTGGAGCAGGAATTTCAATGACCCATTCACACACAGTGTGGACTTGCGGTGCAGCGAATCTGTCTGTCAGGAATCATTCATACTGCAGTGCCTGTTAAGACAGACAGATAGAGGGTTCGCAGATTTATTGTTAGATAAGATACGGCCTCTAGAATTTAGTTCTGCAATTGGGTCCAACTCCTTTGTTTTTTAACGCTCGTGACAACATGCATCTTAATCAACTACTTTGTATACTCGTATGCTTAGTATGAAAAATGTATTGTACATTACACTCCACCTCAAACCATCTCTGTAGGCTATATTGCTTTTTAAATAATGTTGAGCAGCACGAGCTATCAGGAGATTTCTTTAGTTGTGTGTTGTATTTGATGAATTCATGTTTTTTTAATCGATTTACTTTAAACATGAAGAAAGGCAATTTGTTTGAGCTAACATTTCAGAAAAAGGGCCACTGTTGGCTGGTGTTTTATAACACAAGTGCCCTCTTGGATAGCCTAGCACGACAGTCACACACTGGTGTGAATGGAAAAAAAGGAAGAGAGACAATTCCTTGAGTTAAAACTGTGTTGTTTTTTTTACAGGGTGTTTTTGAAATAAGAAAGACATTCACCCTTATATTTGCAAGTTAAGAAACAAAACTACTTTTTGACATATTTCTGATACTGACATTATTGCAAGATCTGTATTTAACATGGTATTGAAAACTATGGGAGGTAATGGGAACACTTTTTTGAGAAGCATAAGTCAGCCAGGCGAAGAAATAACATCACAAGCCAAACTAAAACACACATCTCTGTAGCCCATGGGGTATTGGCTGTTCCGATTTGTTTTTAACTGTTTCCCTGTTTTTGGTGTTGTGGAAATAAAAAATGTTTTCTTGATGATTACATTTTTTTAAATGAAATAAGAAATAGAAAGGCGTAGTAGGCAAACTTTAGTGCTTTAATATTTAAACAATGGAAAACTGTGTATAAAGGCACACAACAAATGATTTAAATCAAGATCATGTTTATTGCCAAACATGTGAACAGAACTGTTTCAGTAAATAACAATATAATAGGAGACTAACACCAACACACGTAAAAAAAAAAACAGTAAATACTGGAGATAAATGGATTGAAGTTATGAGTGGCAATATATTTGTTATACATGATCCTACAGACACAAAAAATCAAGCGTTGTTACACAAATAATGCTCCATTAACACGAAATTCCAATGTTGTGACCCTTACACTGACGCTCCATTTAATGCGAGCTTCCAGTATTCAGGCCCAAATCATACTCTATTATGCTTACAAGTACATCTATAATGTAAAACAAAAAGTGTTGTAACACAATGAAGCTCCATTGAGAATTAGTGTTGTTGTTTTGATCTCGCCTCCCAGCAGTGATGGCTCTAAAGAAGAGGACTCGATCTCTTGATATCTGTTATTTTGTGGACAACAAAATATTTCACTGCCTTCCAGTCTCTTCCATTATCTCTCAGATTTGGGTATTTGCCTAAGAATCTCTGACAGTCCACTTTCCCAGGATTGATCATGGCCTTTAGGAAGTGCTTGAAATGGCGTTCAAGGGTTTCTCTCTCCATAGTCGACCAGGGCTGCCTCTTCTCTATAACATAAACAAAGTACACCAATGAATCAATAGAAAAAATGCAATGGCAACCATCAATTCAAGTCAAGACATGGTCTTAGGAGGCAGTGGGATAGCTCACCCTTTTGGTGATACTGTTGCAATGATGATGAATTCAGCTCCTGAACTGCCTCTCTTGAGGTACCTGGCCTCTCACCATCACGTCCATCCACTAACTTTCCTGAAACCAGATACAAGTGTTAGTAATAATTCAGATGGATAAACATCTTCAATCACACAGAATTGCTCAACCATTATTATACTTCTACAAGCAGAAACCTTACCTGCTCGGCGTGTGGAAGCTGTGTGCTCAGACTGGACTTCATCTGCATCCGAGTCACTGCAGTCTTCTTCAGCTGTAAGAAAATGTTTGAAATGAGTTTTGTGTATAAAAAGTAATTTGTTAAACCAGTACATAATTTGAAATGATTTACTTACACTTGAGGTTTGCTATCCAAGGTTTTTTCTTAATGTCCTCTGACTGAGGCAGGACTTGGGGGTTGTTCCATTTCTTCTCTTGCAATGTTTTTAGAGCATTGTAAGACAGGTCGTTTGTCCATTCTAGCTTAATTAAAGTTGAAAAACCGCGTACTTCTTTCTCCACGGTCGTATCACCTTTAATCAGTGCCTCTACTAGCAATGTTTCTAACACCATGACAAGTGAATGACGCAGATTGAGTACTGTTGAAGGATCTGCAAATCTGTGTGTTGAGTCATCGAACCCAGTCATTGTTTTCACAGCCTCAAGAACTGTGTCGAACTTTCTGGGTTTAATCAAGTCCTTCAAGGAGATAATGTCCTTGTCAATCTGTCTCGCCGTTTGCAGAAGTCTGGCAATTTCCGTCATGTTATTACGAATGTCCACTTTTAAAAAATGTCCATTTTTTAGAAACATCCTCTCTCCAAACTTAAGTACAAGGGCATCCGATTTCACGACTTCAGTCACATCATCGAATGACATGTTCTCCACAACTTCTTCGAATTCCTTGGAAATTGAAGTGTCCAAAGGCAACATTAGCGAAGAACTTGCTTGAACTTTTACTGGGCCATCCTCTTTCACCTGGAGCTTGCACGAAGAACTTGCTTGAACTTTTACTGGGCCATCCTCTTTCACCTGGAGCTTGCAACGCTTATGATGTTTCCAGAGGTCTGTTTTCATGTACATGGCATAACAGAACTTGCAAGGCTGATAGTCCGTGTGGGTCCTTGGGGTGACTGCTTGCCTTTTCGGAACTAATTGTCCTCTGCCAGAGGACAGAACTGAACAATTGTGTTTGTAGTTCCCCATGTTTCTTACTTTGGTCAGCAGAAGATTCTGCTGAGTTGACCCTTTTCTCTGTCCAAGGGCCTCAGCCACTTCAGACTCATCGCAATGCTTTTGGCGTAGATGTCTTGTGATTTTCCCATATGGTTTCTCACAATAGTAGCAGTAGTTTTTCTTGTCATAGATCATCTTCCCTGATTTGTGAGAGGAGCTTTTCACCTCTATACCAGGCTGTGGGTCGCTTTGAACTGTCATTTTTTGGGTTTTCGATGACGGTTCTGTTAGGGTTACTGCATTTCCTTCAGCTTCGTGTTGGTATTCTTCCTCCTCATCCAGGATCATGAAAACCTGTTGTTCAGTTTTAGAATAAGAAATGGTATTCAGTTATTCATTTGTGAGGAATTATAGAAAACAATCGTACCCTCAAGACTTTTTACACAGAGAATTTTCCAACACTGGTTAGCTCATTTAATCCCTATTTACCCTATGCCTTTTTGTTCTTCCAGGGCCACCAGTCCTTTCTTGCTGAGCATTGTCAGCACTTTCTGAGATGTCCATCTCCTGTGGTGTTTCGGGACACCCGTCTGCTGTATGGGTTTGGTCCTGTAAACAACACGTAAAAACAGTCTCAAGCAGTGACAAAGAACAAATCTTCACATTTTCTTTTAAAATGATCATATATTAATAAACATGGCATTCTTGATAAGAGGATATGGAGCTTATACTATTTTTACAGCATGGGTTTAGGAAAAGTTTAATTTACAGATCAATTCATGGTTTTGTGAAGAAAAAAACTTACCCTTTGATTATTTTTTGAAGTTGTAGTAAAAGAAAGTTGGGAAAGTCTTCCAAGGCAGTGTAGATAAGTTGTTTTTACTACCTATCTGTAGGTAGAATTGAATGGTAAAAAAAAAAGTGACTCAAAAACAGCTGCAATAGAAAAAATAGAGAAAAACAAATGGTTTGAAAAGGATCCAAATTGTTGTCTTCTAGAAAATCCGGAAAGCGGTAAAACACCTCCAGGGATTGTCAGACTGACTTGAGGTTTGCTGAGGAACCCCGAATACATACACCTTCCTGGCCAGTGATTGGTTCTTAGGTTAAGACAAAACAAAATCTCATTGGTCCTCCTGTAAAAGGGTGCAGAGTGACACTCCCACTCCTGAAACCATAAGGCCACATGTATTGGGTAGCAGTTGTGAACAAGATTTTTCCTTCATGATTTAAAGTAAAATATAATTTTATTGTATTTTTTCTTCCTTTATTTCATTCATGTAAACATGCTCGTAGCTGTTTTTCTTAAACTTTTTGCTATTGATGCTGTTTATATTCCTGTTTTTGAGCTGTTGGAACGACTACATTTGCCCCATTGGGGGATCAATAAAGTTAATCCTTATCCTTAAAAAGAAAAAAGAAATGACAGTCCTCAAAACCTAAAAATGAACCTGTAGAAATGAACAGAAATGCACATGGTAACTACAGTGCCTCCATCCACATTCAGGAACCTGAATAGAACTGTAAACATGTTCCCAAGTCTTGTATGATAGACTCTATAAGACAACAGAGCCTTAGAAGAAACTCCAGGTAGTTGTAAGAATGTTCAAAGATGTAATGTTTTATGTGTGGAAGTGTATTTAATCGTAGTTTTTCTTGCAGACAATGTTGCAGATGTGTTTCCTCCTGCAAAGATAAAGAGCAGAGCTGCTCACACTTTGAAATGATTTTCCAATAGTTTGTCCTTATGCATATACTGTAAATGATATATTGCTTTTATAATCAAACTGGGTTATTTCAGACAGAGGGGCCAGTCATTTTCTAATATAAAGCCTCTATGAACAGACACAGACTTTACTTCTCTGACTCACAATTCATGTTGAAGAGCACTGAACAAAGCAGCCTGCACAGATGTTCATGTATGGGACACAGTCATTATCATTTGCAAAGGCAGGTTGACCTAAGCTGATTGCTAGTAAGAAGGTGTCGTTGCTACAACAATAGACTTAAGCATCGTGCCTAACGCTCCATCCTCACCTCCCCAAGAAGAAGCTGCACACATTTGTGTCTGAATAGCATTCCATGCAGGTACTCAGGTGATGGTGAAGATCGTCAATTAATTGGCATGCGATATTTGCATGACTGTGGGAGCAAATATTTCAATGACTGATCCAGATACCTGATCACTGACCAATTCAGATCAACATTCCAACTGTGGTCCTGACCATTGTAGTCTGACCTCCTGAGACCCAGGAAAAAAACACAAATTAAGTGTTAGGACAGGTAAAAACAACTTGCAAAGAAAAAATAAAATCTTAATTTTATGTAAAAAATGATAACACATCCACTGTAGTGTACAACAGGCCTTCAATGTTCTAAAATGGGACCAATCTTAAAGCCCAGTTTAAACATGTAAAAACAAGGTAAACACTTAAATTACAATACCACATACAAAAATAACTGTAAATGTGGATTTTCCTTTTTTTCCTTCATGCACATTTCATTATCTACTTTTATTCTTTAGACATTATAATGTGGTCAGTCACCAGATTTCAGTAGTCTTAAATGTCAAACATTTAATGCCCTATGCAACATTGCATTTTACATAGTTAACTTTAGAAAATTTGCGAGGTTAGTTTCAAGGTTCCTATATTTAGTTCATTTTCAAGTTTCAAGTATTTTGGTGTCTACGATTAAATATTTTCATGCTTTATAATGTTCAAAAACCCATTATTTTTGTCATACCGTCCATTTCTGTAGCAACATTATTAACCAGCTCATCAAGCCCAGTCTGCTCTGATTAGTAAATACCAACAAACACATGTTTTTGATCAATGTATTTCTGAGAGGATTCAGCATGTTGATACTTTCAGAGGACTTAACCTGGACTGGTTTTACATATAACAAATATAAACCCTTTTAACAACTTTAAACAAGTTGTCCTCATTAATTATTTTAATGATTTTATTTTTTGAAGTTTGAAAATACAATATTGGGATCTTTTAGCTGAAACACATCTTTGAAGGAGAGGGATAAGAGGGTTTGGGGTTTGGGTAGGGATGGGTTTTATATTTTGTACACCATGCAGTGATTTGTACTGTTCAAGTTGAAAAGCTGGGTCTCAGGAGGTTAAGCCAACCTTTCCCCACCAATTTTTACAAGGGGCTTTTTGAGAAGATTTGCATTACTGTAGCTATTCATGCTTCATCCAAACATCCATGCATTGGGCCAATCACAGGTCAACTTGGTAAGAGTCAGATTTACATGGCCTTCACAGGTGTGACTTATATATCAAAACATAGGCTTTGTGCATACTGACTGACATGAACCAAGGAGTTAACATTACTGTCTACAGCCGCGAGAGGGCGCTCTAGGCTTGTGACAACTATATAGCCCCGCAGAAGAGACAGCGCTTCAACTTCCTCTGGAGTTAGCTGAGTTAGCTTTCTGAACTTTTCAGAAGCGACACCGAAGATGAAGACTTCAGTGGATTCAGTGATATGGAATGAGATCGAGAGCTTGGTGGACTCGCTGGCTTGTTATGTTAATTTAGCCTATCGTTAGTATGTTCTTTATGCTATTGTGTAGCTAAATATCTGTTAATGTGTTACGTTAGCATACCGGACACGCCTGTTGATCTGTGTGCTATTGTGCAGTTGAATAACTTGCCTTTCCAGATTAAATGTCTGTTCTAGGTCTTGGATTTTGTGAAATACATTTCTAAATAAATGCGACTTATAAAATCAAAGCACTAAATATCATTAAGATGTTTTACCATGCTTGTCAAATTTCTAATCCCTCTCCTGTTTTATTCTTTGATTTTCAGAAAACTCAAATCGTCTGAGCCAGTCCAAGGCTGCAAAGGAGTTGGTGGATAAGCGCAGATCCATGATGAAAGACTACCATCGCTACAGGGAGACAGCGCAGCAGACCTATCTGGAACAGAAGGACCTCCGCCTCGAGCTCAGAGCAGGAGTAAACGCTGATGAACTGGACAGCAATGTGGACGACCGGAAGGAGGAGACCATTGAGTTTTTTATCAACAACAAATTCATTCCCCTTGGCGATCTGTTCACGTTGTTTATCCCAAACAACAAAAAGTACAGTTCATCAGGAAGTTACCACTGCAAAAGAAAGGTAAGTTGTTGCAATTTTTTCTCAAATAGTGGCATGTTACATCATCACAAGAAAGGGTGGGGTTTTTGAAGAGAAGTAGCTTGTTTACTTTAGGTATAGTAAGGGAATTTTATCAGATATTTGGCAAATCTGGGAATAAATTCCTTACCAATAGCTTTCTTCACAAATGGGTTTATAAAGGTGTCTTATAACACTTAAAAAAAGATTTAATTCCAACTCCTGTAGGAAAATCCGTGAGAGCGGCTCAAAGTCGGGGTACCTTGTAATAGTACCTTATTGGCATTATATATTTATGGGTGAAAAATTTAAAAAGGTAACCTCTGCTTTAGGTAGCTTGTGAGGGGTCAAACTAGGGGTTCTTTAGGATTCTGAATCCATTGCACACATTTGTTTTGCAAAAAATCCACTCCTTGGTGGAAAAATGGCCACGCCCACTTTTACATGTAAATTTACAGTAGCTTTATATGTTGATTTTAATATCTCCAATACTAGTTAAAAAAAATACTGCACCACATTGTCAGATGACTTAGGGGTCCAGGTCTGAGTCTTCTCCACACTCTACTGTTCTTAAAGTGGGGATTGGGACCCCCTGGGGGCTCGTGAGACACTGAGAGGGGGGTCGCGAGATGCCTTCACTTACCAAATAAAAAAGTTGAATGATCTAAAATTGCATATTTTACCAATTATTGTGAAAAAAACATTCAAATATTAGTTGAATTTTAAATCCAACTACAGTGGCAAAGTAATATTTATGCTTCACATAAGTGAAACGATGTAGGTGTCTGCTGCTTCCTACGAGTGAAAATTGACACATACATAAACTGAGTGTCTGTTTAGGACATTTTAAATGTCCACTCAGTCTTACAGTTTATACATGGAGATTACTTGTGTTTTGCTTCTAGCCTTTCTTACAATACATTGCTGAAATAGGGACAGTGGGGGTCCCCGGTCTCTAGCACAGTTATTTTGGGGGTCCAAAGCTGAAATGTATGGGAACCTCTGCTCTACATCATCATTGATACAGTTCTTGCAAGTTATACCTTTAAAATTTAGCTTAGACCGTGCCCAAAACAATCCGACCCGACCTGAGCCAGTGCAGGTTCTCTCTGAGCACAGCCTGTCCTTTTAACTGTATTTATGGGCCCGAGCCTGACGAAAACCTTACAAGGTGACTTTTTTAATTAAAGTCTGTATTTTTAAGCCTCCTGACAAACAGCTACACCACGCCCGCTTGTCAATCTGGTCAGCTACACACCTTATTGTGAATAACTCTTATCCTTCATCAAATCAAAATGAATGAGTTATCAAGAAATTCACCCCCGTACAATGTGTGCTGATCGAGACATGAGCTAATCAGACCTATTTGTTTTTTTTAACAAGGCTGTAAACATGTTAACGTCTGCTGTAAAAACAGGCTTTTTTGAATGGGTGTGTATGTGACTTCCTGTGCATCTGCAGCCAGCCTTAAGCGGACACTCGACGAACTGCAAGATTTCACACTTTCGCATCGGCTTCATTTTTCAACACTAGAGGTTGCTGCATAAATGCACCAGATGCTTTGCACTTGGTGCCAAATGCGCTATATCTGGTCAAATCTGTTGATCAAAACAGTTCCTGGTTATGACAGTGAACTTTTTGCGAGCTACTATAGCCATCAAAGACCTGGTATCCAAATGTTCCAGTACAAATATCATGCACCAGCTATTACTCTGTACCTGGTGTCAGTTTGTCTGGTTTGATACAGGTTCTTACGGAAGGCGATGGCTGAGTTGATCTAACTAGAAACTGTACCTCCAACAGAGGGTGAAGCTGCAAAGCAATCTCTCCAGGCCTATATCAAAACCTGGGACTGGATGCTTCAGCAGAGCATGTCTTTGGACCCCAGTGACGAGGAATGGGTGGTAGGAGTTCATGGTTATGAGCTGGTTCCAACACAGGACCCCATGGCTCCTGAGGAGCCACTGTGGTTCACAATCTTTAATTGTAATGAAGAATGGTGTTGAATGTATCTCGGCATGCAGAAATGGTAAAGGTAAAGCATGCAAGAACTGTATCAATGATGATGTAGAGCAGAGGTTCCCATACATTTCAGCTTGGGACCCCCAAAATAACTGTGCTAGAGACCGGGGACCCCCACTGTCCCTATTTTAGTAATTTGTTGTAAGAAAGGCTAGAAGCAGAACACAAGTAAACTCCATGTATAAACTGTAGGACTGAGTGGACATTAAACATTTAATAAACAGACACTCAGTTGATGTCTGTGTGTGTTTTCATATGTAGGGAGCAGCAAACACCTACATGGATTTACTTACTGTATGTGAAAACTTACATTAATTTTTTAACCATCACTTTCATTTCAGCATAAATATTACTTTGCCACTGTAGTTGTATTTAAAATTCAAATAATATTTCAATGTTTTTTCACAATAATTGGTAAAATATGCAATTTTAGATCATTCAACTTTTTTATTGGTAAGTGAAGGCATCTTGCGACCCCCCTCTCAGTGTCTCACGAGCCCCCAGGGGGTCCCAATCCCCACTTTAAGAACAGTAGAGTGTGGAGAAGACTCAGACCTGGACCCCTAAGACATGTGACAATGTGGTGCAGTATTTTTTTTAACTAGTATTGGAGATATTAAAATCAACATATAAAGCTACTGTAAATTTACATGTAAAAGTGGGCGTGGCCATTTTTCCACCAAGGAGTTGGTTTTTTGCAAAACAAATGTGTGCAATGGATTCAGAATCCTAAAGAACCCCTAGTTTGACCCCTCACAAGCTATCTAAAGCAGAGGTTAACATTTTCATTTTTTCACCCATAAGTATATAGTACCAATAAGGTACTATTCCAGGTACCCCGACTTTGAGCCGCTCTCACGGATTTTCCTACAGGAGTTGGAATTAAATCTTTTTTTACGTGTTATAAGACACCTTTATGAACACATTTGTGAAGAAAGCTATTGGTAAGGAATTTATTCCCAGATTTTTGCAATATTCCCTTACTAGTAAGTAAATGTTAACTTTTAAAATGAAAATTGTTATTACGATGAATAATTGTCAAAGCCAATGAGCTTGTGCTTATGAAGTAAAAATGATGGGATAGGTCACTTGACATTGTAAACAAGGACAAGTCGATTGCTGAAGTTGTCGGCATGTTGATTTAAGTTTGAATAAATAAAATGTTTAAGCCTTAAAGATAAAATCATATAGGATAAGAAAAAACACAAATAAAATTCACTATGAATCTTATATCATCTTTCATTTCCTTTCTGATTATGTTAATGGTACTTTTTTTTCTATCAGCATGTAAGGTCTGATGGATAGATAGATAGATAGATAGATACTTTATTGATCCCGAGGGAAATTCAAGAGGTCTGGATTGTTGGAGACAGCTAATATTCGACGTTGTGGAAGCAGAGTAAGGGAAGTTGTGGAAGCAGAGCAAGGGAATCCATGGGAACCCATCTTGGATTGTCTGCTAATATTCAGTGGTTTGGCAGAGGAGGCATGCGTTGGGATGGTCTGCTTGGCTGCTTACCCCTGATGTGGTAGTCATTCATTGTGGTGGCAATGACCTCGGACAGATGAAGAGTGTGCAGCTTCTGAAAGCAATGAAGGGGGACCTGCTTGAGCTCCATCGGAAATTCCCTGAAATGAAAATCATGCTTTCTTCCAGCAACCAGAGACGCCACTGGAGGTATTAGCCCCCAGGGGAAGATGGATAAAACACAGAAGTTTCTGAACAACGTGATGGCAAGCTTTGTCCCACGTGTTAATCTGTGTTTGTGTGTGTGTGTGTGTGTGTGTGTGTGCGTGCGCTTGACAAAAAGTGAGAGGCTCTGGGTATGGACTTGAAGCCATTCCAGGACAGTGACTGCCATCTAATGGCTGCCCCTGGGGGTCGCAAACACACATTCTCAAACACACACTTTCACACACCCACAACTATCCAGCCCTGTAGCAAAAAGTATTTACCTGAGCTTGCTCTGTCAGCTATTGGCTATTTCATTCCACTCATGGGTCACTTCTCATCTGGCAAAGGTTGAGTCCCAGGAGCAGGATGAGAAGAGAGACAAAAAAGTGGTCACATAAAGTGAAAGTGAAGGGCAAAATCTGGAAAATATCCCAATACATAATCCTCATATTACTGGGCGCAGTAGAAATGTATCTTCTGCATTTGTCGTTTGTTTTATTGCATTTCAGTGATGCTCCCTCTTTGCGTGAGTCATGGCTGATTAAAAAACAAGTTACTTCTATTAGTGCTCAGAAAGTGTGAACAGAAGAGGCATTTCCTTAAAGATAGAGGCAGTAGCTTTTTCCTATAAAATAAAATACAGACTACAACATATTGCAGCTCAATCATCACTTATGGGCCTCTATACATGTGTTGTGGTGACTGTGTCTGCAGAGACCCTGCCCTCTGCCTGCATTTTCATGTTTTGTTTACTTTTGGTTGACTCAGAACGTTTCTGGGTGGGGAGCTGGTGTGTTTCCCCCATCCAATGAGAGCGCACAGATGAGTTTAGGAGTGGATACAACTCGCCGATTGGTCGCAATTCAAACCGGCGAATATGACCGACGTGGTCATAGCAACGAGGAAGATGAAATATTATCAAATGCAAAGCAGATAAAGCTCGTTCAGAAACAAGGGTGAACCTTGTGTTGACTTTTACCTGCAGCTAAGAGTTGGCCTGCTTTCTGTTGGACAGGCAGGCGACAAACACCAGTGGTTAGCTTGTGCTAGCCTGTGGTAGCTTGCAGTTTAGCTGCAAGCAGTAAACGAACACACTACGTCCTGCAGTGAGTTTGCACTTCTTAAGCCGACTAGGAGCCCAGTAGAAGGGGCCCAGTTGAAATGTTGTGTTTACAAGCTGCAACCAACTAAGCTACTGACTCTATCTTTAAGAGTTAACTAGCAAGCAGCATAAGCCTCATCTGCAAATAAATGACATCAGATTTGCTGTCATTTACATCTGTGAAAGTTGGTAGAAGAAGCAGAGTAGAAGGCAGAATATTTGAGGTTTATTATGAATAATTAGACAAGTAAGGTCTCTGTGTATTTGTCTCAAAAACAATGCAACTAACAGGGCAATTTGGGGATTACAGGTTGCCTCAAAGGTAAACTGGACAACTTTCCAGCCAAATCTCCCATTAGCCTGTTAGCTCATGACATCAAGCCAGCTCTAAACAGGTGAATGTAATTTATGGCAGCATCCATAGCATGGGAAACATCTCAAGCTTTGGACCATGGGTTTGGATCCCCACCACTCTGCTAGTCCCAATGCTGAGGTAGTTTTCCAGACAAACAAACATCCGTCAATGAATTATTCAAAGAATAATTAGTTTTTTTTGTTTATTGCAAGAGAACAAACACAAAACAACACAGGTAAGACTATTACAATGAGTACAGGCCAGTTCAAGGTATAATATATAGAATTTTATTAGAATGTTTACATTAAAATATCTAAATTGACTAAACTTATGAAATATGTTTTTTTGGTAAGTACTTACATTACCTCAAATATTTCCAACAGTTATCAAAACCAGAGAATTCCTTAATTTTTATAGCTGTAACGGGACGTGTCTTGTCGTCTTGTCTTGTTCCTGCACGTCATCCCCCACTCTCTCCCTGATTCCCTGCTCTGTTTATTGTCCCTACAAATGAAGTCAAAAAGCCCCAAAATAAATCTGTGGAAGTGCAAGAACTGCAGTTCCTTAAGTGTCCACTTGAGGCTCCCCATTAGCTCCCATGTTTAAACTCCATTTTTGTAAGCAGAAAAAAACTTGTTTACATTCTGCTACAAACCGTTGACATCATCAATGACTCATTTTTGTGTTGAGAAATACTTTACAGAGGGTGATCTTTTTTTACAACACGTTCGTTTTGATTGTTTGTTCGTAATTAGAGAATAATTGATTGAACCGAAAGTGAATTGGAGATAGTATTTCCATTATGGCGACCACCTTGTTGGTGAAAACTGTGCTTCAGAAACCAATGGATGACATCACTGAGACTATGTCCATCTGTACAGTCTTTGATTCTATTCTTATAACATGTGCAGAGTCTTTTTATTGACTTATTTTAACGATTCTTTTCAGTGATTTGATTACAATTTCTTGTAATTGACAAAAACTTGAAGGAGCAATATGTAACTGACATCTAGTGTTTAAAATGGGTACTGCAGCCAAAATTCTAAACATTGGAGAGAGCTGCCTCCCCCTTCCCCCTCCTCCCTAGAGACAATGCTCATACAGGTTGCCATGTCGCGATCACTGAAGCTTCAGTGTTTAGCCAGCTCGACATCAGCCTTGAAACCTTTCTGCGTTCTAACCGCTCTCCGTTTTTCAAAAGCATCTCCAATATTTATCCTAGTTTTACCACGTTTCCTCTCGCCGAGCTTATTAAAAAAAATGCTGAGGCTTTTAAGGCTGGTTAGGTTGGCCAGTATGTCCTCCTTCAAAACTTAGAAGGAGGACATACTGGCTGCTGCATTGTTGCCAGAGAAGCCATTAAGTTTCTTTAATGTCTGATTATATAGTAAGGTCATTTTATCATTTAAGTCAGTAGATATCTGACAGATTGGTCCTTTAAACTGAAAACCAAATAGGAGAGTAGCAGTATTGACCCTAGCTTTCATAATGCCTTCTTTCTGAGCCTTGTCTTCAATACGTTTACACATATATCTGGAAAGAAGTCTGAGGGCGATCATTTAAAGCGGTGTCTAGTTTTTAAGCACCACCAATAAAGTGCAGGTACTCAGATTCATATGACTTCCTACACTGTACCATTGTTTCTTTCCAATCCTTGAGTTTTATCACTACAACTTTATAAACACTCTTTGACAGTCCAGACTGATTGCTTCCTTAAAATCACTCAGTTTAAGAGGAGAGAGTATCTCATTCTCTATATTTGAAGAGGACATAATACCAACATCAAATGTTGTCATATCAGCTCCACTTCAGGCTTTTTTTTAAATTGGAGCTTTTGGTGCAGAGTGTCAGTTGTTTGGTCTCTTGTCACGTCTCACATTTCTACGAGCTGTTAGTTCCACCAAGGATGGTTTTCCCTCACACTATTCAGATGGTTTCATTTCAATAAATGTTCAAATGGAGTATTTCAAAATGTCAGAAACATGAATACAGATTTATAAAGCAGAAATCTGCTTTTTTCCATCTCTCATTAATCATTTTATACCCCCTCAGATCTCTTTGGTGGATTTGCAGTTTGTATTTAAAGTAACCAAATAAGCTTCCTTAACATTTTGCAGATCTGTGCTTATTACAAGGTTATGAAGAGTGTTGTGTAAGGCTGCTTATCACCAAAGGACAGCTGCTCCCTGTGATAGAAGAGATATTGAGTCGGTCATTAGTTGCATCTTTTAGCTCTAGGAGACTTCTAGCTTTCCTGCTAACACAAGACAGCTAAACATCAAGTAAAGTGCGGTCTATGTAGAGCAATATGTAACTCTGACACGTAGCGTTTCAAATGAGTACTGCAGTTCGAATTAAAAACATCATAGATAGCCGTCTCCCCCCACCCCCTCCTCCATGGGGTCGATCCACACGCAGGTTGCCATGGTGCAGATGAAGCTTCAGTGTTTAGCCAGCTCTGCATCGGTCTTGAAACCTTTCTGCATTCTAACCTCTCTCCATTTTTCAAAAGCATCTCCAATATTTATCTTAGTTTGAGCACGTTTCTGCTTGTGGAGCTTATTAGAAGAATGCCAAGGCTTTTTAGGTCGGGTAGAATCAGTTATAGCTGAACCAGTTCACTTGCCCGCCTTCATTTCTGCAACACCTGTTGGTTTGACACTTGTCTGGCGAACAGAGGGGTGTCCAAAACGGCCGTGTGGGGGTGCATTAAAACCGCCGACCTTCTCTTGTCAGAACAGATACAGACCATTCTGCAACGCATCTTAGGAGGACATACTGGCTGCTGCATTGTTGTCAGAGAAGCCAACACTTCAATATAGCATGTTTCCTAAATGTCTGATGATATAGTAAGGACATTTTATCATTGACTTCAGTAGATATTCTCTTACGTATTGCTCCTTTCAGGGTTTAAAGTCTCATAGAGATCCTTGGATGAACATAAAAGAAAACTCTAACTCTGCTCACTGTGCATTAAAGTGTGTACATGCAGCACCAAATACATGATATAATGAAATGGCACATCAGGATGGTGCAATTCTTTTTGTATATTAGTGTCTTTGGTGTTTGTGTGTGTGTGTGTGTGTGTGCGTGTGCGTGTGCGTGTGCGTGTGTGTGTGTGTGTGTGTTTACCTCACATACATTAACAACCTGAACGAAATAGTGCTGAAATTTAAGCTGAACCTTTGAAGTGCTGGGAATGATTCCAACCAGAAAATCCCATCCTCATCAACTTTGTAAATTGGACCCCCCCGCCCCCCGCCTCGCTTTATTGTTTTTGTAGCAACATTTCAATTAGACATACGTGGACCGAAATAGACGGTGCACACAGCTCGAAGGAATTACATTTCTTCACGTGTGCTCGGACACAAAGGCTTCAAAGAGCCGTGGCCGCCAGCTTCTACACAGACTAATGGATTTTTGTTTTTAGCTGACAAAGGAGCTGGCATATACAAAGTGGCACACACAGCTGTACAAGATGCTTACACACTGCACACACACCTATAAAGCAGGGCTTAATAAACAACGTTTTTATCATATGGACATAAAGTTCATCCTCAAGATATAACGCATCACCTTTGAGCCTAACTCCACCTCACTTAAAGACAAACAATCCCCGGGGTGTCAACTGGGGTGTGAAGAAATTGGAAAGACACCAGCGCTGCACGCCAAGTGATCACTTACAAAGCTCTAAATGGTCAGGCACCATCTTATCTTAAAGAGCTTGTAGTGCTGTACTACCCTTTGAGAACATTACGCTCCCAGAATGCCGGCCTGCTTGTGGTACCAACAGTCTCTAAATGTACTATGGGAGGTAGAGCCTTCAGTTATCAGGCCCCTCTCCTCTGGAATCATCTCCCAGTCAGGGTCCGGGAGGCAGACACACTATGTACTTTTAACAATAGACCTAAAACTGTCCTTTTTGATAAATCTTAGGAATGGCGCAGGTGTAGACCAGCTCCTAGTTATGCTGCTATAGGCTTAGACTACCGGGGGGAACTGGCACCTTGAGCTCTTATCTCTCCCTCTCTCTCTCTCTTTGTGTGTGCATTCACATCATATTACTGCAAGTCGCTATCTGTAAATCTCAGTTACTAACTGGGAGCTCCTGAGCTCTCTTAGGTTACTTGGGATTGTTGGTGGACGGCCTGCCTGAACAACCCCCCCGCTCCCTTGTTCCCTATCCCTCTTCCTGCATCTTATCCCATCTCCCCCATCCCATATTCAAGCCTCATATTCAAGTTTATTTATTGATTTGACTTATGATTTGTTACTGCCTTTGTATTTATTTTATTTCTTTATTTTTATTTTGTGTGTCAAGAAGGTGAACATTGATTTTATACATTCTTGTATAATGTTTAGTGTAGATGCTTTGCTGTCATTTGATGTTGATTCATACGAGAAATTCTAATATAAAACATTGTTAATAAAAAAAGAAAAGGAAAAGGGACGCAGATCATGGAAGTTACCAAGCTGCAATAATGTGCCTTAAACAACTTTCAACAATCTTAACCCCAGAGGTGAACTATGAACATTATGCTGATGTCGTAAAACAATCAAAGTGAAGTATCCTGGTATCTTATATTCCTTTTATTTTAATTCCAATTAAAGTTCATATACGTGGGTCATGTTGTACCAACAGCTTTGTTTGACATTGAAGCGTTAGGGCACTGACTTAGCTGCCATATTTGTCGAGCAGGGAGTGAGAGGCTGTTAGATTGATGTCGGCTACAATGAAATGTGGTCATTTTGTTAAAAAACAAAGGCAGGTCAGTCACCACACTGAGTCTGGCTCTTGCTGGCAGGAACTTGCCTTTGTGCTGCCCGGTTCAGCCAGCAGGAGGATAAGTCATGAAACACATTGACATTGTTTTTCTCTCAGGGTCTATAGCAGTACTCGTACTGTGTTTCTGAGTGTTTCCACACACATACACTAAACTAGTTTAATGGCAGTGGTCAGGACATAATGTATTGAGGGCTCAGGGCCTGCCTGTTGATGAATAATGCAGTTAGGTTTAATCAAATTGCCCCTGAGCTTGCTTACCGTCCTGCAAACTGGCACACTATCCCTTTTTTTTTCAGTTAGTCCCACGGCAGACTTGTGCTCTAAATTCCGTCTGATAATTGAATTAAATAAAAAGAAATCACTTTTTCTATAAAAATTATTTTTGTGTAACAAACACAGTTGAAAGAAATGAATTTATGATCATTATTACCCATCCTAATCCTGCTGAAACCAATCATTCCTCGTGTTAATAATTAAAGGCCCTGACACACCAAGAAGTTGCACTTGAACACACCGCAAAGACTACAGCCGACGGCCAACCACCACGTACGTTCTGCACAGGCGTGAGAGGAAAAAACTCTCTGTGCCAGCAGGCGGCGTTAGTCTGTTGTTATGATACGAGAAGACCATTTTCATACCGCTGTCACGCACCACTTTTAATATAGGTACTTCTAATCGAGAATAATGTCCGATAAAAAGTTGAAAATGGCACTGGCGTTGTCAGCCCTTGGTCTTTTAGTGGGAAAAGAAAATAAGAGGCGGAGCAAACATATAAGAAGAAACTGCACTAATGGGTGAAAGCATGGATACTACAGTGGCATGCTCAAGGGGCTTTCCCCAACCTGTGTCGAGGATGACAATTGCTTACTGTCCGTCGATCTCCTTGGTGTGTCAGGGCCTTAAGTGTTATTGAAATATAACTAATTATGCACTCACACAGCTGTTGTGTTTGAACATTACTCTAACCAGGTATCATATTCAACATCACAATGGATTATTTTTAAGGCTCAATTATGCTCATATGTCCAACGTGCATACAGATACGAAGGGAGCCTTCTGTCAGTACTTTCATTTCATCTGTATTTCTGCACGTTAAGTGTAGCCGACAGTTGAAGCCAGAGCAGCAAAACACAACAAAGAAGATTAACTTAAATATGATGTCACCTCGCCAAGGGGCAGGGACAGACAGCTAGAACAGAACAGCTGGGCGGCGATTGGACGGTGTTACGGCAACACTGTCCCTGATAGGTTGTATTGCATGTCTGTCAAGCTAGAGAGGGGGCCGGCCTTACTGCCTGGTTGTACAGCCAATGGCAGAGGAGCCACCATCTTGATTAGATGAAGCGGGCAGGTTTGCAAGACAGGAGAAACTTTGGACTGTGATCTTTTCCGTGGATACTGAAAGTATTTTTCTGTATTTTTTTTGAGAACCTGACTTATCTCTATTCATCTCACTTTACAATGCTGTTTTATGCTGTGATAAGGAATTCAATTTAGTTGTTTCATGTATTTTTTTAGATCATTTTCTGATTATTTAGAAAACGAAACAATAATATGGTCACTCTGATAGGCCAGACTATGACATGCCATGCTGCTTTTGCTCACGCTAATGAGGTAAGTTAAGCCTGTTTCTATGGTTCTGTTGTTGCTTTTCCAACTCCGGGGGAAATTAATTTAATTCCAACGCCCAAAATAAAGGTGTCAGGGACCCCCACTGACCCTGGATGTGGTTGAGCCGTAGCACACAGCCACGCACTATCCTAACACTGGTAACACAAGAGAACAACACAAAAGAATACAACAGCCTTAAAACATTTGTTCTAGTTATGTATTGTAGAGAGTCTATAAGCAGACCTTAGGAAGGCTGATCTCCATGTTTAGACTTTAGCACTGAGTGGACCAACAACATGTAATAAATAGACGATGAGTGCCTAATTTTACAATAACTAATAAAATACACAATTTAAAATGATTTTAAATCTTTTTGAAAGTCATCTTGGCCTCTGGATGGCTGATTGAGTTTAAACTGTAAATGACTCATTATCATGGAGTACATAAAATGTATAGGTGCATGTCCGTTCAGGGCTTCGATATTTAAAAATCTCCTAACTCGAGTCTTCCTTGTGTTTTTGTCCTTCCCTTGAACTTTCCCTTCTCCCTCTGCTCCCAGCTCTCAGTCTCCTGACACTCAGGGATAACGGCTCTGTGTGTGGTGCTGAAGGAACAAGAGTGAAAGTGGAACCTCTTACCAAATCCTCAGTGGAACGTAATCTTTCTTGTACTTTTCTGCAAGCGTCACATCTCTTCCCATCTCCCTCTTACTTTCTCTCTCTCCTACACACACACATTTTGAAAAACCACTCTGCCTCTGCCTTCTTCTTTCCCCAAAGTCAAATTTGTTGATTCACACTTGAAGGTCTCCTCTTCCCACAAATATTTCTGCTTCAGCTGAGTCTGATACATATTAAAAGTACACCCTGTGCCTTGCTTACTCTCCCTGATGCCTCTTGCAAATTCTCCCCCTTCGCCCATTTTCGACCCAGACACACATATAATCAGTGAAGGATGACAAACTTGAAGAAATTCAGTTTTTCCTGGAAAAAAACAGCCTTGTTCCTTTTTTTTTCCCGCAGTGATGATTCGTTTTAGTTACGCTTCTATAGTTGTCTTTCTGCTGTTTTATTATTTTTCACACAATAACCTGTGTTTGTAACATTTTCTCCACTGAATCCAAAATAATTACTCGTCCTTATTCTATATTGCCTCGGTGGAAAACCTTCTCTTCACTCTTCCTCTTTCTTCAGCTGTCTTGCCAGCTCACCTAACACTTTCCTCCAATTTCAAACTAAATGTGAGGAAAGCTCAGACTAGCTGGGTTTCATCCGGCTTGAATGCCTGGTCGACGGGTCCAGGATGCTTTTTGAGGTCAAATGTTCACATGCTGGCTGTGAAGCATGGTTTGTGATCCAAAAATGATGTTTCTTCTTCTACATCTTCATATTGCAATGATGATAAATATTCAAATTTATTTTAAAGGCATTTGTCTTATATAAAGTCGGCCCATTCTCACAACCAATCATAAAATAATGCAGCTTGATCACTGCACTTTTCTTAGATTGTTTGCTTTAAAGATCTTGAGGGTTTTTGTGCAGTGCCACTTTATTTTCTGCATTAACCAACATATTGGGTTCTACTTTGTGTTTGACCTTGTGACACTGATAAGTCAAAATGATTTCCCAAATACTGATTTAGCATTTTGTGCAACACACTCCCAACATGGACTTTTGTCAACTAAAATGGTTTGAACAAAAACAAGTGGGGGGGAACTCATTCAAATCCTGACATGACAGAAATGACTGTAACACTTCTAATTCAGGTTTAAAATAAATAAATCAGTCCCTTTTAGTGGCCTGCTGTCTTATGATTTGTAATTTAATTAGTTTATCCATACCCTCATTGTTTACACAATAAAAACATTTTTTCTGGTGTAAATTTACAGTTTTAAAGTCATTCCCATGTTTGATGTGTACGAGTTTTGTTGGAAATAATTAGATGCCTGTCTTGTATTGAAGCCTGTCCTATATATGGAACAAGCATGGGGTTGGCTGTGGCTCAGTTGGTAGAGTCGGTCTTCTCTCAACCGCTAGGTTGGGGGGTCGATCCCCAGCTCCTGCGGCCACATGTCCAATGTGTCCTTGGAAAAGACACTTAACCCCAGGTTGCTCCCGCTGCTTCATCAGCGGCGTATAAATGTGTATGAATGGGATTAGTTGCTTCTGACAGTCACTTTACATAGCAGCCTCTGACATCAGTGTGTGACATGCGATGTACAAGCTGAAGTCCATTTACCATATAAAGGCTGGGTCATTTGATAGACTGAAGTAAATAAAGATAAGATAATGGATAAGATAAAACAAAGCGTGATGCCTCTGTCAACAAGCAAGAATGTGCAGAGAAAAGGAAAAACATGAAGCACCCGACTTTGTTGATGACATCAGAGAAGCAAAATGTGTCTCTTCAAACTGATTCACAGTTTGGGACACATTTTTATTTAATTCATATTTTCTGTATATTCTGTGCTTTCTTAAAATGTTTATGAAGGTAGGATGCCTGGGAGGCGCCACAGTGGTGTGGTAAGCAAAAGTGTATCACAGCAAGGGTTCTGGTTCCAATCTTCATGCCAGCAGGAGTCTTTGTGGATTCAGGGTGTACCCTACCTCCTGCCCAATGATAGCAGGGATATGCTCCAGCCCCCCTGCGACCCTTAACAGGAGGCTGTGTAGGTAACGGATGGGTGGACTTAAGTTTAATGGTCTCCCAGCTGCACAAAAACACTTAGTGGAAATGTCCTTAAGAGAGCTACTCTTTATACTGCGAGTACATGTAGGAGCCTTCTTTAAAACATGTTCTGCAGTAAATAAGTTGAATTACTTTACCTTGTATCAGAGTCCTTTTTATTTGAGTACCTGGTTAACATGAGTAGAGAACGTGTGTGTCCCTGCCACCTCTGGGAACAGGACTTTGGGAAACTTTTTCATACTGTTAAGCATGCTTACTACGATCAGCAAACCTCATTAGTAAGAGATGACTAGTTTCCCCACTTTGCTCCAAGATTTCTCCATATTTCCCTCCACCATCTGTCAACTACAGTATCTCACCCTCGCTTCAAAGCTCAAGGTCGGCCATAACTCAAAGATAACACTGCTTTTCAACAGTTAGCCCCCGCTCAGCAGATCCGTTTTCATCTGAAATTTGAATCAGTGCCCTTATGTGTGTTAAAAGGAATGGGGGGCCGATACAAACTAATGTGCTCCCTCACTGTAACAAATTACTTGAAGTGGTGAAGAACTTCCCGGTGCCAAAGCGATTCCTGCAGTCATATATCAAAGGCAGACAGCTGGCTTTAATTGAAGACCAATTCTTTTCAGAGAGGAGGAGATGGAACATGAATAGCAATGCAGAGAGAGCTGCAGGGATCAGGCCAGTAGGCTAATGTCTTTTTGATGTGGAGTACGGGGCGGTTTGTGTGGGAAACTGAAGACAACAATATGGAAATGTTTAAATGAACAATCAAAGTTGTTTTCAAATTGAAATCATGTCTTAAAAACTGAAATCAGAAAACAACCTTTCAAAGAAACATATCCAACAAGAATATATTACCCATGTTTTTAATCACTGCTTTTAGGAAATGTAATGAATGAGAAACTGAGTGTATTTATAGTTTTTTAGGAAATCATTGTGATCCAGTGTATGGAAATAATTATAAAGAAAAGCTACAGTCCTGGAAACATCAGCCACAGGTTTGACTCTTGGCCTCTGCCCTCTTTAATGGCAGGTCTTCTTAAATGCACAATCAAACCTCTGCAGATGATCTAAAACAAAGCGGCACAACTGGTCTTCTACCTCCCCATAACAGCATCACTCTGTTGTTCATCTCCCTCCACTGGCTCCCAGTTACTGCTCGCATCAAATGAAATTCACAGTAATTAACTGGCAGCAATTGACAAGTAACTTACATAACAGCGACAAAAATGGCTCCTCCTTACCTAAACTCTATAATCCTGGTCTACACTCCCTCCCGCCTACGCTATGCCAATGAAAGGCGCCTAATCTAACCTTCACAATACTGCCCTAAGTCTCTAACTAGACTCGCCCCCCAGTGGTGGAATGAATCACCAACCTCCAGATTAGCTTTCCACCTTCAAAGCAACAATATGTTATTTTCCACCTTAAAATAGTCATGTTTAAGTAGATCTAGTAGAACAACGACTTACAACAGAGAGAATGACAGCTCTCTCAAGTCCTCAGATCGCCCGGTCGCCTGCTTATAGCACAACGTTTGGCAGCGGGCCGCGGTTCCCTTGCAAGAAATGCGTACAGCTTTACAGCACTAGCCATTTAGCCTGTTTCGGTACTGTTTGATACAATGGCTGAGGCTAAGAGACGGAAAAGTACAGTGACAGAGAAGATGAAAAGAGAGTGACTAAGCAGGAAGCTGAGTGTACATCCATGCAGATTAAGACGTAACCTTAGGCTGTATCGTTAGCAATGTCAACGTTATTGTGTAAGCATGGTTTACAGGGTGCAGAAAGTCATCTCAACCCAAGCAATGTCTCAGGTTTCATACACATAAATAAATAAATAGATAAATCCATCTGATGCCAAAAGTTGTCTCTAAAACAGGTTGTGGACACTACCAGAGTCATTTTTGCTCATAATCCTGTAATTTCACTGTAACTTCTCAGTTGACAGGGGTCTTTCGCTTCTCACAACACCGTCCCTCTGCTTGTCAACAACTGCAGGTTGCCTGTGAGGGGGATTAGTTGGAGGAGCCATAACAGCACTGTGCAGATGCATTCTGAGACCTTCAGTCGGCGCCAAAGCGCATCAAACAGAATTCCTACATATTGTTGCTTTAGAAACAGATTAAGACCCAGCTCCTTCATATATCCCATATAAACTGGATGCAGTGTTTGTGTGTATATACCTTTAAGGCCGGTGCCACTTTTCCGTGTTTTTCCCTTTGAGACCGGATGAGACACAGAAGTCATTTGAGACGGTGTCGTCATTTTCAAGGCATTTCACTAATGCACTGTGATTCACTGAAATACACGTGGCGGCAATGAAGTGCATGTTTTGGGATTGTTTTTTTAGACATGTGACCAATGAAATGTACCATGATTCGCTGAAATACACGTGGAGGAAGTGGAATGTTTGTGTGATTTTTTTTTCTTTTTACGAGTAGCGCTTTGACAGCTAATATGGATGACTTGAGCGACAGGATTGACATTGAAGATGTGGAGCAAAGTTTTACAGTCATTTCTGTCATGTCAGGATTTGAATGAGTTCCCCCCCACTTGTTTTTGTTCAAACCATTTCAGTTGACAAAAGTCCATGTTGGGAATGTGTTGCACAAAATGCTAAATCAGTATTTGGGAAATCATTTTGACTTATCAGTGTCTCAAGGTCAAACACAAAGTAGAACCCAATATGTTGGTTAATGCAGAAAATAAAGTGGCACTGCACAAAAAACCCAGCAAGCAAATAATCTAAGAAAAGTGCAGAGATCAAGCTGCATTATTTTATGATTGGTTGTGAGAATGGGCCGACTTTATATAAGACATATGCCTTTACATTACATTTGATTTTTATCATTCTGTCTTTTTAATTTTCAACATGAATATAGCAGAAAAGTCTTCTGACTACACAAAGCACCACAGTTCATACTGATGGACACTTTACATATCAGCCTATGCCATCAGTGTGTGAATGGGGGACTGTGGTGCTTTGTGTAGTCAGAAGAGAAAAGTGCTAAACACGTTTGAGACAATTTACCATCCAGTCCATTGACAAACCATCTTCTTTGTAGGTGATAGATGACTTTTCAAGATTACAACTTAAAGCTTGCGATCACGCTGACTTCAAAGGATCGACTTTCCAACTCAGGGACAATCTAAAGACGACAGGAAAAATGGGTGACTTGCACACTTGAAAGTGCTATTAAAACAAAGAACACACAGATTTTAACACACAAACAAAGGATCGTGACTTCTTCTCTACCCAGGACGCAGCTATCTTTAAATGGTTTTCTGCTATAGTCATGTTTCTGCTCTGAGTGTTGTCTTCTCAGCAGATTTCCCTTCTGATGCTAATGAGGCTCATCCCTTCACTATTTGAAGTTATTTAATAGAATCAAATCATATCCGACCAACCAGAAGAGTAAAGCTTTAGGGGTCAGTTTATAACAACGTGGGGTCAGTGTGTAAGTCGGGGAGTGGGAGTGAAATGCAGATGCGTGTTGATGTGTTTAGCTCGGCTCCTGCTGTGAAAGCCTCGCTGGGATGCCGCTCAGCTTTCATCACAAACATCGTGCTGCAGCAGCGATCTTTGGCCTTGTTTTTGAAGTACCTTTTGTTATTAATTAGCAGGCAGGGATTTGAGACCTGTGTTTTTTTTTCACAGGAGACAAGTGTATTTACATAAACAGGTAATGAAGTAAATCAGTGTGGTCCTCTGGGAATCCACGACTGTCACTGTTCACTTTCTTTGCTTGGGCAACATGTCACAGTGAACTCATCTCACTGAGGGTTATTAAAGCGTACCTTCATTATAGAGGTGTTTTTACAGGGCTTTATTCTTCAAGCAGTAAACACAAAGACGTACTAATGGGCTTCTCAAATTATTATAAAAATAATGATAATACGCTTTATTTATTTAAGTCTTTAAGCAATGGCCATTACCGCAGAGACAGTTTTCAACTACCTCAAAAACAAAGCTGACATCAAAAATGCACTCCGTGGTTTACCACTTGGCCCTGCAACAGTGACAAGGAGGATCGAGTCACTGTCGGAGAACTTGGACAAGTGTTAACCATCTGAGGTCTGAGGCTATTTTGTCAGTTTTGCTATAATTGTCATTTTACTTATATCTGACTACAACAAAAATGTTTATCATATAAGTGCCTGGTATTTTTTTTTCCAGCACAACCTCACCTTTATGATTTGACCATTCATTAGTCACCTAGAGATACTGTATCAACACACAGGACCCAAAAAATAGAGATTTTTTTTTTTTTTTAAATGATTACTTTTTTATTCTAAAAACACAGAGTGCTGAACGAACTGTGTTAGTGGATACAACTGATCTTCAAATGTATAAAAATTGAAATATAAAATGAAAATTTGGAAAATAATATGAATTTATTCAAATATTTACAAAAAAAGCAGGGTTGTCCATAGGCGTTTTTCACCCATGTGAAAGTTAGACAATAACACAACAAAAGTTTGACTCACCTCTGTTGAAATGTTGACCGCGGACCTGTTAAAAATGTTCATGAAAAAATGTTGACCACGGACCTGTCAAAAATGTTGAAAGCGGACCTGTCGAAAATGTTCATGAAAAAATTTTGGCCACCGACCTGTCAAAAATTGTCTCTCTGTGAATATTTTTCACTACAGTTTGATGAATCCCAGGATGTAATTGACACGGCTCAGCTTGTTGTATTTTTCAGAATAGCTTTCCAGGATTCTACAACAAAGGAGGACTTTCTCACTCTTTTGCACTTAAAAAAGAGAGAAAGAGGGGTGAGGATATTCACAATAAGTTTAAAAAATATGTCATTGAAAAATGACATCCCCATTCATAAACTGGTTGGGGCCCTGGTAATGCGCGGTGTGCTCGCTGGTATGTAGCACTGTGTCGTAATGACCCTGATTTTCCTGACTTTGTGAATTACCACTGTGTTATTCATCAGCAGGCCTTAGCCGGGAAGGTCCTGGTCTTTTCTCATGTAATGGCGCTGGTGACCAAACTGATAAACTCGATTCGAGCAAAAGCGCTTCAGCACCGCATATTCAAGGCGTTATTGGATGAGCTCGATGCCGCATATGGATTCCTAATTCTCCACGCTGATGTCCAGTAGTTGAGTCGCGGCAAAGTGCTTCAGTGTTTTGTTGATGTGCTGCCAGAGATATAGACTTTTCTGTTGAAAAGGAACGAGGAGCACGAGCAACTGTCAAATGATGCGTGGCTACTGGACCTGAGGTATCTGACAGACCTAACGGCAAAACTGAACGCACTAAACAAAGAGCTCCAGGGTAAAGACCGACACCTGCCCCACATGATAAGCACAGTGAATGCGTTCAAGGCCAAGCCGGGTGTTTGGACCACATATCTAAAGAACGGGATGCTGACACACTTTTCCAACCTGTAAAAAATGTCACAGGCCATCAAAGACAAGGATGCTTTTCACCCTGAGCAATACTGTGCTCACCTGGACAAAGTGGCAACAGAGTTCAATCTGCGTTTTGGTGACTTAGACGTCATGGAAGATATTGCTGCATTCGTCTCAAATCCATTCCTGCCCATTGATATAGAACAGGTAGCAGCCAAATTCCAGCAAGTATTTTCTTTGCCAAGTGGAGTTGACATGGAGATAGTTGATTTGCAAAATGACATAGAGCTGAAAGCCAGATCAAGGGGCACTGACTTTTGGGGACTTGTCAGCAGAGAGAAGTTTCCTCTTCTCACCGTATGTGCACTAAGAGTGAGTGCCTACTTTGGATCCACTTACCTCTGTGAAATGGCGTTTTCACAAATGAAAATAATCAAAACAAAGTACAGGAGCCGCCTAACTGACAGACACCTCACTGACTGTCTCAGACTGGCTGTCTGTAGCTATGAGGCAAACTACAAGGCACTCACAGGCAGTATTCAATCACAGCCATCCCCCTGAGTTGAGTGAGTAGCATGACTGCAACAGTTTTGCCTTCTGATGATGTGAAAAGTGATGCTGCATAGGATGGGAGGGGACACATAACTGCACTTATCTTAATTGCACTGACTAAGAATTTTGTTTGCACAAACATGTTACAGTTCTACTTTCTAAAATGCACAATGTAAGCTAAATGTATTAACTTGTATTAACTTTTCTCTTTGTCTGCTATGAAGAAAATAATTTCCTCATACAAATGGAAAATAGGTCCTATGCCTTTATTTTGTGTTACTGTTTTCTTGGTAGCAACAGTTTGAAAGTTGGACGAACGCATTTCATGTAATTCAAATACAATTAGTTTAAATAAAAGGCCTTAAGTTGGAAGTGCAATCTGGGCTGTCTTTTTTTTCCTCAACGCTTCAATAGGTAGATCTTGCCTTTCACCAAAACTGAGGTCAGGGATCTTGGGCTAAAAAAGGATGGTGACCACTGGTGTACACATTAAAATTTGAGTGTTACATTAAATAAAAGCATTTGTTTTGAGTCCATAGAGCCTCAAATGTGGAGCTCAGTGACGTTGTAAGAAGGAAATCATGCTATCTGACATATTAGATTTTTAAACATTTCTTCAGGTCATTTACCCTGACAGTACAGTTTCATCATAGGGCGACATGTCACCTGTTCTTTGTCAATCTTTGGCACAAGACATGATTCAAACATGTAATGTTGCTATCCCAGCAGTAACAGTAAACGGCTGCCATTGATTCTGCAAGGTAGTGAACTAAGTGTCATCCTTTTTGAAAGACTTAAAACTTCACCTTCAATTCGGAACATAGACTGCAGAAAGTTTGTCAAAAACATTCACTGCTTTCGAGTTTTGGCTTTGGATGGGACAGTTGAAAATGTCTTCCACAGTCAGTGAGACTTTTTACTGAAATATGCAAAAGGACTAACCAGTCATTTGTATCTGTACTCTTTGACCATTTTATTATTCCTCCCTGTCTCTATTCTGATGTATTCTCTCTCTCTCTCTCTCTCTGATGTGTTTTTATCAGGAGACATTAAGGCCATCATCAATCCTTGATGAAAATAGATTGTCACTTCCAAAGAAGATGATCTTAGCTGTGACTGAAATCAACAACTGTTTATCAAAGGCTTAAGCTTTTTACAAGCAGAGTGACTTTATATTTTCTTTGTATATAAATTATAAATAGATATAAATATGTTTGTTAGTTTCTTTCATCTTTGAGTCTCAGAATCCATCATTGTGTTTGCTTGTTGTATGCAGTGTGTATGGGTGTGTGGCTGGTGGGAGTGGACATCTGCAAAGGGACCCACCATGTGTGTATGTGCATCGTTACTTCGGTTGTAAACATGCACAAATGCATGGTTGATAGGATTCATTAGTGCTCTGTGTGCTGTGCTGAATGCGTTTCCCCTGTGTGTGTTTGTGTGGGCATCTGCTCTCTGTACGCCCTCCTGCATGCATGTTTCTGCACCAAGTGTGTTCCTGCTTCCTGTTTCTTTTTATGTGTGTGTATCTATGTGGTTACTCTGTGTGTGTGTGTGTGTGTGTGTGTGTGTGTGTGTGTGTGTGTGTGTGTGTGTGTGTGTGTGTTTCATGTGTGTAAGTGTTAATCATTTTAATTGGGTCTTGTGTGTGGGTCCGTGTATGTCTACACTGAATATGTGTTAGTCACCAACAAAGAAGCAACTTTGAAGAACAGTGGTGACAAAGGCTGACTTTTGCATCGCCTCAGTCATAAAGTAGCACTTATGCAAGACTAGCAGGTATGTGCTGAAAGAAATTAACTGTTCTGACCAGCTAGGGCTGTGCAAGTAATTGCAATTTTAATTTAACTATTGGACAAAGTCCTGAACTTGCTTTCACACACCTTTTAGATGCTTCCAAGTTTGTTAACGTCTCTTAGGTGACTTCACAGTACACACTCACATTTTAGGCACGATTTTAATGGCCTGATCCCCCCCGCCCCTCAAAAGATCGGACTGGCATGGCCCAATACGAGGCTTTTCGCAACTGATTATTTGTCCAAATAATCTTTAAGTGTGTGGTGTAAATATGACTATTTTACTGCTCCTAATCGAGTTACGATTCAGAGGGCTGCCTCAGATGGAATACCCACAATAGCCAATGAGATGAGCACTGGGTAGCGCCACCCACAGGATGTTGCGTACTTTTACAGCTCACAAACATGGCAACCGACATTTAACACAACTGTGCCCCGAGCCAAGTGGAATATTGAAAAATAGAGCAGCTCGTGGCATTATGGTAACAACACAAGAGCCTTTATAAAGTCTCATGCAGATGACAACGTTGATCCTCCTCCATTACTGTTTTTCTTCTGAAGTCACGTTTGATGACGTGAGTATCTGTGAGATCTCGTGTCTGTGGAATCACCGCTGTGAAACATCAGGTGCGTGGTCTCACCAAGTGTGTGGGTCTGGAGGATTGTAATGATCAAACTGGGTTGTAACTGTCCTTATGTCTGAGGTCTCCCACGTTTTTAAAATCAGTTATGATGAAAATCATCTAATGTAGCCAACCTCAGACAAAGTTGATTTAGTTCAATGTTTTTAATATCTGTAATTCTTATCAGCATACCCAACGCATGTATAATCAAACTGGCTATAGCAATCACTTTATTGCACTGTAACACTTCTTTGAATAAGCTAGACTTCATCTTACAGCATTAGAAGGGGTGTCATATGTTCTTTTTTCTTTTGGTATGTCCGCTGAGATTGAGACAGAAAATAACTCTGTTACCATATTATCTTTCTTTTTCCACTGCACGGCTTAAAAACTGCCAGTGCGGAGCTGTTTGTCTTCCTAATGTGATTCTGTGAGTTGAAGTCATAAAAGCTTTGGGACATCAGGGAACACATTGATGTTTCCAATGCAACTTTCACCGTGGACAACGGCCAACACAACATGGATTGAAGTGGATGGGTAATCAGTGCATTTTGGCTGCAGGCTCACTCTGCTGTTCTGGTCCATCCCTTTCTTTCCCTAACATGTGTAATCCTTTAATTCAGGTGAAGTAGCAGCGTAGAGGTTAGAGGTTACCCTTAAGGTGGATGAAATATTGGAAGGTTGCTGCATGAGTCATATCTTTAACAGGAAAAGACAGAGAGCCATATCCTGTCAAGTCAAGCTGTTGTTTTTTGGGCATTTGGACTTTGTGGATGGTATTACTGAAAATAACTTGATACTAGAGCCCGATCGATTAATCGGCCAGACGATGAAATTGGCCGATATTAGTTTATAAAGTGACTATCAGTGTGTTGACTATTTTAAAACAAACTAATATTGTCCAAAGCAGTCACCACTGAGGTGTGAGTTGTGGAACTATTTCCGGACGCGTGCTCTAGGCGTTGCAACAAACAAATGTCTGATACTCTTTTCCACTAGAGTCTTCAATCTGTTTATTTAGTTCATGATCAGGTTCAATGATGCGCGTAAATGTCCCATTATATCCAATACATAGTAAAACATAAACGGTTACATTCAAGTCAACTACCCGACACGGTCACACTATATGCCTCCAAACACACTTCAATGCAGTTACCTGGAGCCTTGGCTTTATACACAGCATAAGCCAAGACTCCACCCAGTGTTCAGTGTCAGTATTACACTGTTCACAGTGTTGTGTTGGGTTTATTGCAAAGATAAATAAAAACAAGCATTTTGGCTCCTACAATCGATATCAGCTAATTTGGTCGCAGAAATGCACCAAATTTACTAGATTTATTCACCAGTCAAAAAGCATTTCATTTGGGTTTCTTTGTATTACACTAGCAGTTCTCTTTCACTAGCAGAGTGTGCTTTATGGATTACAACAAGCATTATCACTCTGCAGAGTGTCAAGTGGTGATGCACACACATGCTCAGTTACTTTCCAGTTGAGTGACCATCTTGTCTTCATATATATCTATTCCACATGTGTTTGATAACTGCATCTGGGGGATCAACAGAATACATGTTTACATCTACTGTATATCTATCTCTACAGATCGAACATAGATCTAAGGAATATATCGGTGGATATATCCGTATCTGATTTTTTTCTTCCCAATTTCAGTATCGGGACAAAAAATCCCATATCGCTCAGGCCCTACTTGATACTAAACAAAATGTCCCCAAATTATCTAAAATATCCTGCGCCATAACTATATTTTTGTACAAACTGAAGCCTTCAAGTTTCTTCCCTCTAAGGTGATTTCACACAAATGTCAGAAAGCAGAGTGTTAGTTTGCTCTGGGACATTTCTCCTGGACACCTTGACCTGGAAAATCTGCCTGTTATAGCCACTTTGATGCCTCAGCAAACTGGGCAATGAGAGTGATGCCTCAGGGCACATCATCACAAAACTGTGCATCTGTCCGTGTTAAATTAGCTCACCTACAGTAGCTACCAAAGTTGATAAGCGCCTTTGCCCAGGGCTATAAAAATATAAAAGTCTCCTTTGGCCAGAAGTGCACAGACCCAAAACGAAGCTTCTTCCGCGACATTCACACTAGCAATAATTAAAGCCTGAAATTTATAACAGAATCACAGATGACTGATGGACTGGGTAGCTAAAGATGACTGTGATTTATTTAGATGGGTCCTGTTCTTTGGAGATTCTGTGTGTCTACCTGGATTTAATGGTAGGCTGTCTCAGCTGATTTTATGAAGAATATATTTGACCCAGCTTACACTGCAGCATTATTTTTAAACCAGCTTTCTGGTTTCCCTGAAACCAGCCTGAGAAAACTGGTTTCAGGGTGGCTGAGAAGGCATAATATTTGGAGTAAAAGGAAATAGCTTTTTTATTTGATCCATCCATGTCATGAAACGTTGAAAATACAAAGAAGATGGACCAAAGTGCAGAACTCCAGAGAAAACTTTTTTGTTTTAAACAACAGATCAAAAGACGACCGACATCCAACATAGACTCACATACGACAACTTACAACAATGAACTGACAACACGAGGGAAGGAATACTGAGACTAAATAGACAGCACCTTCCGGACCTCCAGACGGACGGCCTGGAGGCAGAGACATGGGAGTGGGAGGGGCCTCTGACGAGGGAACAGGAGTTGGTGGGGCCTCCCACAGAGACACGAGTGGGCAGGACCTCCAACCAGGAAACAGGAGTTGGCAGGGCCCCCCACGGAGACACGGGAGTGGGCAGGACCTCCAACTAGGAAATGGGAGTGGGCAGGGCCTCCAACGAGGAAAGGGGAGTAGGCAGAACCTCCCACGGAGACAAAGGAGTTGACCGGAGCACTGAGGGGAAACCAGGAGTCGGCCGGACCGCCGATGAAGAACTAGGAGTCGGCCAGACCGCCGACGAAAAACCAGGATGGACCCCCCAATCCGAAACAGGGGGCCGGAGTCGCTCAGCAGGCAAAGGGGGAAGACAGCGCTCTGCTGGAACTGGTGGCAGACAGCGCTCTACAGGCACAGGGGACAGACGCGGCTCAGCCAGAACAGGGACTGGGGGCAGACGGCGCTCTGCTGAAACTGGTGGCAGACAGTGCTCTGCAGAAACAGGGGGCAGACGGCGCTCCGCCGGGACCGGTGTCTTCTTCCGTGCCTCCAGTGACCAGTCCAAAACACTGGCCACGAAAGTATTTCTCAAAGACGTGGACGGCCATGCACTCCATAAATCCAGCTATCACCCCAGGCACACGTACAGAGGTCTGATAAAATCACAGCTGATACGCTTCCACAGAATCTGCACCTTCCACCAGTACCCTCTTTAGTGCACTGAGGCAGGGGTTACTCCAGGAGCTTTCTGAGAAACATCCAAAAAAACATTCACACAGGTCAAGGAAAAAAAAGTATGACCCAGGGAAAGTAATCCCTTTCATCTCCACCTATTCCTCTGCCAGCGTCAAATTAAACGCAATGCTTAAACAAAACTTTCTGTCACGGTTGGAATGAGGAGGAGGACCCAAATGCAGAATAAACGAGAAAAAGATTTATTTAAACTAAAAAAAAAGGCAATGGCTAAACAAAACTTACTATTCCAGAAACAACTAAAAAATCCAAACGGGTGAAACACTGGGAAGCACAGGAAACGACACCGACATCCAACATCTAACAAACAACAATGATCCGACACAGAAGGGAAGAAACACAGAGACTAAATAGACAGGGGTAATCAGACACAGGTGAGACTAAAGACACAGGTGAAACTAACAAGACACAGGTGAGGACAATCAGGGCAAATCAAGACAAGAGGGAAACACACAGAGGCAGGAGTAAAGACAAAACACAGAGAGACACCAGAAGAAGTAACTACAAAATAAAACAGGAAACACTTAAGACTAAACAATCAACACTAGGAAACATAAACACACAAGGAAACAAGCAACACTAGGGAGGAAGAGAAATAAAGCAATAAAAGAAATCTAAACTCCAAAAATACAAACTAAAACAAGACCAAATCATGACACTTTCAGTCCGTTATGGCAGGTACACTTCATCTGCAAAACTATTCAATCATCTCTGCCTACAGAAGGAACAATAACTTGTTAGACTACTTAGTCTGCAGCACGCTGCCCAATCTGGAACCAGCTAAACCCAAAAATATGTTTTAAATTGCACACAACTTCCTGGATAGTAAATAACCACACCAGTCAAGTGTTCAAGATCAAACCTATCAGGGATCCTGACACACAACTAAGTTTATTTGATCACATGCAAAAAGTGTGGCAAAAAATATGTAGGAGAGACTAAAAACTCAATCCGAATAAGACTCTATCAACACAGATATAACATCAAAAACCAAAAGGAAACAACTACCCACATTGTGCAGCACTTTATGCAGCATGACGTGCAGAACTTACAAGTTACAGGCCGGCACAACATAAGGTGGTCAACAATGGACAGAAAAAAAGCAGAAATAGACTGGATCATTAAATTGAGTTCAAAATACCCACGAGGCCTCAATGAGTGATGGGGTCACCTGGGTGGGTCAATGGACCGTGCGCCACTTTGTGGCGCCCTCTTCTGTTCTTTCCATTCCCCTTACCCTAACCCTTCACACGACAAACCTGTCAAAAGTTATTCACGTTTAAGAGTCTTCGGTACCCCTACTGACATCCAGTTTTAGCCCATTACCTGAACATTAACATATAAGACACATTTCAATAAAAAATAAATACAACATTTTCTTTTACACACCTTAAAAACAATTGGATTTTCCTGTTCTTTAAAAACAAGACCTTTGTTTCATTTTATTTTAATTATTTTTTTTTGTTGTTGAAAAAAACAGTTCATTAAATAAATATTTTCTTTTTATTTCATATCCACATAATAAATAACACCAAAACATTATCAATAACTAACAAAGGCGACATCACACAAATAATTAAAAACAACCCACAACATGGGTGATTTTGATGAGGGTTGGATGGAGATTCGCTATGGCAGGAAACGCCAACATCCCCGTTAACCCAAACGGGGATGGGGTTATGGGTCCAACCAAGGGATGGACTGTGCACCTCCTGTTCCTTTCATGGGACGGGCTCAGTTCCCCTATCCTTACCCAAATACTGTGTCTGACTGCTGCACGCACGGTGCTGCCTCCTCCCACGTGCAGCAGCAGAAAGTATAAATAAGATCTCTCACACACGGAGGACTCAGTCACGCCACACTCACTTAGCCTGAACAATTAGCTACAAACTGTACAGCTTTTCAGTTAACGACCATTCTACCGGTGAAGTTGGACTGAATAAGTTACTTGTAAAACCGGATGTTCGAAATAATTGTTCCAGTCTCGCCTGAAGAAGGTCAAATAGTACCGAAACGTTGCGCAACTACACTCGAACAAAATACCTCATGCTACACAATTTCACCAAACAAAAACTTAAAGACCCACGAGGCCTCAATGATTAGCGCGGCTGCAGGGCCACCTGGGTGAGTCAGAGAGGGCACCACTTGTGGAGCCCATTCTGTTTACATTTTTCCCCTTACCCTACCTTACCCTAGGTCGCTACGACCTTCCTATCAAAAGTTATTAAAGTTTCAAAGATGAGAAGTATCATCCCTGTTCCCTAACCCTCTAAAGCGGGTTTTTTTTTCTTCCTTTCTTTCTTTTAAAGTCGAATCGTTTTTAGTCACTTAGCCATGATGTGTCTTTCCTTTAACTGCTGATGTTAAGTGTTAATAAAGACACACAGGAATCTGTGAACATTGTTATCTGACACTTGTTTAACTTATTTCTATTCACCAGTTTTCACCGATACACTGTAAACAACTACTCAACAACTTCATACATTCAGCTGGTTGTTTCTCTGTTCTGTTTCTCAGTATGAAAATTATTCTTTTGTAATCCATGTAGTAACCATCTGAATGTCGTGACCTGGGAGCAGTGTTGTGACACAATAATGTGTAGAAACACTGATCATGATCAGCGATGACTCATGGCAGCAGAACTTTGTTTTGAGAAGTTGAAACGTCTGGAAAAGAGAAGTCAAGGATTATTTTATGCAGTCTATGTGGAGTATAATAACTTCTATTAAATATATTCAACGGTATTTGTCTATGCTTTTTTTAAATTAGTACGGTTTGAGAGATTTCAAGGATATTACACCGGTCACTATCTAAGGTCTGATTCCCATTTATTCTTCCTGTCAATCTTGTTATAAATTGTCAAGTTATTATTTAAAATGGTGTAAATTGCAGACATCAGCCCCTTGCTAGTGTTCAGTGTTTCACATGTTAAATGTTTTTCAAACAGGGATTCCGGGGGATGCGAGGAAAGTCTGTATAATTGTTGCAGATCCAATGTCTAATATGGAAGTATATAAAATAAGCTATGGTTTGGGAGTTTAAATTTGTTGTAAAGTTGAAAATTAGCAAAGTTATCTTGAAAATATAAATCCTCAACCGTTTTTATGCACTTACTGACCCAATTTCTTAATATTCCATCTGTGATCTGATGAGAAATATTAGGATTATCACGTGGGGCAGTTTTGCGAAATAACGAGATTTTTTAACCAATGGCAGCATGAGCTTCGCCAGTCCTGCTTTGGAATATGAAGAGTTAAGAGTTACTCTTCCAATTAATGACAGTGAAAGGTCCCTCCATTTTTGTAAATCTATTTTGACCTGTTCTATTAGTTTGATATAGTTGACTTTAAACACTGAAGCCTGAATAAAAGAATCAGAAGCAGCAGTGTCACGCAGTATTCTGACTGGCATTTTATCCTCACTCACCACAAGAGAAACATGAACATCCAAAACAAAAGGTAAAAAAGATTTTAGTTCCCCAGATAAAACTTTTTCCCCTTCATGACCAAATTCCCTCTGCACTGTCGGTAAATTTGGCATGGACACAGCAAGATAAAGCCCTATTTGGCTGCCCTAAAGGCCCACTTTTGGACTTAGTTTTAAGTGCCTAACAGTCAACTTTCCAGTGTCCTTTTCGATAACAGAAATTACAGATTTTATCTGAATTCCACACATTGCATTGAATAAAAAGAACTCACCAAACCTGCCTTGGCACGCTCTACCAAACTAGCACTGTGAGTGTGTAATTCACCAAAAGAGTGTCAGTGCATCAGAACATAATCGTCAGCCAGGGCAGCAGCTTTAGTCACAGTTCTCATCTTTTGATCATTCATGTTGTGCAATGTTCTCAGGTACAGAGTTTTCACACTGCTCCATCACTATTAACTCACAGGTTATCAAATCTGTCTATACTTAATGTGGAACACCAGCGCGTAAAGTGTCCTGTTAACTCAAGGGGAAACTCGAGATGCCTCTGTTTATCTCCTTTTCTTCATGTAAGAAAACTTTGACGGTAAGCTTCGGGGAATGAGCTCATAAGCTTTTAACCCTGCAGATTTAACAAGTAGATAGTTTTGGCAATCAGCTGCGGACAAATCTGAATATGCCGCTTGCGATCTGCCGGTCAGCGCGCGGACAGACTCAGGCCACTTCCTTGTCACCGCAACGCACTCAGTCCATCATGGCACAACTTACAACATACTTGTTTTGATTTAATGTGAAACCTCTTCATGCTGCTGTCTTTGACAGGAAGTCCTCCTTATACTTCTTTTTCACTGGGAATATTCCTGACAAAGGTTACAAAATCTTGATCTGCTACCTTTCAAAGGTCAGCAAGTGCTGAAAAATCATCGGCTTGTAAAACTACATTTCATTGCAGAGCTGATGCATTGCATCCAAACAGATTGAACCAAATGAAGTCACACTGAAACTCAGAGTTGTGTACAGTTTAAACTTTCAAAAAATAAATGATAACAATCAGTTAGAGGTCGTCAAGTTCAAGTTTCTTAAGGTTTGTTGGGTGACGATGTTGTTTCTGAGTATTTTGTAAGTTCAGTTCCTTGTTTATGGAGAGATGATGAGATAACAAGTTGTTTAAAAGAGCTGCTACTTCTCTTCTAAAGTACCCACACTCACAAAGGTTGAAGCTACACTGAGGCTGAGGAAGAGAAGGTAATTCTGCAGAAAATGTTTAGTTTCCCTAACCCATTTATAACTTTTGACTTCATCTGTTCCCCAACAGCAGCAACAGTAACACTTCTGTTTCAGTACTTCAGCATCATCTGATCAACGTCACCATGAAGCTCCTGGCTGTCTGTTCTCTCGTTTGTGCCATGATGGTTCTGATGAGTGCTGAAGGTGAGTATTATAAATGTACGATGCGTTACAGTCATATTAATGTGATGTCAGAATCAATTCAGGTCGATAACTCCAGTGTCAAACTTTCCAGCTGCTCCAGAACCGGAACCTGAGAAAGCAGCAGCAGGTCAGTTCTTTCATTTAAAAAAACTTGTTTTGGGTGAAATTCTCAACAATGTCTTAAATGTTATTTTAAGTAATGTTACATAGAGTTATCTAACAGTGTGCCATGTATTTCAGAGTTCTTTGTTGTTGTTTTGTTATCGTGCCTTGTGTCATTTCATAATGTGCTGTTTTTTCGCCTTTGAATTACATTTTGTCAATTTGGATTTTTTTGTCATTATTTAATTATGCATCATGCTGAACTGAATAACTTTAAATGAAAAAGAGTTTTTTAAATTTTTACTTTGTTAGTGTTTTTTTTTTGCTATTATCATGTTTTTTTATGAACTACTTTTAACATTTAGAGTCAAACGTTAGCTTGTGTTGTGCTTTGTGTAACAATGTGTATGATATTTCATGTTGTGCTGTGTTAATTGTTTAGCTGTCTCGATGTTGTCATGTGCTGGTTTTATGGGATTGATTTTCTTACTGTATATCGTATCGTGTTGTATTTAGTGCCTCTTATTTAACATCCTTCATTATTCTATTTGTGTCCTTCAGAAGATCTCGATGTCGACAAGAGGACATGCCACTCGGGTTGGACTCAGATCGGTCATCGTTATTTCTTCTATGTTGCTCACAGTATGACCTGGCATCAGGCCGAGGTATAAGATGAGTAACATGGGCTGCAGAAGGCTTCTTAGCTCAGTTCATTCTGTGTTAATTAACTTGCATTCTTTGTAACTTGACATCTTGTTTTAACATTAGTTTTCTTATAGTAGTAATATTTCTGTTCATCTCCACTTCAGGCAAACTGTGTCCACCTGGGTGGACACCTGGCATCTGTGCATTCACATTGGGAGTATGCTCAGATAACAGCGCTGATAATATTCAAATCCCATAAGAATCCAGAGGTTTGGATTGGAGGCTCTGACCAACATCAGGTAAATCATTCATCATTAAAAAAGGTTCATTATTGAAAAGCATTTGACGTTTAAGGGGGAAGCAATGAAAGGGAGTTAACGCTCTTTACTTGATGCAAGCTTTGGTTACATGAATGACAAAGAAATGTCCTCTGTATGGACACATGAGCTCCTTTCACACATGCGCTCTGAAACCTTCCTGAGTTGCCCTTGCACCCTAACCACTTCATCTGAATGTTCCTGTTGAAGTCGCCCCTGTCATAAGAACTTGAAATAGATTAATGACACAATGGGATTTTGGTTTGGTTTGGTTAGAACAAAAAATGTCTAGAGATGGCTCGGGTTATGGGAATCAAACTCTTGTTGGAGCTTTGGTTGACATGATTTAATCAAACAATATTTTTTGGTGATTACGTCGATCCATCAAACCAAACATCTGGGGATCTTTCTGATGTCTAGAGTGAGTTCAATTGATGATGCATACATTTTTTCATCTATTCTGTTTTCTAGGAGGGTGTTTGGCGCTGGACTGATGGTACCTGTTTCAACTACACAAATTGGTGCCGTGGAGAGCCAAACAATGCATGCAATCAGGACTGTTTGCAAATGAATTATAGCGGTAAGTAATACAGAACATTGTTTTTGTGGTGATATAAGAAAGACTTTGTAAGGGACAAAAGAGACGCAAAGAACTACAGTTTATACATGTTTCAGTCTTCACTGTGTTTTAGTCTTTGGAATGCTTCACAGTATTCTCATATTCTGTGTTTCTGATATTTACAGCTAACAGATGCTGTGATGATCGCTGGTGTCACCACCGTATTCCCTCCGTCTGTGTCAGGAACAGGTTGTGATCATTTCTGCTCTGACACAAAAGCATGAAGAACCTGCAAAAAGCACAAACATCACTGGATGTGTGTTTGTGTGTACATTTGCATACTTGTTATACCATCTATCGCATATGAAACCTGATCACTCTAAATTTCTCTATTCTCTCTGAATATCTTTTCTATCGCCGTAACGCTGCGTTAAGAATGACACGACAAGTGACAGAAGCAGGAGCTGGATTGTCTGAGGCCTTGTGCCTGTAAGAACACACAGACTAAATGTGTCATGGATGGATGGAACGCTTTCAGCACATCTTTATTCTAAATCAACTCTTCTTTCTTATCTCATGCAAAATAAAAGCTTCAAGCATTGAACACGTTGTCTGTGTTAACCCTAACCCAAAGGCAGCAAGCAACACTACGATAGAATGAGAAATTAAAACAAGGAAATCTGAACACTGAAATACCCAAAATACTAAACTAAACCAGATCAAATCATGACAATCCAAATCATAGTTGTTTCATTCAAAGCTTTTCCAACCATCCCTTCCAATGTGCAAGAGAGAAACCGTTTTAACTACTCCTAACTCATTAGGCAACATAAACAGCACTTATACGCCTCATTATCACATAAAACTTCCGGTGTTGCACAATGTTGCCAATGTGGAGGTGCAAGAAACTGCAGTTCCATAGGTATCCACTTGGTACTGCCTCCAAAAGCCAAGCGACCCCCTTTATGTCCCATGTTAAAATGCCCATTTTAACAGCAGAAACAAACATGTTAACAGCCTTGTAAAAAAACAAGAAGAAAAAAAGGTTTTTCTCTCAATGGCGTAATTCTTAATTGGTAAAAACGGGTTAAATACATTTGGAGGTGATCTGCTTTGATCATATTAAGGCTACATATTATGCACGAATATACATAATTAGCAGCATGACTGAGTTGACTGACTGAGGACACTAGGCCTGTGCTTAAAAAGGAGTTGGACATGAGTCATGCAATATCTAAGTTTTGCAAAAACAAGATAAAATACAGCAGCAACACGACCAACCTCTGTGTACACATGACAAATAGTTTGCAACATTAGCTAGGCTCGCTACACATCCTAGATGTTAATTAAACGATTATGTTTATAATTCCTGAGTTATGAATAAATGCAAATACAATATTCTTTCCTTTGTAAACTTAAACTATCCCTCCCTGTTGTCTCTCTTTCTTTTTATTGTAATGTGTAATATTCTGGTTTCCCTTGACTATGAGTCCACTTGAATTTGAAAGAATCTCTTTTTGATTTACAAAACTACTGAAGCACTGTAGATACTGTATTAAACAAACGAGTTGAATTACACAGCGGGACTCAGTCATTAAGCAGCTATATCATATCGTCACCTTTGTATCGACACGTATTGTATCTTGAGGTTTTTGGAAATGCCCAGGCCTGGAGGACACATTCAGGCGGGTAAAGGCTCACCTCATCTGCCTGTTTCGAAGACGACCAAAAGTTAGTTTGAGACAGCATTCCCAATATGGCGTCCACCATAATTCACCTGCATAATGTGTCTTGAGAAACAATTGGGTGACATTTCGGGGACTACGTCTTTGAGTTTATCAATCAGTGTTCCTTTGTATAGCACCACTTCATAACAAATGTTATCACAAGACACTTTAAATAAAGAGCAGGTCTACACCATATTATCTACAAAGACCCAACGTTCATCCACCATGAGCGAAGATGGCAACATTTTGCAGAGTTAAAGTGGCGAGGAAAAACTGCCATGTTGAACGGCAAACTCGAATCGTTTTTAGTCACTTAGCCATGATGTGTCTTTCCTTTAACTGCTGATGTTAAGTGTTAATAAAGACACACAGGAATCTGTGAATATTGTCATCTGACACTTGTTTAACTTATTTCTATTCACCAGTTTTCACCGATACACTGTAAACTACTTAACAACTTCATACATTCAGCTGGTTGTTTCTCTGTTCTGTTTCTCAGTATGAAAATTATTCTTTTGTAATCCATGTAGTAACCATCTGAATGTCGTGACCTGGGAGCAGTGTTGTGACACAATAATGTGTAGAAACACTGATCATGATCAGTGATGATATGCTTTTTTTAAATTAGTACGGTTTGAGAGATTTCAAGGATATTACACCGGTCACTATACAGTTAATGTCTGATTCGCATTTATTATTCCTGTCAATCTTGTTATAAATTGTCAAGTTATTATTTAAAATGGTGTAAATTGCAGATACCTTACTAGTGTTCAGTGTTTCACATGTTAAATGTTTTTCAAACAGGGATTCCGGGGGATGCGAGGAAAGTCTGTATAATTGTTGCAGATCCAATGTCTAATATGAAATATCTTTTTAGTTAACAGAGCGACCATTCTACCGGTGAAGTTGGACTAAATAAGTTACTTGTAAAACCAGATGTTCGAAATAATTGTTCTGATAATAATTGAGTCTCGCCTGAAGAAGGTCAAATAGTACCGAAACGTTGCGCAACTACACTCGAACAAAATACCTCACGCTACACAATTTCACCAAACAAAAATGTAAAGACCCACGAGGCCTCAATGATTAGCGCGGCTGCAGGGCCACCTGGGTGAGTCAATGGACCGTGCACATTAGAAGATTCTGTTTACATTTTTCCCCTTACCCTACCTAAGTATATTCAGTTGGGCAAACCCTGAAAGCTCAGTTACACATATAACTCTAACTAAGTTGAACTATTGTAGCTTATAAAAACACTCGCATGGATGCGTGAGTACCGAAATGATACTCCACAACGAGTACTCGAGTACCTTTACTCGTACCAAGCGGAAACCTCCGGTCTTGAAAATTGAAGCCAATGTGGAAATGCAAAATCCTGCAGTTCGTCGAGTGTCCGCTTGAGTCTGGCTCCAGGAACATCGGAAGTCACAAGCACATGACTGGCAAAAGTCGTTTTTACAGCATAAATAAACATGTTTACAGCCTGGTACAAAAAACGAAATAGGTCTGATTAGTTATTTTCATCACTGGCACACACTGTACGGGAGTTGAATTTTTAAAATACGTCTCAGTTTTGATGTTATGAATGATACGTGTTATCCATAGTTATGTGGGTAGCTGACATGATCCACAGGTGGGCGCGATGTAACAGTTTGTCAAGAGGCTTAAAACCCGCCTCAGCTCCAGCTCTCAGTCTGTCGCTAGGTTGAGTGAAAGTTAGGCTGAGACACGACTTCCAACATGGCGGCTGCTGCCAATCAGCCTCCAGAGTCCTCTGCAGTAACAGATGGGTGACGTCACTCAGGCTTCGTCCATTTATATTTAGTCTATGACTTGTACCCACCCGTAGTTTCTAGATGCGTTAGCAATTAGCTTGCCTTGTTCTTGAAACATATTGTTCAATTTAACAGGGCTGAGCTTACAGGAAACAACATTTTCTGTTATGAATTCTGTTGGATCATAAACAGACTGTGAGTCATTCAGCAAAAACACATTACATGATTACCTTGTTGTTATCCAGACTTGTCCTATAATCATCGGCAAAAGGTGCATTGAACTCTTTGCGTGTGCTTCGTGGAGTATGTTTTTGGCTGGCACAAAAAGCAGCCCGATCCTTTTTGAGAATCAGGCCCTCTGTGAGATGAAGGATGTTGACACACAGTGTACTCCTGCATACAAAATCATTCAAATATTCCAAAGTTAATATCAAATGCAAAGTTTTCTGTTCAAGGATTCAATTACATTTTGAATGAATAAAAACTTAATTTAGCAGATGATAGAGGGAAGGTAATGACTGTGACTGAGGAGAGAAATGAAGCAAAGTGGAAATGTTTGAAATAAAAAATAAATAAAGAACAGGTTGTTCGGCTGTTTGACTTCAACTTTCTAGTCATTCTTTTATAGACTGACTAGATTAATAATTAGTTAATGTTTGCATGGTGAGTCCATTAGCTCAACATACAATAATGTGTTCTTTGTTTTGTGTCTGTGCTGACATCAATCGGAGTTAATGTTGCATGTTGTTTGTGTCTGTGTTTGATACAAAACAAACACTGCAAAGAAAAGAGAAGTGAGCTGGAGGAAATCAGGCAGAGGGAAACAAAGAGCAGTGAAATGGAAAAAGACAACAGATGTTCGACATAAGATTAAAGTGTAAAACACTAGCTCTGGAAAAAAATAAACAAGGTGGAGAGAATAATGGTTTGGAGGAAGCGGCGGTATAAAGAGAAAATGTCTTGGAAAATGTCCAGCAGGGACAACTGGGCAGAAATGAATGCCTGTCACGAACATCTCTGTCCTAACACACAGCCTTTAAAATCAGAGACAGAAAGCTGATGAAACCAGCCGCTGAACGTCCCCAGTAAGAAGAACAGGAGTAATAAAAGTGATCGAGAGAGGGCCTGATGAGAGGAGGGGGGATGAGAGAAAAAGGAAGCGATGAAGAAGAAGCAACAAAGAGAGAAGGAAAGAGGGTGAAAGTGCAGAAGAGAGAGTGGGGTAAGGGATGGAAAATAACGGCAGAGGAAACAATAAAGGAAAGTTAAGATGGTAATTGTGCATCATTCAATAGCTGAATCTGGGTTTTCCATCACGCTTTGTGACATTAAGACCATCTTGGGTGTCTGCTGAGCATACAGTCGGTACATTTCATTGAGGAGAAGTCAAAGGCATAACCCTGAAATCTCTAATGTTGCCTTTTGGAGAAGTTTTTTTAAAGCTTTGAGTGTGAAAACTTTGTGTAAACTGTGTTAAAATGATGTTAATGACATTTAGTGTCCTGATATGCAATGTTTGATGACATAAAACTCTAAATGTGAGCTTTATGTCTATTATCACTGTTCTAAATATTAATGTTGATGTTAGAGATGCTCCACTTCAACTGCTGTAATTAACATAACCAGTCCTCCCTGTCTTATCATCATTATAATTGTTGATAATGATCCGCCTATTATCATACTTTGTTGTTCCTGCTAGTACTACTACACGTACTTTTACCATTACTACTGGCATTGTAGCTATAAATCTATTTTACTCGTTCTTGTATTTGTTGTTGCTCTTTTTGTTTGTCTCTCTCCTTTCTGTCTCTCCCTTTATCCCACTTTCCAACTCCAACACAGCCTCCGCAGTTTGCCGTTCAACATGGCAGTTTTTCCTCGCCACTTTAACTCTGCAAAATGTTGCCATCTTCGCTCATGGTGGATGAACGTTGGGTCTTTGTAGATAATATTGCGTAGACCTGCTCTTTATTTAAAGTGTCTTGTGATAACATTTGTTATGAAGTGGTGCTATACAAAGGAAGACTGATTGATAAACTCATAGACGTAGTCCCCGAAATGTCACCCAATTGTTTCTCAAGACACATTATGCAGGTGAATTATGGTGGACGCCATATTGGGAATGCTGTCTCAAACTAACTTTTGGTCGTCTTCGAAACAGGCAGATGAGGTGAGCCTTTACCCGCCTGAATGTGTCCTCCAGGCCTGGGCATTTCCCAAAACCTCAAGATACAATACGTGTCGATACAAAGGTGACGATATGATATAGCTGCTTAATGACTGAGTCCCGCTGTGTAATTCAACTCGTTTGTTTAATACAGTATCTACAGTGCTTCAGTAGTTTTGTAAATCAAAAAGAGATTCTTGCAAATTCAAGTGGACTCATAGTCAAGGGAAACCAGAATATTACACATTACAATAAAAAGAAAGAGAGACAACAGGGAGGGATAGTTTAAGTTTACAAAGGAAAGAATATTGTATTTGCATTTATTAATAACTCAGGAATTATAAACAGAATCGTTTAATTAACATCTAGGATCTCTGAGGACTTACATTTATGTGTTTAAAGTTGTAGGATCTTTAAATCTGAAGCCTTCGTCATCGAGTACACTGTACGTGCACAAGTCTTTACAAATAAAGCATAAAAGTGCTTTTGTCATCTTCAGAGCTCCTTTAGAAGTTGAGTCTTAACTTGAAAGTGTGATTCAGTGCTGGCTCGGACGGCACGCACTGGCCTTTGTGTAGCGAGCCTAGCTAATGTTGCTAACTATTTGTCATGTGTACACAGAGGTTGGTCGTGTTGCTGCTGTATTTTATCTTGTTTTTGCAAAACTTAGATATTGCATGACTCATGTCCAACTACTTTTTGAGCACAGGCCTAGTGTCCTCAGTCAGTCAACTCAGTCATGCTGCTAATTATGTATATTCGTGCATAATATGTAGCCTTAATATGATCAAAGCAGATCACCTCCAAACGTATTTAACCCGTTTTTACCAATTAAGAATTACGCCATTGAGAGAAAAACCTTTTTTTCTTCTTGTTTTTTTACAAGGCTGTTAACATGTTTGTTTCTGCTGTTAAAATGGGCATTTTAACATGGGACATAAAGGGGGTCGCTTGGCTTTTGGAGGCAGTATCAAGTGGATACCTATGGAACTGCAGTTTCTTGCACCTCCACATTGGCAACATTGTGCAACACCAGAAGTTTCTGCTTGCTCTATACTAGAAAATATGTACTTAGAAATATATTGACACTTAGATTGACTTAATTATGTCCAACAACGGGGGTTAAGGGTTTAAATATCAATGTCATGTCTAAGGCCTATAAAAACATCTTCTATTTTCCTTAGGCATTTCACTGGCTAAGCCTAACTAAACTGTGACCTTGTGACCCTAACTAAACTGTGACCTTGTGACCTTAACTGTACAAAAGGCCCCAAAGTTACATGTTAAGGGTTTGCTTTATGTTGATACTGTTTGATTCCTGTTCAGTTTAATGTGATGTTATTATGCGCAATAGGGGAGAGGTGTCGCCTGCTGGTCATATAGTGAATTACATCATGTAATAATGAACAGTGTGCATCAGTCCATGACAGATGAGCCATCAGTGTGCAGAGTAATCACTCCATAAGTTGGTTGTGCGTGAATGGAAAGAGTGAGTACTTACCTGAAGTCTTATATGTAATATTGTGTGTTCTTTGATGTTGAGGCGAAGTTGATAACTCCTGCGGAGCTGGAGTTTAGAGCTTAGATGTTCGTCGTATTCTAGTTATGCTTATTAGCTGACGTCACGGCACCGACATGCCTGCTAACTGTCCTCGGGCTTCGTTGAAGCCACACAGTAGTCGAATAAAGGTCAGGTCGAGTTCATTACATGTTTATGCTTACCTAGTGCTAATACTTGCCTGTGTTTAATATTAGTGTTCATTTAGTTAACTGTAAGTTGCTAACTGTGTTGCTCTCTGTAAGAGGAGGATAGTTTGACTTCTGGCTTCACAATAAAAGCATCTTAATATTAATAGGAGAATGAATGTATGACTGTTAGCCTTTGATAGCCTTTCTGTGTGTAACAATTTAGGTTAAAGAGACATGTAGTTTACCTTTATTTTTCTACATTTCCATATTGTAACCTATTACATTACTGTATAGTATTTTGTATGTTACTACAGTATGGTGGTAAGATAAAGCATCCAGATTGTGTTACTTAAGTATATATTCTGCTATTATTTTTCTTATAAGAAAACCACAGCAAGACCCAATACTCTGTTTTACTGCATGGCCACTGAGATGACTGTATTTTGTGTAACTCTAAGGAAGAAGTAAACAGTCACTCAACCAAATCTGCGCTCTCTTTATTCATATACTGGAAGATTTGCCTGATGTGGTGTTCTGGCCGACACACCTGAGTGAATCCAGTGAAAAGCAACGAACTAGTGTCCCAACTGAGTTTAGTTTCATTATCTTCACAACACTAACCAAACTGTGACCTTGTGACCCTAACCAAACTGTGACCTTGTAACTAAACTGTGACCTTGTGACCCTAACCAAACTGTGACCTTGTAACTAAACTGTGACCTTGTGATCCTAATTAAACTGTGACCTTGTGACCCTAACCAAACTGTGACCTTGTGACTAAACTGTGACCTTGTGACTAAAGTGTGACCTTGAAGTTGTGAAATAGATGCATTTTGGTTCGATGTGATGTAATGGTGGCAGTTTCGGAGTTGGTAAAAAGCAGTTTTGACTGAGAGGGGAAAAAGAAAGTAAAACAACTCGTATAGTAGCTAATGACATTGTATGTTCAGATATTTCTAATGTAAAAATAATAATACATTAGACATTTATAGCGCTTTTCTGAGTACTCAAAGACGCTTAACAAAGAATAACAACAAAACAAAACAGTGAAAACAATACAGCGAAGAAATACTGCAAGAGAAGGACGATAAGAACAGAGTTAGGGACGTCAGCAGACCTGAGAGTACGGGTGGGAGTGTGTCGGTGGAGGAGCTCAGACAGGTAGGGGGGGGGGTATCCAGGTCATGGAGGGCTTTATGTGATAATGAGGCGTATAAGTGCTGTTTATGTTGCCTAATGAGTTAGGAGTAGTTAAAACGGTTTCTCTCTTGCACATTGGAAGGGATGGTTGGAAAAGCTTTGAATGAAACAACTATGATTTGGATTGTCATGATTTGATCTGGTTTAGTTTAGTATTTTGGGTATTTCAGTGTTCAGATTTCCTTGTTTTAATTTCTCATTCTATCGTAGTGTTGCTTGCTGCCTTTGGGTTAGGGTTAACACAGACAACGTGTTCAATGCTTGAAGCTTTTATTTTGCATGAGATAAGAAAGAAGAGTTGATTTAGAATAAAGATGTGCTGAAAGCGTTCCATCCATCCATGACACATTTAGTCTGTGTGTTCTTACAGGCACAAGGCCTCAGACAATCCAGCTCCTGCTTCTGTCACTTGTCGTGTCATTCTTAACGCAGCGTTACGGCGATAGAAAAGATATTCAGAGAGAATAGAGAAATTTAGAGTGATCAGGTTTCATATGCGATAGATGGTATAACAAGTATGCAAATGTACACACAAACACACATCCAGTGATGTTTGTGCTTTTTGCAGGTTCTTCATGCCTTTGTGTCAGAGCAGAAATGATCACAACCTGTTCCTGACACAGACGGAGGGAATACGGTGGTGACACCAGCGATCATCACAGCATCCGTTAGCTGTAAATATCAGAAACACAGAATATGAGAATACTGTGAAGCATTCCAAAGACTAAAACACAGTGAAGACTGAAACATGTATAAACTGTAGTTCTTTGCGTCTCTTTTGTCCCTTACAAAGTCTTTCTTATATCACCACAAAAACAATGTTCTGTATTACTTACCGCTATAATTCATTTGCAAACAGTCCTGATTGCATGCATTGTTTGGCTCTCCACGGCACCAATATGTGTAGTTGAAACAGGTACCATCAGTCCAGCGCCAAACACCCTCCTAGAAAACAGAATAGATGAAAAAATGTATGCATCATCAATTGAACTCACTCTAGACATCAGAAAGATCCCCAGATGTTTGGTTTGATGGATCGACGTAATCACCAAAAAATATTGTTTGATTAAATCATGTCAACCAAAGCTCCAACAAGAGTTTGATTCCCATAACCCGAGCCATCTCTAGACATTTTTTGTTCTAACCAAACCAAACCAAAATCCCATTGTGTCATTAATCTATTTCAAGTTCTTATGACAGGGGCGACTTCAACAGGAACATTCAGATGAAGTGGTTAGGGTGCAAGGGCAACTCAGGAAGGTTTCAGAGCGCATGTGTGAAAGGAGCTCATGTGTCCATACAGAGGACATTTCTTTGTCATTCATGTAACCAAAGCTTGCATCAAGTAAAGAGCGTTAACTCCCTTTCATTGCTTCCCCCTTAAACGTCAAATGCTTTTCAATAATGAACCTTTTTTAATGATGAATGATTTACCTGATGTTGGTCAGAGCCTCCAATCCAAACCTCTGGATTCTTATGGGATTTGAATATTATCAGCGCTGTTATCTGAGCATACTCCCAATGTGAATGCACAGATGCCAGGTGTCCACCCAGGCGGACACAGTTTGCCTGAAGTGGAGATGAACAGAAATATTACTACTATAAGGAAACTAATGTTAAAACAAGATGTCAAGTTACAAAGAATGCAAGTTAATTAACACAGAATGAACTCAGCTAAGAAGCCTTCTGCAGCTCATGTTACTCATCTTATACCTCGGCCTGATGCCAGGTCATACTGTGAGCAACATAGAAGAAATAACGATGACCGATCTGAGTCCAACCCGAGTGGCATGTCCTCTTGTCGACATCGAGATCTTCTGAAGGACACAAATAGAATAATGAAGGATGTTAAATAAGAGGCACTAAATACAACACGATACGATATACAGTAAGAAAATCAATCCCATAAAACCAGCACATGACAACATCGAGACAGCTAAACAATTAACACAGCACAACATGAAATATCATACACATTGTTACACAAAGCACAACACAAGCTAACGTTTGACTCTAAATGTTAAAAGTAGTTCATAAAAAAACAAACAAAAAAAAAAAACACTAACAAAGTAAAAATTTAAAAAACTATTTTTCATTTAAAGTTATTCAGTTCAGCATGATGCATAATTAAATAATGACAAAAAAATCCAAATTGACAAAACAGCACATTATGAAATGACACAAGGCACGATAACAAAACAACAACAAAGAACTCTGAAATACATGGCACACTGTTAGATAACTCTATGTAACATTACTTAAAATAACATTTAAGACATTGTTGAGAATTTCACCCAAAACAAGTTTTTTTAAATGAAAGAACTGACCTGCTGCTGCTTTCTCAGGTTCCGGTTCTGGAGCAGCTGGAAAGTTTGACACTGGAGTTATCGACCTGAATTGATTCTGACATCACATTAATATGACTGTAACGCATCGTACATTTATAATACTCACCTTCAGCACTCATCAGAACCATCATGGCACAAACGAGAGAACAGACAGCCAGGAGCTTCATGGTGACGTTGATCAGATGATGCTGAAGTACCGAAACAGAAGTGTTACTGTTGCTGCTGTTGGGGAACAGATGAAGTCAAAAGTTATAAATGGGTTAGGGAAACTAAACATTTTCTGCAGAATTACCTTCTCTTCCTCAGCCTCAGTGTAGCTTCAACCTTTGTGAGTGTGGGTACTTTAGAAGAGAAGTAGCAGCTCTTTTAAACAACTTGTTATCTCATCATCTCTCCATAAACAAGGAACTGAACTTACAAAATACTCAGAAACAACATCGTCACCCAACAAACCTTAAGAAACTTGAACTTGACGACCTCTAACTGATTGTTATCATTTATTTTTTGAAAGTTTAAACTGTACACAACTCTGAGTTTCAGTGTGACTTCATTTGGTTCAATCTGTTTGGATGCAATGCATCAGCTCTGCAATGAAATGTATTTTACAAGCCGATGATTTTTCAGCACTTGCTGACCTTTGAAAGGTAGCAGATCAAGATTTTGTAACCTTTGTCAGGAATATTCCCAGTGAAAAAGAAGTATAAGGAGGACTTCCTGTCGAAGACAGCAGCATGAAGAGGTTTCACATTAAGTCAAAACAAGTATGTTGTACGTTGTGCCATGATGGACTGAGTGCGTTGCGGTGACAAGGAAGTGGCCTGAGTCTGTCCGCGCGCTGACCGGCAGAGCGCAAGCGGCATATTCAGATTTGTCCGCAGCTGATTGCCAAAACTATCTACTTGTTAAATCTGCAGGGTTAAAAGCTTATGAGCTCATTCCCCGAAGCTTACCGTCAAAGTTTTCTTACATGAAGAAAAGGAGATAAACAGAGGCATCTCGACTTTCCCCTTGAGTTAACAGGACACTACGCGCTGGTGTTCCACATTAAGTATAGACAGATTTGATAACCTGTGAGTTAATAGTGATGGAGCAGTGTGAAAACTCTGTACCTGAGAACATTGCACAACATGAATGATCAAAAGATGAGAACTGTGACTAAAGCTGCTGCCCTGGCTGACGATTATGTTCTGATGCACTGACACTCTTTTGGTGAATTACACACTCACAGTGCTAGTTTGGTAGAGCTGCCAAGGCAGGTTTGGTGAGTTATTTTTATTCAATGCAATATGTGGAATTCAGATAAAATCTGTAATTTCTGTTATCGGAAAGGACACTGGAAAGTTGACTGTTAGGCACTTAAAACTAAGTCCAAAAGTGGGCCTTTAGGGCAGCCAAATAGGGCTTTATCTTGCTGTGTCCATGCCAAATTTACCGACAGTGCAGAGGGAATTTGGTCATGAAGGGGAAAAAGTTTTATCTGGGGAACTAAAATCTTTTTTACCTTTTGTTTTGGATGTTCATGTTTCTCTTGTGGTGAGTGAGGATAAAATGCCAGTCAGAATACTGCGTGACACTGCTGCTTCTGATTCTTTTATTCAGGCTTCAGTGTTTAAAGTCAACTATATCAAACTAATAGAACAGGTCAAAATAGATTTACAAAAATGGAGGGACCTTTCACTGTCATTAATTGGAAGAGTAACTCTTAACTCTTCATATTCCAAAGCAGGACTGGCGAAGCTCATGCTGCCATTGGTTAAAACATCTCGTTATTTCGCAAAACTGCCCCACGTGATAATCCTAATATTTCTCATCAGATCACAGATGGAATATTAAGAAATTGGGTCAGTAAGTGCATAAAAACGGTTGAGGATTTATATTTTCAAGATAACTTTGCAAATTTTCAACTTTACAACAAATTTAAACTCCCAAACCATAGCTTATTTTATATACTTCCATATTAGACATTGGATCTGCAACAATTATACAGACTTTCCTCGCATCCCCCGGAATCCCTGTTTGAAAAACATTTAACATGTGAACACTAGCAAGGGGCTGATATCTGCAATTTACACCATTTTAAATAATAACTTGACAATTTATAACAAGATTGACAGGAAGAATAAATGCGAATCAGACCTTAAGTGTAGATAGTGACCGGTGTAATATCCTTGAAATCTCTCAAACCGTACTAATTTTAAAAAAGCATAGACAAATACCGTTGAATATATTTAATAGAAGTTATTATACTCCACATAGACTGCATAAAATAATCCTTGACTTCTCTTTTCCAGACGTTTCAACTTCTCAAAACAAAGTTCTGCTGCCATGAGTCATCGCTGATCATGATCAGTGTTTCTACACATTATTGTGTCACAACACTGCTCCCAGGTCATGACATTCAGATGGTTACTACATGGATTACAAAAGAATAATTTTCATACTGAGAAACAGAACAGAGAAACAACCAGCTGAATGTATGAAGTTGTTGAGTAGTTGTTTACAGTGTATCGGTGAAAACTGGTGAATAGAAATAAGTTAAACAAGTGTCAGATGACAATATTCACAGATTCCTGTGTGTCTTTATTAACACTTAACATCAGCAGTTAAAGGAAAGACACATCATGGCTAAGTGACTAAAAACGATTCGACTTTAAAAGAAAGAAAGGAAGAAAAAAAAACCCGCTTTAGAGGGTTAGGGAACAGGGATGATACTTCTCATCTTTGAAACTTTAATAACTTTTGATAGGAAGGTCGTAGCGACCTAGGGTAAGCAAGGAAATAATCAATGGTACACAGCACATGTCGTAAAGGTACCAGAGTGAAAACGCTTACCTTTATATCCAGACAAGCTAATAACGACATAAGGTGACAGGAGATATGCTCTCATTAAAGTCCCAACTTCCAGAGTATCTAACTGCTGTATCGTGACCATAGACTTTAAATATTAAATGGACGAAGCCTGAGTGACGTCAGCCACCTGTTACTGCAGGGGGATCTAGAGTCTCATTGGCAGCAGTCACCGTGCTGTCTCAACCTAACTTTCAGACAACCTAACGACAGGCTGAGAGCTGGAAGTGTCTGTCAATCAGGTCTGCTACAGCCTTATCATTCATTAAATTAAAAGATGAGTTATCAAGAAATTCTTCCCTCGTACAGTGTGTGCCCATGAGGACAATTACTTGTTAGATCAATTTTTGGTTTTGAACCCGACCTCTAAACATGTTAATTTCTGCTGTTAAATCTGGCTTTTTTGAATGGGTGGGTATGTGACTTCTGGCTCTTGGAGCCAGCCTCAAGTGGACTCTCGAAGAACTGCAGTTTTTTGCACTTCTGCATTGGCTTCATTTTTCAACACTGGAAATCGGCCCTTGGTCGTGACATATTTCCAACAGGCACGAGATAGAGCCAATCACAAGATAGAAGGCAGGATCATTTTGGGATGATTGCATTGTTCAACAAAGCACTTCAGTTAGTCGAAAAAAATAGTAAACACGCCTGAGTGCAGGATCAGGTCATCAGACATTTTAATCTTTTTACATGAAGAGAAAATACAGTTATTCAGATGGAACAATTCTCAGGTAATGCTTTATTGAAATACATTTAGCAGATAAATGAACGTTTAAAGGAATACTGGATACTTTAAGTTAGGTGGAAGGAGCTGGTGGTGGCTGGAGTACAAGCCACCATCACAGCTAACAACAGCTACTAGAGTTGAAAAGATGCAGCAGAAGTGTCTGTTCCTACAGTCGCGTGGACAGATCTCTACACAGAGTCATGTGTTACCATCACATGTCATTTCATTCAGAACCGGGAATTGAAGACTGCTGTCCTATAGACATGAATTGAATTGCCCCCCGGGGATAAATAAAGTGTTTTTGAATTTGAATTGAATTGAATGCAGTACTGATGAGCAACACATCGCAGGAAACATAGCGGACAACGAGAGGACTTTTTTTTTTAATTTGTATTTACTTTTAAAAATATAAAACCAGTGAGTACCCGAGTACCTGTTCATAAGGAATTGTCAGTACTCCAGTATTTAGATTACTCTAGATGCCCATTCTGATCCCTGCTCATCTTTGGCTTTCCATGATGATGGCTACAATCTACACGAGGTTGTCTGCAGCAATAAAACCAACATGTTTGTCCTCATTGTCCTTATTAATGAACAAAGATTATGCTGATTTGTTTTTGCATGTACATTTTCATTCAGGTTGTTGTTACATTCTCTGTTAAAAAGTGTGTTTGACAAAGTTATGACTGTTGATGAATAAAGTTGCACAAACAGGGATAATGAGCTTTGAAACTGAGTTCAAATTCACAGCGTTAAATACCCTCCAGTTATTTGCCTCGGAAATAAGGTGCGAGCCGTCCATAGATTAACAAAGGATGATTAGGTGTGCCTGCGTGTGTCTGTGTGCATGAGTGTGTTTATGACTGCAGTTCATGGCTTCATTATTCACCCACAGGTAGTTAAAAGTTTACAAACTTAATGTGTGTACTGTGTGTGTGTGTGTGTGTGTGTGTGTGTGTGTGTGTGTGTGTGTGTGTGTGTGTGTGTGCGTGCGTGCGTGCGTGCGTGTGTGTATGTTTTATTTCGCCTCATTAGATTATAAGTTGTCTCCTGATTCTTAAATGAGTTGTGTGACTCTCTGTGTGTGTTTGTGTGTACTTGAAGCTGTGGACTCTCTGACCAGCCTCATCAAGTTCACTCATTTAGTCTTATGAATGTTGTTGTGTTTTGTCTCTGACTCTGCATCATTTTGTTCACCAGGACTAGAGTTTCATTGTGTTGTCCAGCATAGAACAAAATCAAACTGTTTCCTTCTAAATGGATACTAAGACGCAACTTTTAACGTTAAACAAAATTCTCTCAGAGTAAAAAAAAAATGGGGGCCCCTCAAATAATTGTCAATTGACAAAGATCCTATGGTGCATTGTTTCTGTCCTCATTAGTGCACTACATGTATCTGATTACTCAGGTTTTTAAGGGGGGGAAATGACCTGACTGAGGATGCAGAGGTCTCAAAAATGTGTGTGTCAAATATGATTAATTTTGCTTTTTAAAGGAAGAATGTGAGACTTTTTGATCCAGTAGATGTGGCCCTTGAGCACCAGCATGAAACCAAAACAAACTGCTGTTTGGCAACACCTCCGCCATGCTAAGGCCTCCGCTCTCCTCAAGCGACACAACTCCAACCCCCCTACCCTCAAATTCGTACAAAGGAGTTATCAAATGGAACGCACCATAATTAAGCACCATTAAGTGCTAGCAGGAGACACAATTGCCCTTGGCTCGAGCTGCAATTGCCTGTGGCCTGCATTGTTGTGTTAGCGAGCTAATGTTAGCACACTTTAGTTAGCTTGCAGCTTCACAATGGATGTAAATTGACAAATTTATAAATGCTTACATGACATTCAAATAAGCAATGAGTATGTTATTCTTCTTTTCTCTAGTCCTTGACTAAAACAGCTTTTTTACACAAGGGGAGGAGCCAGCCGTCCTGTCCATGTAAACACGGCTGCGACAACAACACAGCCAGCGGAACTCGGGGTTCTCACTCATAGTCAACATTTATGTCATATTTACATACTTGATTTCTGATATATTTAATGTTGAACATTCTTCCTTTAAGTCCCTGTGTTCATATGCCTTTAAATCCTGGATCACAGCAGTTCCATGTTGTTCTTAGGATTAAAGTATTCAAGCCTCTCACCCTGAGTGTGACCCCAGAACAACATGTGAAAATGGTGAAAGGAGAAGGAGATGTACCGGAGCTCCTATGTTTGAGAATGTCAGATGGTAAACAGGGTTTAATCTCAAACCAGGGCTTCTTCGGTCTCTCTGGACAATGTTTTATTTGTTTTACACTTGAATGGTGGACTGAAGATATGACTGCCAAGGCCTAGGACTGTGTGAACCCCCTGGACGAAGCTGAAAACTTTGATTTATGTTCTGTTGGTTCACTGGACTTCAATGGCCGTTAAGTGTGTTAGTGCCATCAGTTACAGCTGCCAAGGAGGGCCGGGGAAGGTCAAATGTAATGGCCTTGACAGTGGAGAGAGCCCATAATGTTTAGACAGGGTGACTACACACACACACACACACACACACACACACACACACACACACACACACACACACACGCACACGCACACACACACGCATACACACACACTGGATTTTTAAGTACACAGGTGATTTGTTATATCCCCTCATCAAATATTCATGGTGAAGCTACTGTCAGATCAGAGGTGAAGGACTATGCCGGTTCCTTTTTACCTGCTGTATAATGAAACACTCGTCACGGTTCATAAAACTGGAGGTCAACCAGAACAGGGGGCTGGGTCAACATACTAAAAGAGATTGATGATATGATTTTATTCTCATGTCATGCAGAAATACTAAGCTTAAAACAGACTTAAAGGGATAGTAGTGTCAATAGTAAGCATTAGCCACATGAGATGCTGGTGAGCGTGGCCCCTTTCATGAGACAGAACTGAGCTGAAGTGCCTGCACAGCTAGAGATGAGGGCCGTTAACTAATTTTAAAGGAGCAATATGTAACTCTAGGGTTAGGGCAGGGGTGGCCAACCAGTCAGAGACTAAGAGCCACACTTTCTACTGTGTTACTTTTTAGAGCCACATCATACACAAAGGCACACACGAACATCCCCCTGTCCCTTCCCCTCTCTTTTGCTCTCTGCCTTTCTCTGTCCCTCCCGCACTCTCGTCCTCCTCCACGTTCATCTCTATTTCTCTCACACACAGATTTCAAATCTAAAAATTAATAATAGCCTTGACACTCACACACACACTCTCACACAGACAGACACACACTCACGCAGACAGACACACGCACGCACGCACACACACACACACACACACACACACAGACAGACGAGACAGACAGACAGACAGACAGACAGACAGACAGACACACACACACACACACACACACACACACACACACCCTCACACAGACAGACACACACACACCCTCACACAGACAGACACATACCTCTGCTCAGCCACATTTACTGTAAACGTCACACACCCACATGATATTGACCAAAACTGGACTTAAAACTAAGACCTCAGGCCAGTCATTGTCAACAAAGACTATTGTGTGCACAAACTCTTCAAAGTTCAATCAAGTCCACAAATGAAAATATAACAATTTACAATAGCATCCACTCCAAAGAACAAAATGCGTGAAAATCATCGCGATTCCGTATATTGTGTTTTATTTTGAAATTGACCGGATGTTTTGTGCGTTTCGTTGTCTGACTTCCTCTCCGGGTTGTCATATTCTGTCCAACTTGACGCGTGCCTGCAGCGTAGTCCATCGAAACTAGACTCGCAGCGTATTTGAGACGGAGCAGGGCACAGTGGCACGCTCCGGAGACGGACCGCAGCATTGACTAGAGTGGCAGCTTTTACTTTATTATTTAGTATCTGCCTACTTGCACATATATATTTATATATATATATTTATATTTATTTCCTGTTACTGCATAATAGTTCTTTTACATCTGTTCACTACTGCATATATGTCTGTTTACATCTTTAGTCCGATCACGGTCCACTTATACCTCCACTCTCTTTTTTTATATATTTAACTTTGTAATTTTGTATTTTACATTTTGTATTTAAATTTTTGACACTTTATTTGTTTTATTTTATTTTTATTGACACTTTATTTCTTGTTAAATGTTTAGCATACCTGCACTGTCGTTCATTTCCTGCTCTGTGTGACCTTGAATTGCCCCCCGGGGATAAATAAAGTTTTTTGAATTGAATTGAATTGAATTAATTACAGCGTAGTGCGGGGCACTGACGGACCGTCAGCGACGGACCGCGGCGCGCACGGAGTATGTGTGAATTACTGACGCGCACGGGCAATGTTAAACACAAACACAAAAAAAGAACACACAAAATTCGATATGAACTGAGGAGCTGCATGAGACGTGGCAAAGAGCAGCATGCGGCTCGAGAGCCGCGGGTTGGCCACCCCTGGGTTAGGGTAATGAGTGAACGCTGGCTGGTGATGATGCAGACGGCAAACTCCTGATCAGTTCCCTGCAGGCAGAGGAACAAGGGAGTGGTGCGAAAACATTTTTAGCTTAGCTTTTCTTAGAATTAGCGAGATAACACCAACCCTGCCAGCATAGCCGTGTAGCCTAGCTTCCATGTCGGTACTCCAGTCGGTATTTCTTTAAAGTGGCCGAGCTGACCAGCATCTCCTGTGACTAATACTTACTATTGACATACCCGATACTACCCCACTTCAAAAATACCAAACTATCTCTTTAAAAAACACCTTCTTTTTTTTTCTTTTTTTTTTTAAAGCCAGGAATCAAAAAGTGTTGTAGTGTTAATGATTCCCACTACTGTCATTTACCCTAGTTTACTTTTCCCTTACTACTTTGAACTTGTAAATACTTTTCATAATGTAGTCTTATTAATTTTCCAGTGGGACTGGGACCCCTGCAGACTATATCAGTGCAACCTGTTAGTGGTTGCCAGGCTGCACTATCCTGTCTCTGTGGCAGGTTTTTTAATAAGCTTCCCTAAAACACTGTTTACCAAGGTTGTGTTTGTGAAATCAATATCAAACACTTTTAAGATTACATTGACTTGTTATTGAGTAAAGTTATTGAGTATAGTTAAATTGTAGCTTGATCATTCATCTCTGTGGTGTAGCTGAACAGCAAACAGTTAGCTTAATTGTTTCTGTTTGAGCTCTTTTTGAAGCTTGTTACTGAGTGTTGAGATACTGAATGTGCTTCAGTTTTTATTTTATTGACATTTGAACGTGGTCAGTGTTTTAACCTGTGTTTTACAAACCATTGATCTTCCTCGTCCTTTCTTCTCACAACTCTGTCAGCACATTAGTTTGCCATCTCATTTCTTTTTTGTGTTTTTGTCTGCTGTTATGAGAGCACAATTCTACCTAAAACGGAACATATAACTGTGTTATATACAAATGTCTGAAATAGCTTAAACAGATTACAATGACACTTGTGAGCTCATTGCAGAGCTTGTCTCCCCTCACCTTTCCTCTCAGAAACCGGCTCTCTCTCGAAGCTCTTCAAACTGTGCCAGAAAAACAAACCTGATGCTAAAAGCAGTCCCTCTGAACTCCCCGCCTGTCTCATTATGCACTACCTGCGTTGCTACCTCACAAAAATAATTGAACTGCAGAAAGCAATAAGAGCACTTTATTCTGCTTACCTCAGCCGCTGCAGCTGTTAGCTGGCTGCATGAGCTGGATCTCCGGTCGCTGCCTTTGTGTTTGAATGAGCTTGTTTTTCTGGTTGGAGAGTTGGAAAGAGGGCCAAAGGGGGGGAAAAGCTTAAAATTAAAAATGTGCAACATTACATTTTTGTCAAAGCTCACCAAGTGTCAAACCAGGATGGATCTTAAAAGTGTGGCTTCAACGGATTTCACTATTCTTGCTCATTACCAAACCACAGAGATCCTTCTGGATGTATGTCATTCAGGAAATAACTCAGGTGTCATTATGATTGTTAAACCTCGTCAGAAATCTGCAAAACTTTAGCTTTAAAAGGTCAAATTAAGTAACCTGAATAACTGTGTCTGCAGATTACATTGCTTTGTGAGTTCAAATTCAGGATGTACGTGTGTAATTTTGGGGAAGTAGTCCTCTCTCACAGTCTGGTATTTGGGGCAGGATGTGAGGAAGAGGAGCTCCGTCTCTACATGTTGGGTGTCACAGTGGGGGCAGTCTGTCCTGTTCTGGGAGCCAGCTCTTTTTGTAGCAGCCCTTCTCTACAGCTACACTGTGCTCATTGAGTCTGTACATCGTCAGGACTTTTCTTTGTGTAGGATTTTTTCACAGTGCTCAGGTAATCTGCCAATGTTTAGTCAGTCTCCTGTCACACGAAAAGTGTGTATTGTTGGCACTGGCCAGTTAGCCCGTCTCAGTACGGTTTGATGTAACGGCTGAGGCTAAGAGATGGAAGAGGACGATGACGGATGAAAGTAAGAAGAGAAAAAGAGAGACTGCGGGAGCAAGAAGCCGAGTGTTCATCCCTGCAGTTATTATTCAGAATAGATTAAAATATGACATTAGCATGTATCGTCATCCGTGTTATCGTTGTCTCATGTTTAGCAGAAAGTCATCAAACCCAAGTTATGTCTCAGGTTTGCGTACAAATAAATACATAAATCCATCTTACACCAAACATTGTCTCTACAGCTGCTGTATATGTTAGCAAAAAATGTGGTAATGTTACTGTTTCTTGTCAGTCCACATGCATCTTTGGCTTCTCACAACACCGCCTCTCTGCTTGTCAAGAAATCCACATTTTCAGTGAGGGGGAGTAATGGGGGAGGCCTAACAGCCCTGTGTGTTTTACAGAAGTGCAGTTGCACTCAGAGACCTTGGGTTGGCGCCAAAGCGCACCAAACTGAATTCCTACATATTGTTGCTTTAACACTAGGACCGCCAACATTCTAGACCCCCCTCCAAGCGCCCAGCCGTCTATCAGACGGCATATGTAATTTCATAGTTTGTACACAAATAAAGCATTTTTTTGATGACGTTATGAGAAATAATTATAAATACAACTTACTTAAACCAGGCAGGATTGTAACCTTTTAAATGTCTCATGTCAATTTACGATATTTTTCGGCTTTTTAGAGCGCCGTTTACTGCTGCTCCACGTCTCCCGTTGCTAAAACACATTCTTCAAAAATGGAAAATGCATAACTTTTAGTCTATAATATTGTTTGCTATATTAGGCTATGCATTTTAATAAAAAAAACACTGCAAAAAGAGAGATAAACACCGAGATAAACGCCGCCGCCGCCGCCGCCGCAGTGCGTGTTTGTCTGACACTGCCTCCTTTCTAACTAATAGAAGAAAAAAAAAAGACGCGCGAGGGAAATGTATCATTTTCAGCTGCCGTCTGAATGACGGCGGGCGGCGCTCAGAGGTATAAATGCGCAGAAATCTTGTGTGTTTTGTTTTAACACATAAGCTTCAGAAAACATACAAGACACATATTTAGGAAAAGTCATAGCATGAGAGTCTTGTAGGTTTTATCTTAACAGAGTTATTTGTATTATAAAAACCCAAACCGTTTGTCAGACGGTCTTGGCGGTTCTAGTGTTAAGCCCCTATGACGAGATTTTAAGTGGTTATGAAACAGACATAAAGAAAACGAATGAATGAATGAATAATAATGCATCTTTATGAGATATGAAGGCAAATCAAACCATATGCAACATTTCCATATAGTTATGTTAAATGCCTGAAACCACTGTTACAGCTCGCTGCAGAAACAGCCTTTTTTTCATTTGTATAATGTCCTTTGCAGATATTCACAATTTTATTTTTATTTTTTTAAGATTTATTTTTGGGCTATTGTGCCTTTTATTGGAGAGAAAGGACAGTGGATAGAGAGTGGGGAATGACATGCAGGAAAGGAGCCACAGGTTGGATTCAATCCTGGGCCACCTGTTTGGAGGACTATGGCCTCCATACATGGGACCCACTGCGCCACCAGATATTCACAACTTTTGATACATTCGACTGTTATCAAGAAACAGGAAGAGATTCAGAAACACTTAATACGCAGGAATAGGAAATAAGAGCACGGTGTAAGAGATCAATAGTACTGGTTTGTCACCAGGGGGCGCCAAAATCAATCAGAAATCAATGACACGCTCATCATGGCAAACCCAATAATTTCAAACATGTTGCAAATTTAAATCTGGATGAGTCTTTAAGTACTTTCTGAGCAGGACAACAATTGTCGATGAAAGAGAATTTTACAAAGAGACAGAGGAACTGCCCCTGAACATATTAGCACATTAGCTAGCAAACTGTTGATAGAAGTTCAAACTAAATCTTAGTCCCTCTTAATATTTTTCTTCTGCATTCCTGATAGATATCCCAATGAAATCCTATGTTGTGCTATCATTTTCAAATCTTGTAGTGTGTGCATGTTTGAGATAATAGAGACGAGAATGACGTGTCTCCTTGTGTCCTCGTGTTGAGTTGCATCATGTTTTAAATATCTAAACTGGGATTTTCTCCTTAAGCCTTAATTTGTCTGAAGACTTAATTCTTTGTTAGTTTGTTCTGTCGCTTTCCTTTTGGATCAAAGAATCTTGGGTCATACCGTGACCTTGTTTGAACCATTTAAAGAAAATATAAGGATCTGTTTTTCAGCAGACCAGAAGCCAACAACAGAGAAAATGTCGAGTTATGAACCCGTCCTGGTGACAGGTCTATTTTTTCTTGATTCTGGACGAACAGAAATGTCACCACTGATGTTCTGTTTGATGACTGTTAGGTAAAATCACCTGTAGGATGCTGAATCTTTTAATGCAGTAGATCAAACGCCTGCCGTCACACACCAGCAGGACGTGTGAAGACGTGTGTTTGATCTACAGTCTCTCTGATTTCAGAGATGGGCTGTGAGGTAATTTGCAAGAATGTCACAGCAGCAGCCACTTCATTAATTATTTAAATCTTTTACAGCAGCCGCGTTCAGCGACAGGATCAGCTAACAGTGAATATTGTTATAAATTATTTCTAAAAGTCTGGTTAGAAAGCTATTTGTCACCAACCAGCCTGTTAGCTGCAATTATCTCTAAATGAGTTTTTGACCTGTTTTGATTCGTCTAAAATCCCAGCTGCAATAGTAGTACAAAAAGTAATAATTTTTACAATGCACTCAACATTAGCATTGTTGGTACTAAACTTTATTTAAGCTGTTTTGACAATTTACCATATCTGCTGTTATTATATTTGCTTTCTTTAAGGCGCCAGAGGAGCTGACTGTTGGCAAAAGTTAAGTTTATCAAAGTTATACACTCAAATGCTCTTGGCCTACTCATTAGCTGGCTAATTAACTTGGCAGCAACACTGTTTACCACAAAATGAGATTGTTACTGTGGTGCTAGCTGACCAGAGTGGTTTATTTCACCATAAATACAAAGAGAGCATCTGCCTCAGGTTTGACTCGGCCCTTTGTTGAATGTTACAGTCACCCTTCCTTTCTTGTATTTCTGTTTTTCTTCACTGTCAGTTAGAATAAATGTAAAAAGGACAAAACAATTGTAAACAAAGAGAAATAGAAGTGGCACCAACAGCACGAATGCAGCTGAGAGGTTTAGTTCAGGGGCTGAAATAGCCTAGGAGGGTTTTAGCTTCAGCCAACTGTCACTCTAAACAGCCATTTTCTGTTTCAGCCTCATATCTTAAAGGGAAATTATATACAAATTCAAAACCTCCTCTAGTTGTGATCGTGGCAATATGAGCTATGGAGACATGAGCATTTTTTAGGCTGTGTTTTCTCTGTTGTAAAATTGAGATAGAAGTAGAACGTTTAAACTACACATAAAAAGCATTACGAGTGTCACAACACGCATGCATCAACATAGAGGCATATTCTGAGTTTTCTTCAATTAAAAACTTTTTTTTTTAATTGAGTCTAGTTTGAAATAGACAGCTGTGAAAGGCATATATAAATGTTTTATCATGGCTCATTTGGCATTCTAAGGGGATTTTGCAAAACGTGCTCCTCGCAGAGAGCGCAGCACGTGCCAGTGTGATTTTCATAACTCAAATGTTTAAATTACATTAAAGGGGACATGTTATGAAAAATCCACTTTTACAGTGTTTTTGAACATATATTTGGGTAACCTGAGTGAATACCGACCCACAAAATGTGAAATGAACCCTTCCAGTCCTTTGTTTGTGGTCTGCATAAGTCTTACAACACAGAGAAAAATGCTCCGTGCCAAATACCCTCCCCTCCTGTGTTGTCTTCGGCAGCCATGTTTTTCCCAGGGGGCACGCTGCCATGGAAGCTCAAAGCTGATCTCGTCGGCACACCCCGCGGAAGAGAGGGGCGGGGAGAGGGGTAGCTCATAGCATTTAAAGAGACACACACACCACTACGGAGCATTCTGAGAGAGCTGGTTTATACAGGGTTACAAACCTCCTCTCTTGTTTGATTCATGTTGTATTTTGAACAAAAAACAGCACAGATGTTTCATTGAGACCACAGGGGACTGTTTGAAAAGGTGAACAAGGAGTATAATATGTACTCTTTAAGGCTTAAAGTTTGGGGGCATGGTCGCTTTGTATGACATTTGAAACCGGTTGCCTTTCTGTTGTCAAACTTCCTTACCTTTGTTTTACACACAGGCCCTTTTAAACATTATAACATGAGAGTTTAAAGTCGACTTTTTGGACATTTTCAAGCAGAAACTATTTCATGTGGGGCTCTGTCCTTATAACATGAATGCAGCATTAGCTTAAACAACTGTTTTCACTGAGTGGACAGAATAGAAAGAGGCACCAAAAGACTTAATATTTGACAAGTGTGCTTGTAACTGGAATGTCAGCCACTTTGAAACAGTGCACTAAAGATCTGAGATGAGTTAAGTCAAGCACCATGCTCTTATCTTGCTCCACAATTAACATCAAGGCCCTTAATCTCTCTTCTCCTCCACTGAAGCTGTTCAGAGGCAGAAAACAGAAGGGAAACTGCTTGCACTTGCCTTTATTTGGATTCCCATTAGCACTGCGGAGACAGCTGTTCCCTCTGGTATCTACATAAAAAGAAGTAACAACCACATTTTATCCTGCTCTCTCCCCAAAGAACCAAATGTGACAAAGAATACAAAGTCACTGAGGGAACTCCTCATTTTACCGAATGATCAGAGGAAACTCTCTCGGTTTGAATCAGAGCTGTTACAACTTTTCTTCACTATTAATAGGACCATTTTATCAACTCTACTCTATACTGACAACATTTTACTTTTGTCTTATTTGCTGAAATCATGAGTCTAGCTTTTCACCAACTTTTAGCAAAGGGTAATTGAAAATGGAAATGGATAAAATTGGTAATGAAAAAATTATGTTTACTGTCGAGGACATGTTTAACTCACAGCCAGCGTGAGAAATGCAACAATAATTTCATAAGTAATGTTCTTGTTTTGTCTATACTGCGTAGATGAAGGTTTCTCACAAATAGCAAAATATCAAAGATACCCAGACGTGAAGTTGCCTTGAAATTACTGTTGTGCGACGTGTTGAAATTGTGAGAAATGTATGACAAAATGTCTTCGGTATTTGTGACTGCGCCTGTATCGATACTCCTTATATAGGCATGACGCATGTGTATAAAAACCCAAGCATATTGTGATTGTGATCGCGGAGCTGATACGTTTCACTTTATTCAATGTGTGTGCTTCCACTGGGTCCGCTGCGCTGCGTCTCAGCTCCGTCTCAGCTCCGGCAATCCGGAGCCCTCCGGAGCAGATACGCAAGACTTCTATTTTTGCCGGATGCCGGAGCACGACGCATCAATTCAGCACAGAAAAGAACAAGCGGGACGGGAAGTCAGACACCGATACAACATTAAAACATCCGGTTTATTTTCAGAATAAAACACTCCGTTTTGACTGTTCAGAAAAACGACTGTATGTGTGTTTGTTTATGTGTTTATAAGGTTTATATAGAGTTTAATACCATGTAAATTGTATTATCTCGCGCTGTCGGGAGTTAATCTTTAAAATACCATGGGAATTCCTTTGTCTCTGCACCCCAGCTGTGCTCTCCGTGCTGCGGACGGAGCACGCAGCCGGTGGGTGTTGACGGACGGGGGTGCACGGAGCCGGAACGGACCGTAGCGGACACGCAATGCACACGCATCTGGTGGAAGTTCGGGGTAATTTGAAGTTTCCAGGAGAACTCCCTCAAAAATAAGGAGCTTGTTGTTTTCCAGGTGTTACTACAAATGTTTTCCCATTCATCATCTAGTATGTTTATATGTAATTCATTTTCCCAGTTAGTCAGTGCCTTCAGTCTTACCACATCTCCCTCCCCTTCTATAATTCTATATATGTTTCCCAATACATTCTTAGAGTTGTGTTTGTTATATGTGTTGGCTATGTATGTTACTAAGGGGTGTATGTCATTTAAAGTAGATTTATTGCCCATTGTTTTTGTTAAGTAGCTTCTAACTTGGAGGTATTTAAAAAAGTTTGGCAGATTGAACCTTTTTGAGAGATTCTCAAAGGTGTCCACCCCCTTGTTGTCAATGAACTGGTTAAATCTGGTCAGCCCATACTTTAAATGTGTCATCTATTGTATTTGGTTTAAAATCTCTATCGCTTTCAATTTCTCTCAGATATACCAGATTTTTTTGGAGTTGTTTTGTTCGTGTAACTTTTATCCAGGCTCTTAATGTACTGCTAATGCAGCTGTTGTCTATTCTATCAGCAGTAAGATTAGTTACTTTAGTAAATATGCATTCATTTAAAAAAAATATTCCATTTTTCTTCATTTTGCTTTGCAGTTGTTGTTCATCCGGGCTAGGATTACTTTTTTTCTGGGCAGCTATATAGTAATTAGAAAGGTTTGGTAAGGCTAGTCCTCCAGATGTTTTTTTTTCTTTAATTGTCTTAAGTTTAATTCAAGCTTTTTTCCCTCCCCAAACAAAGGTACTCAACAGTTTGTCCCATTTATTAAAATTAGTTTGAGGAATGCATGTTGGTAAGTTTTGAAATAAAAACATGAATTTTGGCAAGATGTTCATTTTTCCTGTTGTAGATAGTGGTATGATTGACCATCTCTTTAAGTCCTGTTTAAGGTTATTTTCCAATTTTCCATAATTGTACTCTTGTAATTTACTGAGGTCTTTGGAGATGAATTACCCCTAAGTATTTTATTTTGCTTTGTTCCCATTTAAATTGATATTTTAGTTGAATATCTTGAGCTAATGGTTGGCCAATCTCAGTGCCTCTGATTTATTTGTGTTTAGTTTATATCCAGACATGTCGCTGTATAGCTTAATTTCCTCCATCGCTGCAGTAAGAGACTGGGTTATATTAGTTACATACAGAATTACGTCATCTGCATACATCATCATTTTGTGTTATTCCTGTCCAAATGTATTCCGTGTATATTATTATTATTCCTTATTTTTTCTGCTAAAGGTTCAATAGCTAATATAAAGATTAACAGGGAGAGGGGGCCCCCCTGCCGTGTACCCCCTTAGAGCTCAAAGGATCTCGACAGGGTCCCATTTACTCTAATTCTCACATTTGATGTTTTGTACATCATTTGTAGCAAACCAAGACATTTTCCATTGAAATGAAATTTTTTACATGTTTCAAATAATATAAAGCCACAGTAACATACTGAAATCGAGTGTCAACATGAGTATTCATGGCTGTTTTGTTTTCTGAGAGTGTTCAATTGTGTTTACATCCTTCTTACGTTGTCACTCATGTGTCTATTTGGAACAAAGCCAGTCTGGTCTAAATTTATAATATTAGGGATTATTTTCATTAACCTGTTTGCTAAGATTGCTGTCAATAGTTTTTGGTCAACGTTCAACAATGAAATTAATCGATATGATGCGCAGTCTGTTGGGTCTTTACCATCTTTGTGTATTACTGTGATTATTGCTGAGTTCCATGTGGGAGCAAACTCATTAGTATTGAAAGCCCAGTTATATACTTTACATAAATATGGTATTACTTCTTGTTGAAATTCCTAAAAAAAATGTGTGAAACCATCACTACCGGGGCATTTCTCATTTTTAGTTTTTCTTATATAGTTTCTTCTAGTTCCTTCTCTGTTATTGGCTTTATCAGCTCTGTATTTTCTTCTTCATTTACTTGGGGTAAATTTATGTTTTCAAGGTAATTCTGGATTTTTTCCGGGTTACTTTGAGACTCTGGGGTGTGTAGTGGAAGAATACTGTCTGTCTGTTGTTCTCATTTGAACTTAGAAGAAGGATGTTTGTGCATCATATGGCACCTGTTTCTCTGTATGGCCTTGCCTGTATCTCACACATGTACATTCTTCCTTTTTGTTATTTGAGCATAGAAGGTTCTCACAGCAGACTGTGTGCCCTCCTTAGAAAGGAGTTACTGTTGTTCCACCGTGCCAGGTGTTTTATAAAAGCTTGAATTATTAACAAACTGACATTATTGCCCACTATTGCCTATTATTGCCCCAAAAGGGATTCATCTATGCAGAAGGCGTAGCAACAAGGGCGAGCCGAGACCAATGACACTACTCATGTATATGAAATATACCTACACCCTGTGAATGTATAAATATGTTCTGCAACCGGGACTGCCCCGGGAATCTTTGATGCATTCGTGATTGATGTCACTTCTGTAGCTTTTTGCAAAAACTTTTACTATATGCAATAAAATACACAAAGACAAAAGCCATTGCCTTGAGATCCCTTATTACCAACAGAAAAATCCACAACAGGTGAACAACTGCTGATAATATTTTACAAATTCATTTGCTATTTCTGTCGTTCTGTCATAATGTTGAATACATTTTTTTAAGTTACTGTCCTTTATTATAGGTATCTTTGCTTTTGTGTTTTGTTTTTTCAGCCTGAATGCCAGTAACTTTTGGGCTTTTGGTCCGCTATCGTAATACCTTTGTTTGGTAAAGGTTAATGCTTTTCCAGTTCAATTTGATCGAACATTTTCTAACTTGCCTTATTTCATTTCAAGTCTGCCTTTTTGGGAATTGTTTGTGTTCATTTTGGAGTCTATTTAAGGAGGTGAATAATGTCTTTTTTTGCTTTTCTTTTTCCTTTACGAGCCAGCATTATCAGTTCCCCTCTAATGACTGCTTTAGCCCCCTCCCATACCATGATGGGGGAGACCTCTCCATTATCATTAATCTCCAAATACTCTTTTATTGCTTTCCTTATTCTATTTGTAATGTGAGTATCATTCAAAAGTGAGTTATTAAGTCTCCAAATTGTTGACCTTTTTTCGATTTGTAAATTTAATTTCATGGATATCATTGCATGGTCTGATACTTCTGTTGCACCAATTTCACATTCAGAAACCTTGTCTAAATCTGTTTTAAACATAGAAAAAAAGTCCAGTCTTGAATATTTATTGTGGGCTGCAGAGTAGTAAGAACAATCTCTTTTGTTGGGATTTAATTTTCTCCAGATGTCTATAAAAGCAATCTCAGTTTCTGCCGCTTTTAATGTTTGCGAGGCCTTCTCTGCTTAATGTTTTACATCGTGTTGGCAGTCCAGCTTGGGATTCATGACAAGGTTTAGATCACCCCCCATAACCACTGTCCCTTTTGCCTCTAGAGTGATCAAGTCCATTATTTTGGATATAAAATCAGGTTCTTGTTCCGGTGGCTTGTATACATTGAAAAATGTTATTTCAGCATTATCTATTCTTCCTTGAACTAGTATATATGTCCCATCTTTATCTGCGATCGTTTGTTCAGTATGGAAAAGGGTTCGTTATCGATATCGCTACTCCCCTCCTTGCAGAGTGAAAAGAGGATGAGTGTATTTGAGCATTTGCCAATCTTTCTAGTTTTGTATGTTCTTCTCTTGAGACGTGTGTTTCCTGGAGGAACATAACATTTCCTCCCTCTCTCTTCACCTTTTGAAGCACTTTTTTCCTTTTTATCGGGTTATTCAAACCCTTCAAATTTAGTGAAGTTATCTTAATGTCCCCTGTCATAAGTTATTTTTAATGGTTTAGGTCTTGCTAATTCTTTAATTGTTGTCTTCCTAACTTTGTTTTCAGGCCCTATTAAAAAGTGAGCAATAAAGGTCAATTCAAAATAAAATAAAACTAACGTAAAATTAAATAGAGTGACTCCCATTAGTGCCACCCCCCTAATTGGGTAGCTTTGTTTGGTATTCCATGTGTCTTTTGTCACATGGATCCTAGGGTCTATGACCCTTTGCTTATCAAAATGAGAAAGTGTCTGTTACAACACATAATCAAATACAGCAGCAGCAAGCTATTATCACCCCTTCCACCTCGGTGCCTCTAATATCATTGTATTTTCCCTATTTTATTCCTGTATTTTTTAACTTCAGGCCTAATTTCTGCAACATCGTGAGACTTGCTTTTCCAAGAGCAGAGCTAATCAAAGCAAAAACAGGAATATTAAAGTAATTTGATCATGCATACAAGTTAGTAATTTCATGTTAGTAAGTTCAGTTAATGAGGGAGAGATAGATTCATCCATCCAATCCAGTGTTTTTTATTTATTTGTTCATGATTGATCCAATTTTATGAGTTCGTCTCTGCTAGTTTCCATTCATAGCAAATTATACACTTAATAATAGTTCAAGTGTTACCCCGTCCCCTGTAAGTCGAGGTGAAGAAAAAGGGGAGTATTGCAATTACATTATTTTTCTGACAATGAGAGAATTGAGGAGAAAACATCGTTGCTCCTTACTCTGAGCTAATTTATAAGTGTGTACTAGAAGAAAGCTAAACGTCATCATGGTCCCCTGCAAAATTAGTTTTTAAACAACCAAAGAATCTATTCAATGTAGTTTATATTTACGATAAACATTCAGTCAAAGTTTAAGCCCATAAACGAGGTATAAGACGTACTGAGTAATACCTTTTAGCACACATTGGGCCTCATTCACTAACAGTGCGTACGCACAAATATGTGCTTAAACCGTGCGTACGAACGTTTGAACCACAAATCTGTGATTCATCAATATATTCTTACTTGAATTTGTTCTACTCTGCGAACACAATTTAGAACCTCCTGAGACCATGCGTACGCACAAATGATTGACCAGCTTTCTCAGATAATGTACACTCTTAACTAAATGCATGACATATTAAACATACATTCAGTAAAAAATAATATATATATGTATTTTTTATTTTTGAAAAGACAAGAATTAAAAACATGAATTAACTAATGCACTGACTAAATGCATTAAGTAATCATGAAATGCCTTTTCATCATTTAATCTAAAATCTTGAATCTAATCTTTGACCACTCACTAATACTGCCATGAAACATCTGTTACCAAAACCAGCTGATTCATTGGAGCCTATTTAAGAGCATGAAGGGAAAATACATGGTTGTGATTTACGTCTCAGAGAGTGTAAAGATCCAGCCTTGCTGAAAGATATTGCAGCCGGTGCCTTCAGAAGAGAGCGCATCAGACCGTCACAACGTGTGACGAGTGACTGATCAGCTGATTCCGGATGCCAATGCACGTACAGAATTGCTGTGGACACAGCGCTCTTTTTTACCTTTTGGGGCCGTCCCTTGCAACTTCTACGTGTCTCCATGTCGCCGCTCTCGTCCTGATACACCAATCGGATGTCCTTATATGGGGAGATGGGGGCGTGGTAGTATGCTGATTGCAGGTTGCGGGCACGCGCCTGACAATTTAGAATGATTCTGATTCACTAACATACGCATGGTGGTGAGAACAAAATTGGCTGGTACGCACGTGTCATGAATCCGACGGTGATTTTGCGCATGCACTTATTTTATGCGCAGGGTAAGAGCATTTCTACGCACATATTAGTGAATGAGGCCCATTGTCTTCTTTAAACTAATATTAAAGTCGTTTTCAGTTTTCTCACTTGTGTCTCCGTCCGTGTTCTGCTATCTTTGTCCGGATCCATATTTAAGTCTTTACGACATTGTTAGGTTTAAGTTACTTAAAATAATAGACAGCCTGGCTCTATAGTTCATACTTTTTTTTATATATTATTTACCAGGTTTACACCACATATGAGGGATTTCCTACTGTGACGTCCTGCCCTCTGTCTGCATGTGTTTGGCTTCCTGGCTTGGCAATTAGCACAACTGGGTACACCTGAGTCCAGCAGGACTCGGCTATATAAGTGGCTTCCACTCTAATTTGTACTCTTCTCTCTTCCTCCCAGGTCCTCCACCAGCTGGTTTGCTTTGTTTTACACTTTACAACACTACACTCAAGCACACACTGCGTTCATGACTGATTTAACTGATTTACATAATTATGATTGTTTTAACTTTAGTTTAATAATAAATTAATTTCCTTTAAACCTTGTTTCATGTGTGATACCCTTCTTTTGTCACTTACTTTGAGCCAGTTCGTGACAACTGTATAGCACATTTCGTTAATCTAATTGTCCTGAAACTCCTCATGCGCGCTCCTCTCCGCCTTGCGTCTGCTGTTCCCCCTTGGATGCATGCGTTTTCCAAAAGTCTCCGTCAATCAGCTTCTCCTCCAAGTCAGCAATGTGAGATCTTGGAATCTGTATGTCCAGGGCCTTACCGGCTGCATATGCGTCTTCATAGATGTCTATTCTGTCTTTTTCAAACAGCTAGAGCCTCGCTGCGTAGATTATATGGGATTTCACCTGTCTTTCCTGCAAGTGTTTTCTGATTGGGTGCAGTCGGTTTTGTTCCTGTTGGATTTTAGAAGTAATGCACTGTTCAAAAAAGATTCTTGATCCCTGCAATAGGATTTCTCTTTTCCCCCATGCCAATTTAAGAACTTGTTGTCCTGTGACCCAATCAACAAAAGAAACAATAATCGAGCGTGGTCGAGGGCCCTTGTTCTCTGCGCGCTTACTTGCTGAGGCACGTTGTGCTCGTGACATTTCTGTTGCGCTTGTAATCCCAGTTTGTCCTTAAGCAGGTCTTCCAAAAAGTGGATCATGTCTTCATCCGCTGCTCCTTCCTTCACATTATAGATCCTTGATTTATTCTCCAAATAATCCAGTTTATTGGTTGTCTCTTTCAACTTCATCATTAGGAAATTATTGATCTCATAAAAAACTGTCTCTTTTTCTTCGCAGTGCGCCAGTCTTTCCTCCACCTCCTCCATCCGTTCTCTGGTGTCTCTTAATTCTCGTTTCACCTCTTTAATATCTTGTCGTAGTTCAACAAAAGCTTGCTTTGTTTCTGCCCTAAAGACTTTGAAGTCTTTTCTGAAATTGTCCAATTCAGAGGTGATTTTGTCCGTAAACTTTTGGAGTAACTGTTCCATCTCGTGTTCTTTGTCTGTTTTACCTCGTGGTTTCTTTTCCGTTTTCTTCTTTGAATCTGAGACTGCTCCTGAGCACAAATTCATTCCCTTATGAAGATAGGCCATTGGTTTTCCCCTTTTCGTTTAAAACATATTGTATATTTATCAACTTAGACCGAGGTGACAAGGAGCTCGAAACTCACGCTACCATCTCTTGCGCTTTCCTGCGGAAGTCCAGACATAGACTTTTTTAATACCTTTCAGGCTTGACATTACAGCCCAGTGTTGAAAGTCTGAAAATTACATTGTTGTTGTTTGATGCCGACCCAGGCACGGATGGGGATTGAACCCATGATCTTTGGTTTACGAGACCAACGCCTTACCACTTGGCCACCATGCCCTGGTTTGATAATGTATGAAGTTAAATACTGAGCATCTATTTGTCATTTTTGATTACAGATGCCTGTCATGCTTTTTTTTTTCTTTTTTTTTATCCCTGGTGCTCCATCATACAATCAATTGTCTAATAAAGGTTTTGAATAAAATTGAAATCCCAGCCAACAAACACATCAACATTTTTGCTTTATTTCTTTTTCTAATTGTTTTTGCACTAAAACACCAAGTGAATTTCCTTGTATGTGTAAATGTACTTGGCAATAAAAAAATTATTCTGATTCTGATTCTGATCATTGAGCATATCAAATTAAGCCAAACTGCAGCACCTTTGACTGTCGGGTTGAAAACTCAGTCAACTCCAGCTGCTACTGCGATTGCTTGCAGACACATATTTGCTGCTCCAGGAAAGTCATCCTCCTCCTCCTCCAGTCAAAAACAGCTGTCATAGGAGCAACCAAACTTTGTTACAAGTCCTGTTAGTTAAATAATGTAATCCAAAACTGAATCCATAATGAAATCGGCAGGATATAAAGCTAGATAGCTGACTAAACAAGATGACATAAGTTTACAGTATGACGTGAAAAAAGAATCAAAACTCATGGCGCACTGAAAATTACTTCACTGTATTTTGCCTGTAGGTTCCTCAGGATCGCCCAGCACAATCACAGGGCATACACAGGTGTGTTAAATACGAATGGTCACATGTCAAATCATCAGAATAAACATTGTTAAGTAATTTTTAGTGTTTCACGGATTATTGATTTATTTTTTATAGATTGTTCCTGCAACCGTGCGCACCTGAGAACGTATAGGCTGTGCACGGGGTACCCTGTTGGCCATTTGCATTATGACATGGTCAGTAGGTAAATAAAACGTCATCGTGATGTGTTCAAATGTAATATCAAGAAAGATAATTGTGTGGTTATGGTGAGAAAAATTGGATAACTTCATTTGTTAAGAGGAGACATTTAGTTTGTTTCCCCAACATTGGGTACTTCTCATGTCTCTTAAATTGCATCCACGTTTCCTCCACCTGCTTCCCTCACTTGCGTCTTAGTCCCTCCCGTCAGAGATGCATGCAGAGATGCGAGGAAACAAAGCAGAGGAGAGAGGGAACAAGGAAGTACATTTTAAGAGACATGAGACATTCTTTCCTCTACAGCGTCACGTGAAGCGACATCCGTTTGTGATGATGACATCAGCTGATCATCGCTCAGCTGTCTGTCGGCTTTAACAGCTGTTTGTGTTTGCACAAATATGCACTGTATTATTTCTAATAAAAATACACACAGTAACAGTGTTTAGTCTCTTTATGTTACCTGATAACAAATACCTGCACATGAAGAACAACCTGCAGTCTTCTAAAACATACAGAATAATGATGAGTATAAAAGGTGTTTCTGACTGACACTCCCACTGCATCAGACTGTCATTCTCATCATGATAAAATAAAAAAGGTTAAATAGTCTAAGTGATTATCAAAAACGATATTTCTGTTATGAGAGTGAAGGAGTTGTGTGTGATCTTTGGATTTTAACACTTAAATTTAAAGGACTTTTTGTTTGATGGTAATCAGAAAACAAATCAAATATAAAAGTTGGGAGTGATCCGACTACACTATTTTGATCTTAAGGTACTTCTACTTAATATTTCATTGTTAATCCTCATGTCATCACTTTTTTAACCCGTGCTCATCACAGACAGACTCTTTACGAACTGACTGATGTTTACAGTCTGTTTAAATGTCCGTTGTGTCCGTTTAGCGTCTTTTTAATTTCCGTCTTTTCTCCGTTAAACTCCGCTGATGTTGATAAGTTTCCCTAAAGTCTGATCCGCTGCAGTCCAATAAAAGAGTAATATTTGAGAAGGGGGCATGTCTGTCAGTAAAAAGACTTCCTGGAAAGATGCTCTCATGTTTCCTTGATCATAGCTCGTCAGAGTTATTTCCTCTCTTGTCATTGCGGCACAGAAGGACTTCCGGTTCAAGCGAGGATTGAGGAGCGAGGAAACGAATAATAAGAGACATGAGAAACAGCCACTCTGTTATCGATGTACCAGCCACACAGGTAGTGATAGACGGATAATGTGACGCTTAACCAAAGAGGTATTTTGGGGTTTTTATAAAGTCAGTGCTTTAAATGTAATACACGAGTCATGTTCATACTTCTTCCTTGTTCAAAGAACCATAGTACTTAATCTATAAAGGCATGGATGGGGATCGAACCCATGATCTTTGGTTTACGAGACCAACGCCTTACCACTGGGCCACCACGCCTTACATATAAAACCAATATGAGCGACCGGTCATTCCAAATGATTATCTTCCTGTAAAGATCTGCATGGTTTGTGATCAATTAGTTACACTTGCAAAATGATGGAAACTTCAAATTGAACACGCAGCCTGACGTTTACATTTCCAAAAGGGAACATCGTCAGAATGTGGTGTTCCTCGTAGCATAAAGTGACACTAGCAGTTTAGAAAAGTCTATTCACTTGCACACGTACTTCTTTTATTCTGCCTTCACTACCCCAAAGGAAGTGTGTTTACGTTCACAACAACATGAACTAAGTGTCTCTGTAAAATCTACAAAAGTGTACACTTACGGATACATGTGTAAAATGTTGTAAAAGAATCATAATGCATCACAGTGGAGAACCCAAAGACTGTGAAGGCTCCTCTGTTTTACTTTAGCAAAGATAATGATTGATGGTCATGTCACCAGCTGAATATGCATTTTAAGTGTCTTTTTTAAGTTCAGTGCTTCAAAGTCATGACCATTCTACATTGTTCTTCAAATAACCATCATGGTTCATCTATGAAGGCGTGGATGGGACTTGAACCCATGATCTTTGGTTTACGAGACCAACGCCTTACCACTTGGCCACCACGCCTTATTTTACTTCCTCTCATGTGATCACAAGATCTCGCAATTAAGAATGAGGGTATTGGAGATTATTGCTTCTCCCGTGCATGAAAGTATTTGTTATGATTGCTGGGACACCTCATCCACCCAGTTGCTCCGGTCAGAGAGTAACGAAGATACACAGCTTAGTCCTTTAGATCTTTATATGCAGCAGCATAACAACAATGGCCAACAGTTCAATAAATCCATTGGTATAAATGATGAGAATGGGATGATGATATTTCTGTGTGGTCATATGATGATGGTATTCTGTAAATAACAACAGAGAATGCAGATATAATGAATAACGTGACCTGCTAACAGTAGCATGGCGAGTTAGCATCAGCGCTAGCTTAGCTCAATAATACAACAACAAGCAACATATGAGACTGCTATTAAACAGATGAAAAGCGCTCTACCCGTGATATTTATAATGAATAAACAACCACTTAAACACGTTCACAGTGAGCCTACTTACTTCTTCATGAACGCATCACACATTTAACTCGACGATGTATCAACACAACAAACATTAGCGGAGGCTCCCGCTCTCACGTACATTCAATACTAAGGATCCCTTAGCTGCCCACAAAGTGCCTGAACGCAACATAAACATTGAGACCTCTGAGCTGCCCATGTAGGTGCCTAAACATAAATACCAAAAAACATAGGGAATTTATAACAGAGGGACTACTTTTGGATCATGTTTAAGACCCTCTCTGTATGTATTATTAAGGTAAGATCTTGTACTGTTGTCAGATAAAGAAATGCCTCTTGCAGTTTAATGTCAAAAGCAAATTTAACATAAAATCTTGATTTTACATTTGGTGAATGGCTGGTTAATGGTAAATGAACTTTTGCTTGTAGCACTCTTTTAGTCTTCTGACTACTAAAAGCTGTTTTTTTAGAGTGCAGGTCACACCAACACATTGACACCCATTAACATACTGATGGCCACCTCTGCCATCATCCATTCATACGCCACCAAGAAAGCAGCAGGAGCAACTTGGGGTCTTGACACGTGGGTGCAAGAGCTGGGGATAGAACCCCTGACATTCTGTTTGAGAAGTTTGTTTACAGCCTGGTTTGAGTGGCTAGTAAGTCGAAAGTTAGTGGGCTACTGGTGTGTCTTCTTTGCCAACACCAGACAGACTTTCAATACCTTTCAGGCTTGACTTTACAGCCCTGAAAATTACATTGCTGTTGTTTGATGCCTTCCCAGGCACAGATGGGGATCGAACCCATGACCTTTGGTTTACAAGACCAACACCTTATCACTTGGCCACCATGCCCTGCTTTGTTCATGTATGAAGTCAAATCCTGAGTGTCTATTTGTCATTTTTGCTATGATTACCGATGCCTGTGTTGTTTATTGTTGAAATGACTCCTGGGCCTAAACTCAACAGAGTCAACGAGGGCATGTTGAACGACTGATGATATGCAGCATTACGTTTTACGTCTTAGCCCTGAAGCCCAAAAGGCATGTGTTACGAGTTAACACCGGCTACACATATAAATACGATAAACAGCTAGCCCTAACCTGAAGTGTGACAGGGGTCAAGAGATGACAGAGACAGAAAAGACTGTTTCTCAAGATTTTCGCACTGAAAATTACTTTACGGTATTTTATTGTGAGCTAACAATGCATTTTGCCTGTAGGTTCCTCATAAGCTCAGAACAATCACAGGGCATACACAGGTGTGTAAATACGAATGGTCACATGTCAAATCATCTCAATTTTTCAACATTATTACAGGTCACATCCTCAAATGAAAACAATAACGTGTAAACACAACATATTCATCCACATTGTCCAAAGTATATCAAAAAATACAAAGTGTGAAACAAGTAAATAGTCTATCAAAAACTACAAACAAGGCTTAGACACATTATTATATATTATACAAGAGAAACAACAAAAGTACCAAACCATGTCAATTAAATGTAGCGAGGATTGAGGAGCGAGGAAACAAATAATAAGAGACATGAGAAACAGCCACTCTGTTATCGATGTACCAGCCACACAGGTAGTGATAGACGGATAATGTGACGCTTAACCAAAGAGGTATTTTGGGGTTTTTATAAAGTCAGTGCTTTAAATGTAATACACGAGTGATGTTCATACTTCTTCCTTGTTCAAAGAACCATAGTACTTAATCTATAAAGGCATGGATGGGGATCGAACCCATGATCTTTGGTTTACGAGACCAACGCCTTACCACTGGGCCACCACGCCTTACATATTAAGCCAATATGAGCGACCCGTCATTTCAAATGGTTATCTTCCTGTAAAGATCTGCATGGTTTGTGATCAATTAGTTCCACTTGCAAAATGATGGAAACTTCAAATTGAACACGCAGCCTGACGTTTACATTTCCAAAAGGGAACATCGTCAGAATGTGGTGTTCCTCGTAGCATAAAGTGACACTAGCAGTTTAGAAAAGTCTATTCACTTGCACACTTACTTCTTTTATTCTGCCTTCACTACCCCAAAGGAAGTGTGTTTACGTTCACAACAACATGAACTAAGTGTCTCTGTAAAATCTACAAAAGTGTACACTTACGGATACATGTGTAAAATGTTGTAAAAGAATCATAATGCATCACAGTGGAGAACCCAAAGACTGTGAAGGCTCCTCTGTTTTACTTTAGCAAAGATAATGATTGATGGTCATGTCACCAGCTGAAGATGCATTTTAAGTGTCTTTTTTAAGTTCAGTGCTTCAAAGCCATGACCATTCTACATTGTTCTTTAAATAACCATCATGGTTCATCTATAAAGGCATGGATGGGACTTGAACCCATGATCTTTGGTTTACGAGACCAACGCCTTACCACTTGGCCACCACGCCTTATTTTACTGCCTCTCATGTGATCACAAGATCTCGCAATTAAGAATGAGGGACTACTTTTGGATCATGTTGAAGACCCTCTCTGTATGTATTATTAAGGTAAGATCTTGTACTGTTGTCAGATAAAGAAATGCCTCTTGCAGTTTAATGTCAAAAGCAAATTTAACATAAAGTCTTGAGTTTACATTTGGTGAATGGCTGGTTAATGGTAAATGAACTTGAGCTTGTAGCACTCTTCTAGTCTTCTGACTACTAAAAGCTGGTTTTTTAGAGTGCAGGTCACACCAACACATTGACACCCATTAACACACTGATGGCAGAGGTGGCCATTAGTTAATACTGATGGCCATCAGTATTAACTAATCCATTCATACGCCACCAAGAAAGCAGCAGGAGCAACTTGGGGTCTTGACACGTAGGTGCAAGAGCTGGGGATAGAACCCCTGACATTCATTTTGAGAGACGGTCGACTTTACAGCCTGGTTTGAGTGGCTAGTAAGTCAGAAGTTAGTGGGCTACTGGTGTGTCTTCTTTGCCAACACCAGACAGACTTTCAATACCTTTCAGGCTTGACTTTACAGCCCTGAAAATTACATTGCTGTTGTTTGATGCCATCCCAGGCACAGATGAGGATCGAACCCATGACCTTTGGTTTACAAGACCAACACCTTATCACTTGGCCACCATGCCCTGCTTTGTTCATGTATGAAGTCAAATCCCGAGTGTCTATTTGTCATATTTGCTATGATTACCGATGCCTGTGTTGTTTATTGTTGAAATGACTCCTGGGCCTAAACTCAACAGAGTCAACGAGGGCATGTTGAACGACTGATGATATGCAGCATTACGTTTTACGTCTTAGCCCTGAAGCCCAAAAGGCATGTGTTACGAGTTAACACCGGCTACACATATAAATACGATAAACAGCTAGCCCTAACCTGAAGTGTGACAGGGGTCAAGAGATGACAGAGACAGAAAAGACTGTTTCTCAAGATTTTCGCACTGAAAATTACTTTACGGTATTTTATTGTGAGCTAACAACGCATTTTGCCTGTAGGTTCCTCATAAGCTCAGAACAATCACAGGGCATACACAGGTGTGTTAAATACGAATGGTCACATGTCAAATCATCTCAATTTTTCAACATTATTACGGGTAACATCCTCAAATGAAAACAATAACGTGTAAACACAACATATTCATCCACATTGTCCAAAGTATATCAAAAAATACAAAGTGTGAAACAAGTAAATAGTCTATCAAAAACTACAAACAAGGCTTAGACACATTATTATATATTATACAAGAGAAACAACAAAAGTACCAAACCATGTCAATTAAATGTAGCGAGGATTGAGGAGCGTGGAAACGAATAATAAGAGACATGAGAAACAGCCACTCTGTTATCGATGTACCAGCCACACAGGTAGTGATAGACGGATAATGTGACGCTTAACCAAAGAGGCATTTTGGGGTTTTTATAAAGTCAGTGCTTTAAATGTAATACACGAGTGATGTTCATACTTCTTCCTTGTTCAAAGAACCATAGTACTTAATCTATAAAGGCATGGATGGGGATCGAACCCATGATCTTTGGTTTACGAGACCAACGCCTTACCACTGGGCCACCACGCCTTACATATAAAACCAATATGAGCGACCGGTCATTTCAAATGGTTATGTTCCTGTAACGATCTGCATGGTTTGTGATCAATTAGTTCCACTTGCAAAATGATGGAAACTTCAAATTGAACACGCAGCCTGACGTTTACATTTCCAAAAGGGAACATGGTCAGAATGTGGTGTTCCTCGTAGCATAAAGTGACACTAGCAGTTTAGAAAAGTCTATTCACTTGCACACGTACTTCTTTTATTCTACCTTCACTACCCCAAAGGAAGTGTGTTTACGTTCACAACATGAACTAAGTGTCTCTGTAAAATCTACAAAAGTGTACACTTACGGATACATGTGTAAAATGTTGTAAAAGAATCATAATGCATCACAGTGGAGAACCCAAAGACTGTGAAGGCTCCTCTGTTTTACTTTAGCAAAGATGATGATTGATGGTCGTGTCACCAGCTGAAGATGCATTTTAAGTATCTTTTTTTAATTCAGTGCTTCAAAGCCATGACCATTCTACATTGTTCTTCAAATAACCATTATGGTTCATCTATGAAGGCATGGATGGGACTTGAACCATCCATCTTTGGTTTACGAGACCAACGCCTTACCACTTGGCCACCACGCCTTATTTTACTGCCTCTCATGTGATCACAAGATCTCACAAATAAGAATGAGGGACTACTTTTGGATCATGTTTAAGACCCTCTCTGTATGTATTATTAAAGGGATACTTCACCCGTTGAAACATGAATCTGTAGTGACATTGGGTCATATATGTAGTAGAAATGTGAAATAAATTTTGAAATTGGTGCCTTCTTGACCGAGAAAAAGGCAAAAAGTGTATTTTGGCGTTTTCTCTGCAAAGACACATCTCCCAGAATGCACAGCACCGCAGGACACTCCCGCTGAAGGAGAGGTGCATTCATGTGGTATCGGAAAAATTAGATTCCGAGTTGTAAACTGCAAATGAAACACCTGCTCAAGTCGGTTTTGTGTTTTGTTAACATACTTTTTATTCAGGCACGTATTGCACATCAACTTTTTGCTTAAATATAACTTGACAATAAGATTTCTCTGAGTTGGGAAGTTGGAAGAATGACTTCCCAACTCGGAAACTTAAACCACCCGAGCAGCACCTGAATGCAGCATTACTCGCGGACAATAATACAGCAGTTTCCACAACTGATTCAGAGATTTCTTCCATAAGGAATTGGCATCTTGGAAATTCCTGACAGAAAACAGACTCTAAGTCTGTGTCCATAGGCAAACAGTGACAGCACTGACAACATAAGTCTGCCCCGGCTCCTTCTTTTCTGTCACAGCCGCGGACCTAGCATGCTAGGCTAGCTAGCCTGCCTGTCGGCACTCAGCAGCCAGCTCGCCGCTATATTGCGGCTCGTAGAAAGAGCCACACACATCCGATTCAAGCACAAGACCTTCAAAATCCCCTTCAGTCATATCAGTTTGAAGTTGAAACATACGTTTTTCTTCATTCTCGGTCCATATTAGCTTATCCGTAGAGACACCCAGCTTGAGCCCGGCTCAGGCTCCCTGTCTCACAGCCGCTGTGTCTGCAGAAGGCACCTGGCAGCAATATTGCGGGCGGCTCGTAGAAAGAGCCAGGAACATCCGATTCGAGCACAAGACCTTCAAAATCCCCTTCATCCATATCAGTTTGAAGTTGAAACATACTTTTTTCACCATTGTCGGCAGATATTAGATTTCTGGTAGCATAGCCTTCAAGCAAGATGGCGGATGTTAAGTTTCGATTCTGGCAGTGAAGCCCCGCCCACTGATCTGTGATAGGTCTGTAGCTTCAGTGGTTGAAAACATGAGGAAATAGCAATGTAGTTTTACCCTGCTAACCCGTGCTAACCATAGCCTCCGCGAGTGACGCAATATGACGATTTTTGCGTCTATTGAGGAGGCATCTCAGAAAAGAAAATACAGATTTTTCCCGTCTCAGGGGGAAATGAGGGCTGGATGCAAGACCATTCAATAAAAACACAAGTTTACTACTGATACAAAGCTTAATGCAAATGGGTGAAGTATCCCTTTAAGGTAAGATCTTGTACTGTTGTCAGATAAAGAAATGCCTCTTGCAGTTTAATGTCAAAAGCAAATTTAACATAAAGTCTTGAGTTTACATTTGGTGAATGGCTGGTTAATGGTAAATGAACTTGAGCTTGTAGCACTCTTCTAGTCTTCTGACTACTAAAAGCTGTTTTTTTAGAGTGCAGGTCACACCAACACATTGACACCCTTTAACACACTGATGGCAGAGGTGGCCATCAGTATTAACTAATCCATTCATACGCCACCAAGAAAGCAGCAGGAGCAACTTGGGGTCTTGACACGTAGGTGCAAGAGCTGGGGATAGAACCCCTGACATTCATTTTGAGAGACGGTCAACTTTACAGCCTGGTTTGAGTGGCTAGTAAGTCAGAAGTTAGTGGGCTACTGGTGTGTCTTCTTTGCCAACACCAGACAGACTTTCAATACCTTTCAGGCTTGACTTTACATTGCTGTTGTTTGATGCCGTCCCAGGCACAGATGGGGATGGAACCCATGATCTTTGGTTTGCGAGACCAACACCTTATCACTTGGCCACCATGCCCTGCTTTGTTCATGTATGAAGTCAAATCCTGAGTGTCTATTTGTCATATTTGCTATGATTACCGATGCCTGTGTTGTTTATTGTTGAAATGACTCCTGGGCCTAAACTCAACAGAGTCAACGAGGGCATGTTGAACGACTGATGATATGCAGCATTACGTTTTACGTCTTAGCCCTGAAGCCCAAAAGGCATGTGTTACGAGTTAACACCGGCTACACATATAAATACGATAAACAGCTAGCCCTAACCTGAAGTGTGACAGGGGTCAAGAGATGACAGAGACAGAAAAGACTGTTTCTCAAGATTTTCGCACTGAAAATTACTTTACGGTATTTTATTGTGAGCTAACAATGCATGTTGCCTGTAGGTTCCTCATAAGCTCAGAACAATCACAGGGCATACACAGGTGTGTTAAATACGAATGGTCACATGTCAAATCATCTCAATTTTTCAACATTATTACGGGTAACATTCTCAAATGAAAACAATAACGTGTAAACACAACATATTCATCCACATTGTCCAAAGTATATCAAAAAATACAAAGTGTGAAACAACTAAATAGTCTATCAAAAACTACAAACAAGGCTTAGACACATTATTATATATTATACAAGAGAAACAACAAAAGTACCAAACCATGTCAATTAAATGTAGCGAGGATTGAGGAGCGTGGAAACGAATAATAAGAGACATGAGAAACAGCCACTCTGTTATCGATGTACCAGCCACACAGGTAGTGATAGACGGATAATGTGACGCTTAACCAAAGAGGCATTTTGGGGTTTTTATAAAGTCAGTGCTTTAAATGTAATACACGAGTGATGTTCATCCTTCTTCCTTGTTCAAAGAACCATAGTACTTAATCTATAAAGGCATGGATGGGGATCGAACCCATGATCTTTGGTTTACGAGACCAACGCCTTACCACTGGGCCACCACGCCTTACATATTAAGCCAATATGAGCGACCGGTCATTTCAAATGGTTATGTTCCTGTAAAGATCTGCATGGTTTGTGATCAATTAGTTCCACTTGCAAAATGATGGAAACTTCAAATTGAACACGCAGCCTGACGTTTACATTTCCAAAAGGGAACATGGTCAGAATGTGGTGTTCCTCGTAGCATAAAGTGACACTAGCAGTTTAGAAAAGTCTATTCACTTGCACACTTACTTCTTTTATTCTGCCTTCACTACCCCAAAGGAAGTGTGTTTACGTTCACAACATGAACTAAGTGTCTCTGTAAAATCTACAAAAGTGTACACTTACGGATACATGTGTAAAATGTTGTAAAAGAATCATAATGCATCACAGTGGAGAACCCAAAGACTGTGAAGGCTCCTTTGTTTTACTTTAGCAAAAATAATGATTGATGGTCATGTCACCAGCTGAAGATGCATTTTAAGTATCTTTTTTTAATTCAGTGCTTCAAAGCCATGACCATTCTACACTGTTCTTCAAATAACCATCATGGTTCATCTATGAAGGCGTGGATGGGACTTGAACCCATGATCTTTGGTTTACGAGACCAACGCCTTACCACTTGGCCACCACGCCTTATTTTACTGTCTCTCATGTGATCACAAGATCTCGCAATTAAGAATGAGGGACTACTTTTGGATCATGTTTAAGACCCTCTCTGTATGTATTATTAAGGTAAGATCTTGTACTGTTGTCAGATAAAGAAATGCCTCTTGCAGTTTAATGTCAAAAGCAAATTTAACATAAAGTCTTGAGTTTACATTTGGTGAATGGCTGGTTAATGGTAAATGAACTTGAGCTTGTAGCACTCTTCTAGTCTTCTGACTACTAAAAGCTGGTTTTTTAGAGTGCAGGTCACACCAACACATTGACACCCATTAACACACTGATGGCAGAGGTGGCCATCAGTATTAACTAATCCATTCATACGCCACCAAGAAAGCAGCAGGAGCAACTTGGGGTCTTGACACGTAGGTGCAAGAGCTGGGGATAGAACCCCTGACATTCATTTTGAGAGACGGTCAACTTTACAGCCTGGTTTGAGTGGCTAGTAAGTCAAAAGTTAGTGGGCTACTGGTGTGTCTTCTTTGCCAACACCAGACAGACTTTCAATACCTTTCAGGCTTGACTTTACATTGCTGTTGTTTGATGCCGTCCGAGGCACAGATGGGGATGGAACCCATGATCTTTGGTTTGCGAGACCAACACCTTATCACTTGGCCACCATGCCCTGCTTTGTTCATGTATGAAGTCAAATCCTGAGTGTCTATTTGTCATATTTGCTATGATTACCGATGCCTGTGTTGTTTATTGTTGAAATGACTCCTGAGGCCTGTACTACGAAGCAGGATTTGGGGTTAGCGAGGTAACTTAAGGGTTAACCCTGGGTTTTCAGTCCTACGAGGGTCGTTCACTTTTTACCTGGGTATATCACCACGGTAACTTACGCTGCACACCTAACCTGCTCCGGAGCAGGTTATGTTGGAGATAAGAGATCAACATGTGAAAATCTCCGCCCACTGACCAATCAGATCTTTTGATCGTGGAGCTCCCGGAGCTGTTCGAGAGAGGGGGGAGGACACTTCATGTGTCCCGTATGATTTTACATTATAGTCCGTTAAGTTAATGATTATTTTTCACTGATATACGCTATATCGTCCTTCATCCTTCCTAGTTGTGTTTTTAAGATGCACAAATACGAATAGCTTCTTATAGCCTATCTTTGAATTATATCTTAATATTAATTTTTTAATGTCTCCATGCCGCTCTGTTTGTGATCGTCAGAGCTGCAGCTTCTCAAACTGTTCTACTCTCCACATGAAAGAGTCAGAGCAACAGTTCAGAGAAGAAACAGGAGTTATTATGGTCAGTTCTAAGGTGAACTAATGATGGAACAAATATAATAAGTCGCAGTTTGGACGTTAATACTCGCTGATTTTTCTGTTTTTTATGCCATTTGTTGCTGCAGCTTTGTAACTTTAGTCTTTGGGAGCCTGTTTGTCTTAAACGTATTTATATTGTTAATAGTATAGTTTGATCAGAGTTTGTAGACATGACGATCTGCTGACGGCAGACGCAGTTATGATTGTGATAGGTTAAATGAAGATAACTCCGCCCTTTTATGTGAACGCGCTCTTGGTAACTCTGGGTTTACCTATCAGGTTGATAACCAGCTTCGTAGGACTGTTAAGCACGACCTCTTATGTTAGGGTTAGTGAAGCCAGATCACCCAAAGAGACCCTGGGTCTTTTTAACTCGATTCGTAGTACAGGCCTCTGGGCCTAAACTCAACAGAGTCAACGAGGGCATGTTGAACGACTGATGATATGCAGCATTACGTTTTACGTCTTAGCCCTGAAGCCCAAAAGGCATGTGTTACGAGTTAACACCGGCTACACATATAAATACGATAAACAGCTAGCCCTAACCTGAAGTGTGACAGGGGTCAAGAGATGACAGAGACAGAAAAGACTGTTTCTCAAGATTTTCGCACTGAAAATTACTTTACGGTATTTTATTGTGAGCTAACAATGCATGTTGCCTGTAGGTTCCTCATAAGCTCAGAACAATCACAGGGCATACACAGGTGTGTTAAATACGAATGGTCACATGTCAAATCATCTCAATTTTTCAACATTATTACGGGTCACATCCTCAAATGAAAACAATAACGTGTAAACACAACATATTCATCCACATTGTCCAAAGTATATCAAAAAATACAAAGTGTGAAACAACTAAATAGTCTATCAAAAACTACAAACAAGGCTTAGACACATTATTATATATTATACAAGAGAAACAACAAAAGTACCAAACCATGTCAATTAAATGTAGCGAGGATTGAGGAGCGAGGAAACAAATAATAAGAGACATGAGAAACAGCCACTCTGTTATCGATGTAGCAGCCACACAGGTAGTGATAGACGGATAATGTGACGCTTAACCGAATTGGCATTTTGGGGTTTTTATAAAGTCAGTGCTTTAAATGTAATACACGAGTGATGTTCATACTTCTTCCTTGTTCAAAGAACCATAGTACTTAATCTATAAAGGCATGGATGGGGATCGAACCCATGATCTTTGGTTTACGAGACCAACGCCTTACCACTGGGCCACCACGCCTTACATAGTAAGCCAATATGAGCGACCGGTCATTCCAAGTGATTGTCTTCCTGTAAAGATCTGCATGGTTTGTGATCAATTAGTTCCACTTGCAAAATGATGGAAACTTCAAATTGAACACGCAGCCTGACGTTTACATTTCCAAAAGGGAACATGGTCAGAATGTGGTGTTCCTCGTAGCATAAAGTGACACTAGCAGTTTAGAAAAGTCTATTCACTTGCACACTTACTTCTTTTATTCTGCCTTCACTACCCCAAAGGAAGTGTGTTTACGTTCACAACATGAACTAAGTGTCTCTGTAAAATCTACAAAAGTGTACACTTACGGATACATGTGTAAAATGTTGTAAAAGAATCATAATGCATCACAGTGGAGAACCCAAAGACTGTGAAGGCTCCTCTGTTTTACTTTAGCAAAGATAATGATTGATGGTCATGTCACCAGCTGAAGATGCATTTTAAGTGTCTTTTTTAAGTTCAGTGCTTCAAAGCCATGACCATTCTACATTGTTCTTCAAATAACCATCATGGTTCATCTATGAAGGCATGGATGGGACTTGAACCCATGATCTTTGGTTTACGAGACCAACGCCTTACCACTTGGCCACCACGCCTTATTTTACTGCCTCTCATGTGATCACAAGATCTCGCAATTAAGAATGAGGGACTACTTTACATATAAGCAACAGGAGGGACCAGTCACTCCAAATGATTATCTTCTAGTAAAGATCTGCATGGTTTTGTGATGAATTTGTTCCACTTGCAAAATTGTTGTGGTCAGATAAAGAAATGCTTCTTGCAGTTTAATGTCAAAAGCAAATCTAGCATACAGCATTGAGTTTACATTTGGTGAATGGTTGGTTAATGAACTTAAGCTTGTATACCCTTTTCTATTCTTCTGACTACTAAAAGAAGTTTTTAAAGATTGATGCTCACACCGACACATTGACACACATGGCATAGGTTGCTTTGTAAAGTGGCCATCAGTATTAACATATCCATTCATACGCCACCAAGGAAGCAGCAGGAGCAACTTTGGGTCTTGACACATGTGGGTGCAGGAGCTGGGGATAAAACCCCTGACCTTCTGGTTGAGAGACGACCGACTTTACCACTGAACCACAGCCGCCCTAAGTTCCAATAAGGCATCAGAATGTTGTGTTTCTGTGAGAGTGAAATCACACTAAAAATGTGCATACTCAGGGGTTAGGGTTTTTATGTTTCTTATTTGACTGACAGGTGGACGTGTTGTAGCGGTTTGCCAGGAGGTTATGGCTCACCTCAGCTCCACGTCTTTGCCGCTTTCTAGATTAATCAAACGTTTGGCTTAGATAGCATTTTCAATATTGCAACTGCCATTGTTGAGTAGAGGGAAACTCTAGGGTTTCAGCCACTCCACATATGGAGGTCTGTGCTCTCAGAGATGGACCTTGGGAAAAATGTTTAAATACAGAAGACTCCTTCTCTTGCCTTAAGTGATCCGTTCGTTACGCGCAGTACTTTCTTTGGATTCTGCCTGAGAAAAGGAGTCCATTAAATTATCATTTGAATACTATTTTTGAGCTTCATAATGCCTTTTCAGAAAACAACGTAACAGACTATGTCAATGTTTTATACAGTCTATGGTTACAATGCATTATAGTTATAATAAAATGACTTGATATTTAAGGTACAGCAACACCGGACAACATTCAAAATTTGAAGTGAAGCAGATAGCTGTCTTCAGTCTTTCTTACAAATATGATGACTGACCCACCTCTAAATCTAAACCATTTTGGAACAGGCGCTGTGTCATTCAAATTATATAATGGACTCATCATGCATGCTCAGTCAGACTTGAAGGGTCAGGAAGCAACCAATTAAGGAGCAGTAGAGGTCAAGCTGCTAGGAACTGTGGAGGCAGACAGCAGCTCAATATGGGAGACTAATATTTTCAAAAATCTGTGAGCAGCTCAGTTTCAGAATGCATAAATACACCGGATCATTCAGGGTCTTCTGCAAGATTTCGCACTGAATGCATACAACGGAAGCATACATAATTCTTACACATGCAGAAGATGTAAGTTAACAAAAATTAGCTCCATGCAAACTGGAACTGATGTGACACCACATGGCCAATATGTTGTAACAGTAGTCTGTGAGTGCTGCTACTTTGACTCAAAAAAAATTCTTGTGACTGTAAGAAGCACAGATCTGCTGAGTGATTCATTCAGCCGTCTTTTGTCTCCAGCACACAAACCTAGTGATGGTAGCTGAATACACATAGTGGTATGCTGCCAATAAGATAAAAGAGTGTCCAGTCAAAGTAAAGATTAGCACACAGGTGGGGGAGTAAAGTGCAGATGGGTCAAGTCCAGATAGTCCAGTGACCTTTCGCTTAGCTTCTCAAAAGAGAGTCCAAAAGGTTAAACAACTGTTTGTGGACAGAATGAAAGATTTTGGTGGAGAAAGTTCGGATGGAGTGTCAGACAAGGAAACTCCTGTTGTAGAAAATAGTGGAGTGTAGATGTAGATGATGTCATGTAGAGTTAAATGAGATGGTCTTGATTTATCTCCCCCCCCCCCCCCCAAACTAAGAGCTGTATTTTAGGGAAAACATGTTTGATAACTAAACTGTCAGAGGGGATAACAGACCTTGTGAGCTGAGAAGAAGAAGCTACACTTACCCTTACCCTAAATTAACAACCTGTCTGATTTTTTAAAAAACCTCAAACCTGCAATGACTTTCCAGTCATTCAGTTTCCTCCACCCCACACAGTTTCATCCATCACCCTTTTAGATTGGAGTACCATCATCTGTATGAGTGCAAACATTTACAGACTCAAGGATCAGGTTCACATAAAACCCTCCCGCTGTCATCTATCCATAAACATCTTTCATTCCTGCATTCTTCTTTTCCTGCATAACATCCTCTATTCCTGTTTTTCGACACAAAAAAACAAAGACGGAGAATATTGTTTTCTTCCCTCCAGGACAGTTAAGAAATGTGTCAGCGGTGGGCATGGCCACATGTTGTCAGCTATAGGGTGGAGTACTACCATTTTGAAGGCTAGTGCTTGAGCTAGCCTCGTGCTTGCTCTTTCTGCAAATCAGTCTCCACACTGAGTAGCGAGGTGAGCCTCTATAATATTATGAAAAAGCTTCAAAACGTACATTTTTCATTTCCTAAAAAATGTGGCCAACAAAGAAGAATAGAGGGAAAAAAAAACTATAACACCCATCGATTATCTACACCGCTCATCCTGCTTGGGGTTTGGAGGGCTGGAGTCGATACCAGCTGTCATTCAGCAAGTATGTGTTAAATGTACAGGGAGAACATACAAACTCCACACGGATTCAAACCAGGAACCTTCTTGCACGGAGGCAACAGCACTAACCACTGTACCACCGTGTGAATTTCACGAGATGGCTTCAAGCCTCAAGGCTTTCTTCAAACCTCAAGGCCCTCTTCTCCCAGCACTGGAGAGCAGGTATTAGACGTGTTCGTGAATGAAGCCGTCGGCTGCCGTCACAGTCCACTCCCTGCTCAAGACAGGCCAATTTTTAAACCACAAAGTTATCAAATGGGTGGTTAAATAAAAAAAAATGCACCACTTCAGCAGACTGAAGTCTCTGCACTTCTGGACTGGACAGGCAGTTAAATAGGAATCTCTGTGGGACATTTTTAAATATCTAATGAGAAGCCTGTCTGGATTTCAAGGACAGTCATCGTCATATTTAAGGCTCCCTCTGTTCATATCACTTCTAAAATCAAATGAAGTTATTTCCTGAAAGGATGGAAGTCTTAATGACTGAATCATATTTTCTGTTTGATTCTGTTCACAGTTTAAGATGAAGTCTAAATTGGCTTAAGTTAAAGTCCATGTCTAATGTCTTCTGATTTTACTGCCTGTTATTGTGCATTAGTGTTCATATCCGTCACAGTATTTATGGTCGTTATTACAAGCTTAAAACGCATGATGGAACAATGAAAGCTTATCAACACTGAAATCATCGTCTCTCACTTTGCACGGCAGCTGCATCATGAAAACCGATTTTATGGATTTGATTTTATTTCCCCCTTTAAACAAAAATAATGATTCGTCACGGCCAATTTTAAACCGCCGTCGTGAATTTTTGAAGGCATGCTTCTGCATCATATAGCACACAGAGTGGATGTTAATCTTTATAATGTCTTCAGAAGAGGAGCCGTGTGAGTTCAGACTGTTGTGTCTGGAGAGAGAGCTCACAAAGCTTGCCCTTGGTTTAGACTGAGCCGGTGACAGACAGCTTTGTTAGGATTTAGGTTGTGATGAGTCGAGTAAAATCTCAGCATGTTTGTTTAGCAACGAACACAAAACAACTCAAATCCCCGTCTCCAGAGCTCTGAACTCTCGTTCCCCTCCTGTGTGCTGTTGTGTTTCTGCAAACTTTTCCTAATGAGTTACATACAATTATGTTCCTAATGTCCTATTATAAGACCTTAACAAGAGTCACCTTTATCAAACAAATGTTTAAAATACTGTGGCTAGTGAAGTTTATTCAAAAAAGCTTGTCACAGCCAGAGAAGCTGCAGGCCTCCAGAGTTTAAAGCAACAACATTAAGGGATTCAGTTAGGTGCCCTTTGGCGCCAACCGAAGGTCTCTTGTGCAACTGCGCTGTTGTAAAAAACACAAAGTGTATTGACAACATAGCCATCTCGGTGTTACCTCCAATCCCCACATACTCCGTGCGCACCATGGTCAGTCAGCGCCAGGGTTTTGCTCCGTCGCATGGCGTGCGCCCTATCCCAATGGATCCGTTTCTGGAACGTGAGCGCAGCCATGATCAGCTGTACACACATCACAGGAGAACTAGAAGATCACGCGGGAATAAATGGAAAAACTTGCAAACATGTTGCGTTGTCTCTCTGAGGATGATTTGTGTCTGTTTTGACATTTTGTAGTTAAAATACGATTGCAAGTCTGTATATTGTGTTTTATTTTGAAATTGACCGGATGCTCTGTGCATTTCCTTGTCTCACTTCCTGTCCGGGTTGTTATATTCTGTCCAGCTTGACGCGAACCTGTAGCGTGGGTGCTCCTTCGAAAATGAGACTTGCAGCATCTTTGAGAGCAGAGCGTAGTGGTGCTGGTGGCACACTCCAGAGACGGACCGCGGCGCTCACTGTGGAAACACAATGTGACACACACACACATATCTTTCTGTCGAGAGGTCTTCGATTGTCGGATGAGTGTCTGACTAATGCTTCAGATGGCATCTTAAGGACTGATGTGTTAAGAAGATCTAATTGATGGTTAAGCTGTCTGCAGAGTCTCGAGGACTGTGAAGAAGCACTGCAGAGATGAGGAGTGATTCCAGAGTCTAAAGCTTCACCATCCACTGACGTGAAATCAAATGTTCTGAGAAAATCTTTGTCTGCAGATTATGTCTGTTTAATACAGATGAGTAGACATACTAAAGAATGGTTAAACTTCACTTTAAAGCTGAATCAATTCGCATCTGTGACAAACTCACATCCAAACTCCACGACTGAAAGACAGTTTCATGTCATTGTTTTTAATAAGTGGTATACTTTGTAGATTTTCCATATATCAGTTCTATTAGCAAATAAGTTATAGGTGTAGTTCAGGAAAACTCTCTTTCTCTGACTCTTTCTTCATCTCCCGGATGAGTGTTTCATTGTGGGGGCATAACATTGTATTTATAAAGATTTTCAAGAACTCAAAGATAGTGTTACACATGAGTTAAACATGTAAAGATCGAATCAGCATAGAGGGAACAAACTTACAAACATTGCAACCTTACACACAGGTCAGATAAACAACATATTAACAACATGTAAAAACACACAGCACAATCATACATTAAAAGCTTGAGTCTTGAGCAGTGATTTGAATATGTGTGGGGAGTGAGTTCCAGAGGGAGGGGGCAGCTCCGTCCCCCCAGGTTCGGTGCTAGGTTCTGTGCGGTGATGAGACAAGAGGTTGGGAGTCGAAAGAACGGAGGCTACAAGAAGGAGTGTGACGGTGGAGGAGGTCAGTGAGGTAGGAGGGAGGGGGGGGGGGGGGGGCTCATGGTTGAGGGCTTTGTGAGTGAGGAGCAGGATTTTGAATTGAATACGGTACGGGAAAGGGAGCCAGAGAAGATGTTTGTAGGACGTGGTGATGTGTTCACCGTAGCGGGTGTGGGTGAGAAGGCGTGCAGCAGAGATCTGGATAAATTGGAGTTTGTTGAGGACTTAAGATGATGTGCTGTCAAGGATGCTGTTGCAGTTTACTGATTTAGAGGTTTATTTCAGAGCTGAAAAAAAAGTCCTCGTCATAAATCTCGGCTGGGCAGCACAAAATTGCTAATATATTTTAAATGAATTCTACCTTAACAGGAAAAAAGTGTTTGATATGAAGATATCCAGGACTCATTATTAGAAAAATGATATTGAGATTTATGTTTGAAAATGGATTTTTCACAAATGGATACATAGATTATATTATATGAATATGTTTACATTCATTTACAGCAGGGACTTTAATTAGGACACAACGCACATATGATTCATGTTTTACAGACACACAGGGAAACAACTAAATGTATCAACACACAAACAATGCCTGCTCATGTAAACTCATATTTACCTTATATGTGTATACACACACACACACACACACACACACACGCTGATGTTTTATTCTGTGTGCCTCCTCTCCACTGCTGCAGCCCTTTGTGTTCATAATCGTGTCTCATTATTCCTGTGCAGTAGGTCCGTCTCAAATAGGGAGGAAAAACAGTTAACAAACGCACGTTGGAGATTGTGTGGTCATGTGTCCTCAAATTTGAACCTTAAATAACTTTAAGTCCTCATAAACATGTTTTGACTATCAGAGCAGAGTCGTTTCAGCACCACAGACAGCTCCAAACCTCTCTTCACACCACTCTGAGTGGTTTAGTGAAAACATGAAAACAATCCCGCCTGCTGTGGAGACAACCCTTCAGACACGTCTTGTCTGATTCAATAAACTTCCTCTTTCTGCCATTTAGAGCACAAATTGCACCACTACATTAGTTGGCCACTTTTTACAACATAAATAATATGAGTCATCAGGCAACTATGTGAGGACAAATAAACCTTTCAGTGTGACACAGGGAAATAATGCATTTTAAAAGGAAAGCAATGAGCTGAGAATTTGTTTTTCTGTGTGAAAAGAACTGAAAATAAATGTGTAACTAAAAGAGACCTGCCATGACAAACTGATCTGACTGACAGGAGGATGAAGACAGCATCCAGGCTGGCTGAAATTCAAAAACATTACTGTCTTTACATTCAAAACTTTAATTATAATATAAAAAGTATGATATGAAAAGGGGGCTGCACAGTGGTGCAGTGGTCAGCGCTTTCACCTCACAAGCGAGAAGGTTCCTGGTTCAAATCTTCGGACAGCAGCCTCTCTGTGTGAAGTTTGTAGATAAAAATGATATGAAAAAGAAAGAAATAGCTGTGGATTGCAATGTTACTTTTTTTTTGTAAATACTGATGAATTGCACTAAGGACATAAATTAAATGAGGGCTGGTAGGGAAAGGCAGGCAGTGGGAGGCTGTTGGAAAATGGCAGAGACGCTGAGGGTTTGCTGGTGACAGAGGCGGCAGCTGGTGAAAGCCGTGTGGCTACGGCGTCAGAGGTGAAAGCAAAAAAACTAATCTCTGTGGGAGTGTTTCCTCGAATCCTGCCAGACACAAACAATCTCAGACTTCAAAACAAAAAAATCATCAACCTTCAGTAGATATACTACGATCAGGCATAATGGCCAACATGGATTAATGTGCTCTTTGTTGGGCCTAATAGCCATTCAGAATGATTACTATTCTTAATGGCCATTAGGCAGAAAAAAAACTGCTCTGCATTCTTCTGTTGTGGCGAATGCTTTGGTAGTAAGATGCCTGAAAATGTCAGAATAACTTTTCTCGAAACACAAACTGTGTCATTTTTTAATCTGAACTATGAGAGCGTTGATTTCTGTCAGTAAAAATCTGTCCTCTCAAAACGTGATCAAAAGCATCATCAGCTTGTAAAAGAAAGACACTTGAGCCTTTATAGGGAAACAACCGATGGATGAAAACAGAAGGGAGAGGAGCAAAAGAAGAAATTCATAGAGGAGAAAGCCCAGAATGAGCACTCTTATTAAAATGACGCCTTACATGATGGGGTTTTTAGACTATTCCCTGCTCGTATCACTCATTATAATTTCACTGCTCCCTCGGCCCACACATACTGCACTTAAGCTGCGTGACTCGGGACACATAAACCACAATTAAAGCTATTCCTGTGACACTGTGCTGCACCTCCAGGATTTAATATACATTTTATTTCATTACTGGGACTCCAAACATTTTCATTTTGCAAGGCTTTGTGGAAATGTGGCAGTCAATTAAAAAGTCCTGTTCTGGTACATGGTGGTGATTTATGGAACATGCAGTCCCTGACAGTTTTCAAAGAGGCGTCTGATGGTTTGTGTGTAGGAGTATAGTAGAACAGATCTTTAAGCACTTTAACATTTGTAGCTGAATGCCTACAGTAGGCATTTGGTTGCCTAGTTACAAACAACTTATACTTAAAAAGACTTTTCCCCTGCTGATTGACTTTATCCGCTTACCTGCCTGTTTATCTGCTATACGTCTGTGGTAGATGTGTATGCAGGTTTTTTTTAAAGTCTCTCACTGTGGGCCAAACTTTGATAACAACAGGACAACTACACCCCCAATACCCCATACACTGCCTTCAAGTCCTTCAATCAATAAAGTTCAACAGTGTGGTTCCAGAAGTAAAAATCCCATTTTCTCCATAGCGGATTTGATTATTAGCCACGATGTCGTAATTGTACTCCTTTCGTAAATATCAAACATGACTGGTTTGTGACAAGCCGCAAATCGGACCACACGCCCCTGGTCGTTCAAGGGGGCAACAATGAGGCCTAAAATAGTGTAGTGTGTAGCAATCTTAATTATAGGCCTTCATGTGGCAAGCAACAGATTCCAAAAAAAAATTCTAAATTTGAATCTCTCATTGAAAATGTTTTTTGTGATCAGAAGTGTTTGGGTTTCTGTTGTAGCGTAATATCGTCCACTTTGCTTTCTACCGGCATTGGCTGTACACAGGAAAACAGACCTTGAGAGAGCAAAAGCAGAGAAACCCATTGACCGTAATACAATCCCTGAAGACAGTCATCACATAGATTAATCTATATTTATTGCCCATACAAAGACAGCTGCATGCGAGCAAAGCTAATAATCTGCTCTCAGATGTTGTCTCTGAAATCCAGGTTTGTAGTTGGACTTTAAACAAAGGCATGGCATGGTAAAGGAAGTCTTGGCTGGCTGCAGTGGCAGCCCCAAGAAGATGACTAATGACAGGGTATGCTGTGGTCACATGATAACCGACAGGTCCTGAGACTGCCTGAGTTCACACTTAATAAACATGTGGAACATGTTGTTCATGAAATTGCTCTATAAATGAGTTAAGTACTTAAAACCCAAAACAAGACCTGGGGTGCATTCGGATTGTCCCTCCTATCTCCTTTCACTCTCCTTTTTTCCTTAACCCCGGAAGCGTTTAAGTGGCGGCCATGATAAGAGCCGTTTGAATTCTCTAAAAGCTAAGGAAAGGTGGGTCAATGCTTCCTTTATAACCTCCTTTAGCATAGGAACCACTGGACCATCCTTTAGGAAAGGAGATGAGATAATGCCGCCCCACAATTCCTTGCGGCCGCAACTTTTAAAGCGACTCGCGCATCCGACCGTTCACGAAAACAAACGATCTGTTAGAGGAGAAATGTGGAGACAATCTGCAATTGGTTTATATATTGATTTGACTTAAAATTTGGTACGGCCTTTGTAGTTATTTTATTTCTTTATTCATATTATGTGTGTGTGAAGAAGGTGAATAATGTTTAGTGTAGATGCTTTGCTGTTAATGTTGATTCACACGAGAAATTGTAATATTAAACCTTGTTAATAAAAAAGAAAAGAAAAAGGAAAAGGGACTCAGATCATGGAAGTTACCAAGCTGCAATAATATGACTTGAACAACTTTCAACAATCTTAACCACAGAGGTGAACTATGAAAGTGATGCTGATGTTGTAAAACCATCAAAGTGAAGTATCCTGGCAGCCTTTATTCCTTTTATTTTAATTCCAACCTCGTGGTTATTAGGATTATTTCACCGGTAAGAATGCACAGGGGAAAGATTTTTAGATGAGCTTTTAGTAGTCCATTTTCATAAGATTGTAGTTTCACCATGGCAGACCCACGTCACTAACCTCCGCCGCCGTCGCATTATTACGTCGTTAAGTTACGTTACATTAAGTGGAAATGTGGTCGGATTGTCAAAACAACGCGATCGCCTTTCCCTAAGTCCTTTATGAATTCTCCTAACACCTTTCCTTAACCCCGTGACGTTTTCACAGGGTTAAGGTAAAGTGGATAGTGAAAGTAGATAGGAGGGACAATCCGAATGCACCCCTGGAGTAGTCATAACCATCTCCCCCTTCAGGAAGTGTGCAGCATGATATAGTGTCCATTGAATAAAAATGAAACAAAACATTAACCTTGGGTTTGCAGAAGTGTCTTGTATAGTTCCAGTGTGCTGATTGTGCTCATGTAGAAATGTAAAGTGGGTTCAGTGAATGTCAGCCTCTTGGAAATATACAGTACATGTTATTGTGTCAGATTGAATGAGGTCTTTTTTTTTGAGTGCACATACATGTCAGGTTCTTGAACGTAAGCAGGATTAAATGCCTATGAAAGCTGTCTACATTCCCGACTGACGGTCATCAGTTCGGTCCCTCTGTGTGCTTAACATACTGCACACACATAGAATAATACTTTCATGGACTAAAGAGAGGGCAGCTGCATGAACTGACCTTACCACAGAACAAAGAACGTAAACAATTACACTGCACATGAATTATTTCCTCCTTGAGGTTAAAATAGTGCGCCGTGTCGCTCACGGGCAGTTAGGACAGGAATGAGGATCCTTCATTTTTAAATACAAGCTGAACAGAATGATTTAATCAGACACTGGCAGGCATGGATGGGAATTGAACCCATGATATTTGGTTTACGAGACTAACGCCTTACCACTTGGCCACCACGCCACAGGTGTGCTCTGTGTATTCCCCTATTGTATATATTTTGAATCTATTCATCATCGTCACTTCACGCCGGCGCCACCGCCCCCCCGAAAAAAAATCTTCAGGCTCAGAATTTTTTTTTACTTTAACACTTGGGTTGCGAGTAATGGACACATACTGTTACTATGAATGAAATGCTTCAGCGGGGTAAATTTAAGATATCAAAGGCATGGATGGGAATTGAACCCATGATCTTTGGTTTACGAGACCAACGCCTTACCACTTGGCCACCACGCCACAGTTGTGCTTTCTTTAATCCCTCGTTTTGTATATAAATATTTTGAATCTATTCATCGTTGTTTCTTCTCACAGCACCTTATTGCGTTTTCATCATGTTTTATGACTTGAAGAAACAAGCTGTATCTACCTCTCTTAGTTAAGACATTGGACATTTTACAAAGCGAACTTTTCAAAAATGTTCTCTGACAACTACAGCTGTTAGAGAATCAATACAAACAGACATTACATCTGTGAAAAAACATAGCAGTTAGGGTGTCTCACTTTTTAATTATTTGGCACAATTACATTAGAGTTGCACACAGAAAACCTGCATTTTGTCAGCAAAACTAAATGTTAACTGATTAATATGCAGTGTTGTCTTTGCCCAGATGTACAGATGTTCTGTTTATCATTTTGAATTAAAGCATTTCAATTTATTCTGAAGCGCTTTATTGGATTGTATGTGCTGGTATACACACTCAGACACATGAAAGCACTATAAAAGTTTTACATTTTAGTAATTTGGCTTCCCCATATTGTGTTATATTGGAGAAGCACATTCACTCTCACTGACTCCATGTTACCCTGGATGACCTTTGTTTACACACACACACCAGACAAACACACTCACCTACACTTAAACACAGCTCTTTGTTACCCATATCTGTCTCTCCTAAACACACACACACACACACACACACACACACACACACACACACACACACACACACACACACACACACACACACACACACACACTCTTATGTTCCCTTAACCTCGGTGGATTATGTAACTGTTATCAGGCTGCAGTGACCTCGCGCCTCCCTCACTGTCGGGGTCTCAGCAGGGGTTAATTATCTAATAAGTGAACATGTCCGAGCATCACCTCGTTTCTGCTGAGACACACTGGATTCCTTTAATACCCCAGAAAAAATAAAGAGATTTCCCCGGGCATAGCAACACACTGCGGAGAGAGAGAGAGAGAGAGTGTGTGTGTGTGTGTTTTTAAGTGTGTGGAAAAATGGCACAGGAGTTTAAATCAATGTGAAGGGTGGAAAAGAGGCTTATTGGACACATGTCCCCCTCAGCCAGAAGACATGCACATGTGTGTACAACCTCCTACATAAACCATCTTTTGCTGAGTCTGCCAAAGTTTTGATGCACCCCGGGGTGTTAATCCATGTAGAGACTCTTCATGCCATGTTGCCTCCTTCTTCTACAACATCCTTTACATTCCCCTCTACTCTCTAGCTCCCTTCTTTTTTCCTAAAGGAATTTATCTTCATCATATGATGTAGAAACTGATGTTATAAAACCAATAAAACATTTACATTGATGTCATATACCATAAACTTCAGTGTTTAAGATACACTTCCTAAATGCTGGTACAAATGAAAAAGAGAGGTGTTTTATAATGTTGTGATAATTTATCCTGAATCTGAAGCTAAAGTTTGACATGGTCATGCGCCATCAAAGGCCCGTGCAGCTGCAACCCTCACAATTATTAGCGTTGCCGTGAGCTTGACAACCATATACCGCTGGTAGCTAGCAGGAATGCATATCCGAAATGGGATAAAGATAAAGAGCTAGATAACTTCACAGAGACTGCACGCTGTGAAATTTCCTGATATGGAAATCATCACACAGACTAAGAGTTTAATGTCAATGTATGACATTATATTTATTATAAAAGCCCCAGCGCAATAAACTATAATCGCAAGCATATTGTGTTCCACAGGCACAAATTCACTACCACTCAGAAATGATCAGTTCTTCCATACACATTCACTGACCCAAGAGATTTTCAAAGCAACTACTTATGAAATAATAGTTTGTTACAGCACTAGACCTAGCCTTTGAGTAATGTATGGGTATAAGTGTATAAATAGGGATTCAAATCACAATTGTTGGTTTACAGGTACAGGTATATCTTGGATGTCATGGAGTCAGTTTTCTGTTCTGTTTGTTATTTGCTACATAAACCTGAGCCTTTATTTGTGTCTAACTGATCCCAAGCTAAATATCAAGGATGTCTTTTTATCAATCCTGTTTAGATCAAAGGCATGGATGGGGGTCGAACCCATGATCTTTGGTTTACGAGACCAACGCCTTACCACTTGGCCACCACGCCCTTGTCAGCAAATGAAAAACTACTAGCACTGTCAGATATGTGAACATGATCAGCCTTTTATATCTCTCGCATAAGACTGTTTCACTGTGAAACTAACCTTTGAACCCCCCAAATTATCTGTAGACGAATGCAGAATGCAAAGGAGTGGGTCCACATTTTTGTTCTTGGAAGAGTTGGTGCTTATATTTGTAGTCCAAGTACTTTTTTGTCTGTCACATTTGAAGGAGCTTTGATTGTACAAAGAAAAGTGGTAGACAATTAAGTGTTGGTTAACTTCAGTGAAGAATTACCTGAATGATAATGTAGGCAATAATCTGGTCATTGTCATCTTCACATTTCTTTAAATCCAAGTTCCCAGTCCTGCTGAGATCAATGAACAATCAGTGAACAGAAAAGAAACTCTAACATCATCTGGAAACACCTGAAACCAGGGGAGGTGACAGTTTCCCTAGGGTAGGGTCATTAGGTGATTGATGATGTGTGTCAAGATGAACAAGAGGGCACTTACAGCTTCTGCTTACTGAATTTAAAGGCATGGATGGGGGTTGAACCCATGATCTTTGGTTTACGAGACCAACGCCTTACCACTTGGCCACCACGCCCTTTCCAGATATAACAAAGCAGTTTCATTAACTTTTTCTCTGAAAACTAATACAGTTCAATGTTAGTATCAGGTTGTGTTGTCTTCTACCAATATTTCTTTTCATCACCGCCTTCAATATGGGCATTCAGCAAAGTTGAAACCCTAACATAGAGGCTTAAAGGTGCTTACAAAGAACGGTAATTTATTTAATGTCTCTCAATGCAATAGTCCCCATTATAAAGATTTGGGCCCTCAATAACACTCCATTATATTACAGTTACAAATAATAATTGGGAACATCCATATGTCTCACATATGTTTCTTTGGGAACTAACTCTTGTCTAACTAACCTCTCAAGTTTATCTGTAGATGAATGCATAATGCAATGTGTCGGTCCATTTTTTTCTTGTTGGAAGAGGCGATGCTTCTGTTTGTAGTCCAAGTACTTCTGCTCAGTCACATTTAAAGGAGCTTTGTTTGTACGCTGAAAGCAGTTTCATTTACTTTTTCTCCTGAGGTGCACAAACAGTTATATCACGTTAAGTTGTCTTCTACCAAAATTACTTTTCAACACCGCCTTGAAAATGGGCGTCAACAAAGTTGAAACCCTAAACATAGAGGCTTAAAGGTGATTACAAAGAACGGTAATTTATATAATGTTAAATGCCAGGTTTTCATTGGGATACAACTCAATCACTCAATGCAATAGTCCCATTATAGACATCATTACACTGAAAAGTTTGAGCCATCAATAACACTTCATTACATCTACTGTCAGATATGGGAACATGAAAAGTCTTTCTTATGTCTCAAATAAGTTGTTTTCCCTGTGGTGCTAACCTTTCTGTATAATTGATTCCAACCTTAGCAACAGGAAAGCCTTTTTCTCAATTCATCACAGGGTGTTGATGAATCGGTTTATAGACCAAAGGCATGGATGGAGGTTAAACTCATGCTTTTTGGTTTACAAATCCAACGCCTTACCACTTGGCCACAAAGCCCTTGTCAGGAAAGAAAAAACTACCCCTAATGTCAGATATGTCAACAAACTCAGTCTATAATATGTCTTACATACGTTTGCAAAGGAGTGGGTCCATATTTTTGTTCTAGGAAGTGTTGGTGCTCATCTTTGCAGTCCAAGTACTTCTTGTCTGTCACATTTAAGGAGCTTAGAGGTATGGATGGGGGTCGAACCCATGATCTTTGGTTTACGAGACCAACGCCTTACCACTTGGCCACCACGCCACAGGAGTGCTATTTGAATGCCTCTTTTTGTATATATTCTGAATCTATCCATAGTTGTCGCTGGCAGCATCACTTTATTATAGCATTTCTTCCTAATTATGAAATGATCCTCAATTTAAAAAAACTTAAATGAACTATTAAGTAATCAAATGTTGTGGAGTGTTGGTTTGTTGAAAGGACTCCTCAATTCACGAAAAACAAGTAACTAGAGAGAGTGTAGCAACACGACAGAAGGCGGAGTGGTCACGCGCCATGAGCCCATACTGTTACTATGAAGTAAGTCCTTCAGCATGTGCACAGAGGTGAGGGGTACATTTTAGCTGTCAAAGGCAAGGATGGGGGTCGAACCCATGATCTTTGGTTTACGAGACCAACGCCTTACCACTTGGCCACCATGCCCTTATTAGAAAAACAGATAACAGTTTCATTTGCTTTATTCTTAAGGTTCGCAAACAGTTAACATTTCTATCAGGTGAAGTTGTCTTCTACCAAAATTACTTTTCAACACCGCCTTGAAAATGGGCGTCAACATGGTTGAAACCCTAAACATAGAGGCTTAAAGGTGATTACAAAGAACGGCAATTTATTTAATGTTAAAATGTCATGTTTACATGAGGACAAAACTCAATTACCCAATCCTATTAGTCCCATTAAGGACATCATTACACTGAAAAGTTTGAGTCATCAATAACACTTCTTATATTACAGCTATTGTCCCGAGTAAGTTTCTTTCCCTCTGTAACTAACTCCTAAACACCTCAAGTTCATCTGTAGATGAAAGCATACTGCAAAGTGGCGCGTTCCATATTTTTGTAGAGTTGGTACTTCTTTTTAGTCCAAGTACTTCTGCTCAATCACATTTAAAGGAGTTTTGATGGTACGCAAAAAGCAGTTGACCTACAGTAAATGACAATCTGACAGATCTCATTGGACGACAATTAAGCTTCGGTAAACCTCAATGAACAATTAATTGAACGAAGTTGCAATAATCTAGTCATAGTCATCTTCTCTTACTTATTGTTTTCAATTCAAGTTCCCAGTCCTGCTGTTATCAATGAATGATTAGTGAACAAACAAGAAAGTCTCTAACATCAACTGGAAACACTGTTTCCCTTAAACAGTAGAGTCATTAGGTGATTGATTTTATTTTTTTATTTATTTAACCTTTATTTAACCAGGTTGGTCCCATTGAGATTAAGAACCTCTTTTTCAAGGGAGACCTGGCCAAGACAGGCAGCAGCAAAAAACACAAAGTTGCAGACAAAATACACAAAGGGAGACAAAGAACAATTTACAAAACATTTTGCATTATAACAGAACCATCTATGAGTCAAATCTGGGAGTCAGTAGATCAAGCAGTCGAGCTAAAAACATCGGCATTCTATAGAATCTGCCTCCAGGTCTTTCATTTTAGATTTAAAAACATTTAAGGACACCAGCTCCTTTAGTTTTAAGTCATTCTGCAACAGATTCCAGGCTGAGGGTGCAGAAAACCCAAAAGCCCTTTTCCCAATTTCTGTTTGAGCGTTTGGGACAGAGAGCATAAAAGGTCCTGAGAGCGCAAAGAATACTGTCCGGTACTTTTCTGCATGATATAAACACATAGATAGTGAGGAAGCAGACCAAGAATTGCCTTATATATAAAGGTGTACCAGTGTAAGAGCCTACTGGTCGCCAGAGCAGGCCATTCAACCCGAGAGTACAAGTCACAATGGTGAGTCAGAGCTTTACAGTTTGTAATGAACCTCAAGGATGCATGGTAAGTTGTGTCAACCATATGGAGACACTGAGCAGAGGCGTGCATGTACAAAAGATCACCATAGTCCAAGACAGGTAAAAAAGTTGCAGCGACAAGACGCTTTTTTACATTAAAAGAAAAACACAACTTGTTTCTAAAAAGAAAACCCAGTTTTAGCCTCAGCTTTTTCACCAGGCACAGCACATGTGGCTTAAAATTAAGGGATTCGTTGATTAAAATACCCAGGTATTTGTAGGAGTTTACAACTTTAATTTCCTTTCCATCAACAGTAGAAATCATGATGATCAGTGTTAAGTTTAACATGAGAACCATGAGAGCTTCACCTTCCCGAACTTAAAGGCATGGATGGGGGTTGAACCCATGATCTTTGGTTTACGAGACCAACACCTTACGAGACCAACGCCTTACCACTTGGCCACCATGCCCTTGATAGAAAAAAAGGAAACCGTTTTATTTGCTTTTTTCTTCAGGTGCACAAACAGTTCACATTTTTATCAGGTGAAGTTGTCTTCTACCAAAATTACTTTCAACACCGCCTTGAAAATGGGCGTCAACATGGTTGAAATCCTAAACATAGAGGCTTAAAGGTGATTACAAAGAACGGCAAGTTATTTCATGTTAAATGTCAGGTTCTCATGGGGATAAAACTTTATCACTCAATGCAATAGTCCCATTATGGACATCATTACATTGAAAAGTTTGAGCAATCAATAAGACTTCTTTATATCAAATCTACAGTCAAATATGGGAACTTAAAGTCTTTCATACGTCTCAAATAAGTTTCTTTCCCTGTGGAGCTAACCTTTGTGTCTAATTGATTCCAAGCTTTGCAACAGGCAAGCCTTTTTCTCAATTGATGGATGATCAGTGTCAAGATGAACACGAGGGCCATAATAGCTTCTACTTTCTACTACTGAACATTAAGGAATGGATGGGGATGAAACCCATGATCTTTGGTTTCAAGAGCAACACCTTCCCTCTTGGCCCCCACGCCCTTTACATGCCTCATGTGTCTCTTTGGTCTTTATATATTTACATTTTAAAATGTCACCCTATAGAAAGAATTTCCCCAATGATTGTCTTTTCTAGACAACATTCATTGAAGCACTCCTTTACTAACAGATGGTTCAGTAAGTTTGCATATGGCATCAACTTGATCAGAATCATAGAATAGCTTACAGTTCTCCTAACAACTCTACATCGTTTAGCTTCTAATTTAAAGCATGATTTAATACAAAAAATTCCGATTTATGATTCCCTATTATTTCCAAGAAAAAGAATAATATGAAAATAATGAGAAATATGTATATACAAACTTGAGACATAAATGACTCTAAGGCGCTGCTCAGCTTCTCCCTCCAGGTGTTAGAGCTTTTTCTAACATCACCCTGCAGGAGTATGATCATGACACAAAAGACACACACACACATACATCAAATATAATCATGAGAAGCATGGCAGCACACATTCACGTAGGAAAACACATACTGACCATCCAAGTGTCGCGAAAAAGGGTACACAAACACATCAGCAGCCAAATACACACAGATACACACACTTGTGAGTGGCGATCACTGTTATTAGCCTTGAGGGAGTCTTTGAAGTCCATTTGCTTTCATGTAATCTGAGTGAAATGAAAATTGTAGAGAAAAACAGAACAGTGTGTGTGTCTGTTGGTGTGTCACTCGGCCTGGTGTCAACAGACCGTTCAACACAAATCACTAACCAGGGTGGATGTTACATGGACTCAATTTAGAACTAAATTCAAACACTCTGTATTTTCACTTTCTTCTTAAGTTTGCCTTAAAGTCTTATTTCTATTTTTGACAACAACAAAGTAGTTCATTGAAATTCAGCAATCAAGGGGCAACATGATCCTTCATTTGAAATCTTGTCAAGAGTCCCATAAAATATGTGGCCATTTTTGCATAGGACAGCTGAAGAGAGACAGAACATGTTCAGGAGAGAGAGTGGGGAATGATGCAGCAAAGGGCCGAGGTCAGATTTGAACCCACGGCCACTGCAACGAGGACCACAGCCACTGTACATGGAGGCACATAACCGCTATGCTATGCTATCCCGCACCCCACTCTGACTGCTGTCTTTCTGTCTACCGAGCAGGTACCTGACATTATATTCATACGATCTTTTGCTGAAAACATCTGCCAGCTGTGGCCTAAACAAGATATTCAAGTTGCAGACTGGAAAACAAACAAGTTAGCTAAAAATACTTTTACATACATGAGTGGACGGGGCCATCTCTCTTCCCCCACATGGTGACGGTGCTAATGGTTGGAGAGGGGAGAGTTCACGTGAAAAAACATGTATGACATATGTTTGAACCTCTAAGTGTGCGCTTAAGGAAGAGCCATCCCATCAGTGTGAACACAGTGCTGAGACAACAAACTCAGAGGGAGTTTGACTTCACACTTTTTCAGTAAGTCATACTAAACAATATATTAGGATATTTTTTATATCTGCTATGAAGATTTTAAAATGTAGCATTTTCTACCTTTAAGTGAAGGCACTGAATCAACTTGCTTGTGCTAGAAAAAAAAATAGAAAATTGGATGAAGAGTTTTGGATTGAAATTCGTTTTCACAATGTCTGTAAGTTAGGACTATTGTTACATGACGTTCGTAATGACGAGCAAAATGAGTCTTTGCTGTTTTTTTGGTTGTCACATGAGACTTGAACTATTTCTCCTGAGTGACCGATCCATCACCCCAGACCACCAACCCAATCAAACATTAGCATCTTTTCGTTCTGTGCCATTGCGTGCTACAAACACTTTATGCAGTTAGTTAAGTGTGGCTACTTTAATTTATTTTTTTGACCAGGTTTCTAACAAACATAAAAGGTGTTGAGTCAATTTTGTGTTCACACTTTGTTTCACTGCCACAACGAGACACAAAGTCTGGTTTCTAATCTATTAAAAGTTTAGATCTCCTGAAATCTTATTGATTGAATGTGAAGTTTGGATGTGAGCATGTTCACGTCGTGAGGCTGCTGGAGAGATAAGAAGACGAGTTGGCACATTTCTTAATTTCTGCATATTTTGTTCCTCATCATTCTGTCACTTCAAAACAAAACAGCTCAGGAAACGACAACAAAACCGCCCAGTACTTTTTGTAATGATTTCCGCACTAAAGCACTTGAAGTCTTGACACGTTGTGTTTACTGTCCGAACAGTAGGAGCTCTTCCTGTACTTACTCATGAGTAAACAATTGCAGCTTCCAACAGCCTGCTGTCATTGTGCTATCCAGAAAGAACCATGTCTGTGCATTATTGATGACCAGGATGACTCTGTGTTGTCAATTGATGTTTGAACATTTTAAATCATACAGTCTGCTCTTTTATTCTGTCATATCTGCATGCAGCATCATCACTGCAGTGCATCTGATATAGTCGACTTACAAACCAGTGTTGTCCGGATGGAAAATATGAGTGGACAGAGAAATAAGTATTTACTCTTAACTTGTATTTCAAAACTACAAACACCACAAATTACTGTAGGCCTAAAGTTATCTTCACACCATAAAACTGCGAGGAAATATTCAAAATAGGGGCTGATAATCAAGACTCTCCTCCAAAGTAAAAGTACAAAATCCTTTGTGTCAGCAAATCTAAACACAACTTGCCTTAGGAGGTCAAGAGAAAGTAAAGTGAAGTTATTCCAGAATCTTCAGAAGGAGAAGAGGGTCAACGAAGATGTAATCATGAGCCCTTTTCAGACTGCTTCTGTACAATAATCAAGCTCAGCCGTTATCACGTCTTTATACATTCATATTGATTCGGCGAATATAAATCAAATATTGAGTTCCATATAGACAAACAGTCAGACATGCACACACACACTGCGCTGTTCTCACAGGCTTGTTTGTCTCAGCGGCAGAGACTAATCGTACACATGTGGATAATGCAGACCTGCTCTATCAGCTTGTCTTCAAAACGTACTTCCATTGTCATTCCTGCTGTCGACTCTGTTATTTCTCCTCTGCCTCTACACTGCCCCCACTGTTCATGTGGGCACTGCATCTTCCGACTGTGTAGTGTTGATTTTTGAGGGAGCCGTCTTCAAACAGATGTAGGGAACGCTGGGCATACATGCACATGTGAATGCTAAGCTAAAAGCAGGTGTCTCTGCAGCCTGCTGCTTGTGACGGTGAAGAAATCAACATGACATTTAGAAGGTAAATGTTTCTCTTTTTAAACCACGTGTTAGTTTTGCCAACTATACCCAAGAAAATGTCAACCATCGGAAATGACACAGAAATCAGAAAGTAAAGCCGGAGCCGATCCCAGCTGTTATTGGGCGAGAGGCGGGGTACACCCTGGACTGTTCACCAGTCAATCACAGGGCTGACATATTGAGATAGACAACCAGCCACACTCACATTCACACCTACAGGCAATTTTAGAGTCACCAATTGACCTAACAAGCAGTTTTTGTACTGTGGGAGAACACTGGAGTACCCAGAGAGAACCCACGCATGCATGTGGAGAACATGCAAACTCCACACAGAGAGGCTCCTGTCCGATGTGGATTCAAACTAGGAATCTCCTCACTGTGAGGCAACAGCACTAAGCACTGCACCAACATGCAGCCAAACCTCAAACTGTTTGAGTGAAAAACCTTTTGTAACACTCACCAAATAACGTCAAGCCTTCCGGTTTTTATAAAGAGAAGTGAAACATTTATTAAACTGAACAAAGCATTGAAAACTGTCGGGGAAAAAAGGGAATTTCTTGCTCAATATCCCTCTCATACTGTTTATTCCTGTCTTTTGATCCTCCTTTCTTTTTATCTCTGCAGAAAATGATTTTCAACCCAGACTACCAAACATCAGCAGCCGCTCACCACACAGTGGTGTTAAGTGCAATAAACAAAAGGGAGGCCCATAAACCAAAGGTAGCTAGTTTTCCAGTCAATTTCACCCCCCCCCCCCCTCTTTCTCTCTCTCTCTCTCTCTCTCTCTCTCTCTCTCTCTCTCTCCGCCTTCTACATCTCTTTTCAACAACGAAGACAAAAGAAAACACTTCAGGATGAACGGGCGAGCTGTCTCTCTCTCTCTCCGCAGCCTGCTCGTTCTTTAATCTCTGTCTCTAAAATCTTTACTGTCAGTGTTACAATATTGCCGCAGCAGTAAACCAAATGCAAATTGCATGCTTTAGTTTGTAAACGGAGGTTGTCGGAGCAGAGGGGTGATGGGAAGGGGAGGTGGGAAGGAAGTTAAGTAGTGCACATAAAGTCACCTCACTGGAGAGGAAAAAAAGAGAAGTATCCACACATAGGCTGTGATTAGAGCCCTCGGAAAATACCTCCATCCTCTTCTAACAGCCATCACAAATTAACATGTGCAGTCTGGAGGCAAGAAACTAAAATATATAGAATGAGGTATGTGGACACATACTGTCCTTATCTTTCAGACATGAAAGTCTTTTCATTTCAGTCAGCACGACTGCAGTACGTGGCTGGGGCATAAACTATTTACCCAGCAGCCTTCGGGGCCTCCAGCTGGAAAACTTTTTCTCTTTGGGAGCTGTTATTGTTCAGCATAAAACCAATATAAAGACAATATTGTTGAAATACTTTTGCCCAAACCTTTTTCTTTCTTATATCTAACTATGTACTGTATCTATCTATGTAGTTCTGGTGGTAAAAATGTCTGCAGCTTAGTTTGTTTATGCATCAAATAGTTGATTATTTTAGGATTCACAGACCAAGGTCTCAGTTTAAAATATGGTTCTTAAAGATCCCATATTCTCTTCATGTTCACCTTTCATGTTGTCAGTCTGTGAATAGAGAATCTTTGCATGATTTGCAGCAAAAAAAAATAAAAAAATTTCAGCCTCTGCCTGAAACGATTTGTTTCAGCTTCTGTCTCTTTAAGGCCTCTCCTCCCCATGTGCCCACTTTCTTCTGATTGGCCAGCTCTCTGGAAGCCTTCCTGGGGGGCAGAACGCTGCAGGGCTGCCAGGGGAGGACTCCTTTCCAGTGCTGGGAGAAGAAAGCCTATGTAAGACGTTTTTAACAACTTTCAAGGCTGAAAACCGTCTTGTGAAATTTTTGGTTTCATATTGGACAACTATCGCGTGATTTGCAGAACAAGCGGTTTAGCACCCTCTGCAGACTTATCCTGGGATTACACCAGATGAAACTTTGCCCATGTTTAGTACGAACGTCCAGCATTGTAACACTATATGTGAGATTTAAAATGTGGATCAGCATAATAGGTCTACTTTAAAGGAGAGCTTTAAACCCCCCCTTGGTTGCTGTCTTAGCAGGCCCGTAGCTATATAATTAGATCACCTGCAACACCACCATTCATAAAAGAGTTGTTTTCACATGTGCATCAAACAATTCTCTATTTCATTTTGTTGTGACTATTAAAACAATTTTAATTCATTTGAACACTTTTACCCAGAACTTCCACCAGATACGTGTGCATTGCGTGTCCGCTCCGGTCCGTCATGGCTCCGTGCACCCTCGTCCGTCAACACCCACAGGCTGGGTTCTCAGTGTGCAGCACGGAGAGCACAGCCGGACAGCTATACAGCTTTGTGATTCACGCTATACACATGAATCAATATATGCACAAAACACATTGCACTAATCACCATAACTGGGTTAGTTAATCTGGGTTAGTTAATCCTGCCCTGTAGAAGTTTCATGAATAAAGAAGTATAGAGAGTGAATGTTTTATTTAAAGCTGGGTTTTTTTCTGCTATAAATCATTTTCTTCTGGGGCAGTATGGGGATTGAGTAACTGCAGTTTTCGGCCTTCACTTTCTAGCCCTTGAGTTTGCTACATTTTGTCTTTCTGAGGTTGATTTGTTGTTCATTTGGAGCCTGTTATGGGGAAATCCGAGGAGCGATGACCGAGGAGACACGAGAGCTGACTTTACAGAAGTCTTTTACTGACAGACACGCCCACTTATCGAATATCACTCATTGATTGGACGCTGCAGCGGATCAGACTTCAATGAAACTTATCAACATGAGCGGGGTTTAATACCGGAGAAAAGACGGACATTAAAAAGATGTTAAACAGACACAACGGACATTTAAACAGATTATAAACATCTGTCTGTTTGTAAAGAGTCGGTCTGTGATGAGCTGGGATTGAAAATTGTCTGATTGAGGATTAACAACGAGATATGAAGCTCTATAAGTTCTATAAAATCAATACATAAGAGTGTAGGCCGATCACTCCCGACATTTGATTTGTTTTTTGATTCACTGTCAAACAAACAGTCTGTTAATATGAAGTGTTCAAATCTAAAGATCATAGATGATTCCTTCATTTTCTGTTCATGATCACTCAGAGTGTTTGTTTGAATGTCTGATGATGATGAGAATGACAGTCTGACGCAGAGAGAGTCTGTCAGTCAGAAACACGTTTTACATTCACAGTTATTTACGTTTCTATCATTTAGAACCTAATCAATCATTTTCAGTTTTCCTGAGACATAAATATCTGTGTTTATAAAATACAGAGTTCATTGTCGAATTATAAGTCAAAACTAATACATATAATAAATAGACAATTCAATATTAAATGTTTTTGTCAGTAGAAATTGTCCTTTTGATTTGAAGCAGACTGCAGGTTGTTCTTCATGTGCAGGTGTTTGTTATCAGGTAACATAAAGAGACTAAACACTGTTACTGTGTGTATTTTTATTAGAAATTAGTATTAGTATTTGTGCAAACATAAACAGCTGTTAAAAACGACTGACAGCTGAGCGGGGATCAGCTGATGTCATCATCACAAACGGACGTCGCTTCACGTGACGCTGTAGAGGAAAGGACGTTATGTCTCTTAAAACATATTTCCTCTCTGCTTCATTTCCTTGCATCTCTCCATGCATCTCTGGTGGGAGGGACTAAGATGCAGGTGGAGGACACTTGGATGCAATTAAGGGAACTGAGATGTACCCCATGAGGGTTCGGCACTTTGGCTTTAGGCTCGAACACAAGCCACTCATCACAGCTGTAGCCTGGGGAGTGAATCTCCATAACGAAAGGCATGGATGGGGATTGAACCCATGATCTTTGGTTTACGAGACCAACGCCTTACCACTTGGCCACCACGCCACTGCATGTGCAGCTCACTTGTTTTCATCAGTTTGTGGAAACGGTCCGATTTAGTCTGATCACATCACTTTGTGTACTGAGAAAAAACAATATTTCATTTGTGTGTATTGCAGTTTAGCCCTTCATATCTGCAGACATTACACTGATGAGCGTCATGTGATAAGTAAAATGTTCCCATCAATAGGAACAGACTTTAAATGGATTTTTCTCTGACAGCCCTGAAGTCCTCTTGAGCCATGTGAACAGGTCAGTGTCTGAGGGTGCTGTTAGAGTGAACGAGGGAGCATTGATGATGACGATAATAACAATACTCTGTTCTGCTTTCCTTTGTATTTCACTTAGGTGTGTCAATGTTTACTGTACATGTAGATGCATGTGCTTAATCTAGAGACCTTAACACGTTCATTATTTCTTTTACACAAATTGATCATGTGACTTCCCTGCTACACATGCATATTAACACAGAGTGTAATTCACCTTTATTGTCCATTAAAAACATTAAAGATGATAACAAACCATAATGTAGACTCAAAGCAGTTTATATTACCGTACAGCAGACATCGACCTAAAACTACAGCCCCAAAGTTATGAAATGATTTCTTCATAAACTCCTGAGTCACACCTCAAGATCGAGTCATTCCCAGCATGTGGAGACGTAGTTTATGCATTATAATGAGCTGATTTGACTTCAAAACTGCCACTTGAAAAGAGGGTGAACATCTATGCTAGCCGGAAAAAGAGTCCACAAGAACATTCCTGTGTGCTAGGCTGGTTGTGGGGCTGCACGGGGGGCCGGTGTACAGTGACACCGCCAAAAGAAAGTCAGACGCGATTTAATGGATAATAAAAGGAGCCAAGGTGGCGCTAGTTAAGCCAAATGAAAAAATGGAAAGCTTTACAAAATGACCAAACCACACATTTATTATGGTGCCTAATAGGTGCCTGATGAGCAGGATGGGCTCAGGTTATTTTGGCTGTAGGTGGCAGGGGCGGATCCAGCAGGGGGCTTAGGTGGCCCGGGTCCAACTTGGAAATCCGATTGGCCACCCCAGTTGTCACACAAAAATCCTAAATCAACTATTTAGGCTGTTTTGCAACAGGCTGCTAGTAGCTTTCTTTGCATTTCAATGTGATACGTTTTCAGTATTTTATATTAAATGCTATTAATCACAATCTAAACATTTAATCGATTGACAGCACTTGTATCACTCTAAAGTCCACATGGCAGTTATGTCATGATTCATGTTGGTTTTACATCTGTGCGAAAAAAAGTAATCTTTAAAGAAAAATCCTCCTGCTGCCGCATGCTCTACCCAGTTTCTCAACTCAGCCTCTCACAAGGTCATTCTCCCTTATAGTGCTTCATGCGGGGAAGAGCTCTGCTACATGAACAGACCTGATGCAGTAACATATGTTCATCCCCTATCTCCAAACACCAATGCTTTTCACATTTTCTCATATAGTCCCACATAAAGCCTCTTGGAGACTGATAGAGACTCACCTCTTTAGTGCCTGTTTTACATTAAAAAGGTTTGACTTTAGTTTCAGTCCGTGCTGTGAATTTAATTACACAGGTTCTACCTCTGTACCTGAGGAATTCAATACAAAAAAATGTAGCCTTCCATGCACAAAACAGGCAGAGGATTGGTGTTGAAAAATGTATGTGTAAGTGGATGACAGCCGGGACATCAAGTGAAAGAAAACATGTTTTGCCAGAGGAACAACAATGACTTAAATTACAGGCTGATTACTATATACAATTCATTTCCATATAAATGTATTTCTCCCTCCGAGCAATCAGGTTCACTCAAATAAATAAAAACACACCATGCATTGTCCAAAGTGTGATCGTTCCATACATTTCAAATTCAGAAAAAAACATTGACAGAAAGATAAAGTGACAAGACTGACCTGTGAATGAATACACACATTCAGTTGAAAAAAGCAGAGGAGATTCTTTCCTTTTTTCAGTGTCATCTGTTTGTTGCTTCTGCTTTCTTTCTCCGTCACACACAAACACACGCACACACACACACACACGCACACACACACACACACACGCGCACGCAAACACAAACCTTTAACGTAAAATACGAAGAACATCCTCATTGATGTTCAAAACACTCAGGGACGCTGTGTGAATGCAGTTTTCTACTTATTTCTCACTATCAAAAACAGGCTGCAGCTTTTTATTTGTGATGTGTTGCATCAATACTGCATCTGTGTGTGTGTGTGTGTGTGTGTGTGTGTGTGTGCGTGTGTGTGTGTGTGTGTGTGTGTGTGTGTGTGTGTGTGTTAATCATGCACATACAGTACATTGTAAAAAAGTACAACACGAAGTGAGGAGCCTTTATTTATTCATGGTTGGGTACATTATCTTCTTGAAAAAGAGACCCGGTAGATGAGGAGTTCTCTGAGTCTTAAAATTAAACTCTTTCTCTCAATAGTTTCCAAATTGAAGAACTGTATTTTGCACCTGCTGCATATATCATGTCATTTTTCACACAAAAATAGTTGATTACCCAATGGTTGGTTTTCCCCGCCTCTGATAACCTGATTACTCCCCGATTGTTAACACTTGTGATTAATTTACCAAATGTTTTCTCTCAAACTTGTTCTTAACGATAGAGTCAGTAACACTCTCTCTAAAATATTAAAGATCAGACATTTACATAAGTCATGCAATCATCACTTCTGGGCCTCCATACATGTGTGGTGGTGACTGTGTCTGCAGAGACCCTGTCCTCAGCCTGGATTTGAATGTTTAGGTTGACTCGGGACGTTTCTGATGCGTTTCCCCCGTCCAATGACAGCGTGCAGAGTGAGTTTGGAAGTGGACGCAATTCAATGATTGGACGCAATTCAAATCGGCGAATATGATGGGCGTTGTCGTAGTGGCGAAGAAGAAAAAATAATTATCATGATGGATAAAGCTAGATTCAAAACAAGGTGAACCTTGGGTTGGCTTTCACCCATGGTCGTACACGCGGAGTTGGTCTGCTTTCTGTTGAACAGGCAGGTGCCAAACACCGGCGGTTAGCTTGTGCTAGCTTGGTAAATTATCGGCTTTTCCATTACAGCACATGTAATAGTCTCAGGTAGCTTGCAGTGTAGCTACAAGCAGTAAACGTACAGGCTAAGTACTGGAGAGAAGGGGCCCAGTTTGAATGTTTTGTTTACAAACTGCAACGAACATTTATACTGACTCCAGCTAAGACAATTCATGAGAATAGTCTGCAGATGAACCTCTTCACGTCTGTACTCCTAAATTGATGAATGCCATGTCCTTGAGAGCTGCAAGCTCATGCATATTGCCTGTAAAAATCATAGGTGAACGCCCTTTAGTGCCCATATAAGGGCTTGAGATTGCATTTTAAGACAAAAATATTTTTGTTGCTGTTTTGTCTCTTTATTCCTATTCTGTGTGTTTTTCTGTCACGCTCCATTGTGACTGACACAGGCCTAAAGTATGACTGCCTGAGAGGACAATGACCAACGTAATGTGATACTGCCCTTGTCTAACTTAGTGCTTATATTTAGAGACCAACTGAATACTACTCTAAAGCCGTTTAACTCCCCAATTTCAAGCAGTTGCACTCTGCAGGCAGAAGTGTGCTCTTTTAACACAGTGTTAGGTGTATGAAGCCCTGGAGTATACATGCACTTCACTGCAGCAAGTCTAGAAGTGAAACAATCACTTGTTTTTCAGACATTAAAACTGTTTAAATTCTTCAGTCCGCATACTTTATTAAACTATATTGACCTGAAAATGTATGCACCAGAAGTTCTGGATGAAAATGTGCAGGATCAAAACATGTAAGTAGTGGTGTGCTTGACACTAAGAGTCCACAGAAACAAGTGTGAAATCTTTGAAGTGTGACTTATTTGAAAGACAATGGCTATGATGTCAGAGTCACACACGTTGCACTGTTACAAATTGTCTGTGGGTGGAAATGCTCCTCAAAGGTCTGGAAGAATAAACGGGCTGCCAGTCAACAGACCCACTTCCCTTTGTTTGTACTCACTTCAAACAATGCAGCATCACAGGAAATCGCCGGAGACAAAAGAACTTTTCTGAAGGTCCTTTTTGGCGGCTCCTTGAAAGCAGCTGTGATGGAAGAAAAACATTGGAAGTCATTTGCAGATGACAAGCTGCCATAAACATCTCACCGGAGGCTCCCAAAACATCCAACCTCCCTCTCTACATCAAGGATTTTTGTTTTTCACGCGTTTTGACCTGGACACTTACAATTTATCACAGAGGGATCAGAAAACTTGGATGTAGAGTGAAACAAAAACAGATATTATGGACTAAAATGCATTTTAAGACCTTTAAGATTTCTGCCTCTTCATGCTAAAGGTTATGAGATGTGGCAACGCAACAATTTTGCAAGAAATCATGACGCCCTTTATTTCAGTCCTACCAGTTTACATTTTATAATTGTAAAATGTGAACATATCCAGGTAACCATAACAAGAAGTCGAGGCTGGTGGGGGATCATGGGAGTGATTAATTCTGTTACTCCCTCCTCTGCCCCTGATGAAAACAAACTCCGAGTTGATCCTAGTCAAGACGACCGGGCGAAACAGACCTGAGGAAGAGAATATGTTTACGGACGATGTATCCAAGTATAATTTATATGCTGTTTTTATCACAGCAGCACATACAGTATGGCAGCTTTCAGTAGCAGCTCACGCTTCCTTATGCAGCGCTCTTTGACGTAGCATCTGTTGTTTCCTTGGCAACGATAAACATGTTGTGTCTGTCATGGCGGCTCTGTCATGGCAGCGGCCACGAGAAGACACGTCTCGTTAAAACTACAAAATGAAGGATTTGTGTTTGATAACTGTTTGAAATATTTGAGGTAATGTAAGAACTCAACAAAAAACATATATAACATAGGGCTTAGTCCATTTTTAATTGTTATGATCGATTGTAAAAGTTTACAAAAACAGATTTCTTCACCCCATCACCCCCCTGCTCTTCATGTGAAGTGTCCTGAGATAACTTTGGGCTTTGGCCCTGTGCAAAAAAAACTGATTTATAGTCTTGGCAGTGGTGTACTACAACTATCCCACAGTATATAAGCATCACACTATTCTGCACTGTAAGTGAATGTCTGCATTTGATTAAAATCTCGTATATAGATATATATATAAATGCTCCCTCCACTTTGTCCACCCTGCAAGCCCCCTCCTCTGAAAAGTGCTTGAGTAAATAAATATCCTAATACAGCTGGTAAATCAGAGAACCTGAGGTGCCCTTTCCTCCCTCCTCCAGCAGTCCCTGGCAGCGCCACACATCAATACTCCTTCATTTGAGAATCATTTCCAAGCCAAATAACTTCTCTCTCCCACTGGTTCTTCCTGCAGGCAGACTTGGCAATGCAAGAAGCCCGTTTCCTCCTGCAATGCCTCGCTTGGCACAAATAGAGAGTGAGAAAGTGGAGGGCTTTGAACTGATTATGTAAGTGCACAGGTCTGGACTGCTGTACACACACACACACACACACACACGGACACAAACACTAACAAATGACAAATGAGGAAAAAGAGTTTTGAGAGTTTGTTTTGGGCTAAGGAAAAGTACAATTATTTATTATACAGGTACAAATGTAGATAGTCTTTAATTATGTCAAAGTCAATCCAGCGTTTTTAAGGAATTTATCCTTTTTCTGTAGCTTTGATGCGCAATTCTGACCACTAGAGAGAAGAATATTTCCAAACAATACAGATCTTCTATTTGGTAATGACGGCAGAAATTTTAAAATTCACTGTGCATTTATTTCATCCACTTGCTCCTGGAAAAAGGACATCTCAAGGGGTCTCTCAATCAAAGCAATAACAAAAGAAAACATTGACTCATGGGAGTGATTCTCTCTGCCACTCCACCTCCACCCCCGATGAATAAGGACTCTGAGTTGATCGTAGTCAAGGCGAACGGGCGAACCCGACCTGAGGAAGAGAATATGTTTACGGACGATGTATCCAAGTATAATTTACATGACATTTTTATCACAGCAGTACATACAGCAACAGTACAGCAGCTTTCAGTAGCAGTTCCCGCTTTCTTTTGCAGCGGCCTTCAATATGACATCCGCTGTTTCCATGGCAATGATAAATATGTTGCGTCTGTCATGCTGTGCCTGTCATTGCGGCCTCCACGACGAGACACGTCACGTTACAACTATAAAGTTAAGGATTTCTCTGGCTTGATATCTGTTGGGAATATTTGAGGTAATGTAGGAACTCAACAAAGATATACAGTATAACATAGATTTAGTTCATTTTGAATTAATAAAAACAAAAAATAGTGTACATTTTTTACATATTGCCCCTTTAAGTCCAGGCACAGATTTTATAACACCATCAATCCAGACAGACACTCAAACATATTGGAATAAGACCACCAGGGTCTGAGGATTTTCTTTCATATATGAACTGCTGTAATTGTGCTGTATTTGGTAACTGATACATGTTATCCTGGCTTTATTGGTTTAATGTTTGGATTATATTCACATAAGTGACTTTTTGAAGTCTGGCGGCACACTAACACCATTTAACAGAAGTCAGACTGTAAAGAAAACGAGATGACAGGTTGTAAATATCAGCTAAAACAATCCTGTCAACACTCGTCATGCTGCTAAAGATATCAAAGCAGCGAGTCACACAAAGTGAGGGGTCTCTGTCTTCCCTCCCAAACAAACATTTTCAAAACCTGGACTTGTTTGTGGCCTCAATCATCTTTTATCACTTGTGTTTCAGTCCAATTTACATATGTCAGCAATTACATTTTTTTATAATGATATCGTAACAGAAACTTCTAATAAAGCTAAAGCTGCAGAAATCATCACTTCACAGTTTTCTCAACACTTGTGGATTATCGCCTTTGTTCCCCATGCATGTTTTTCCCCTTTTTAAATGTTGGAGAGGCAGCAGTGATGATCAAACATACAGGCAGATTTGGAGTTCATTTAAGCAACCCTCTCATAGTGTGAAAGATGTACTGCCTAAACTATTTAGGTTGGGGTGTTTCTTCTGTAAAATCTCTAATGATGAATCGTAAAACAGACTGTGGATTATTATAGATGTATTTGGCCAAGGGAGACAAGACATAGCATAGATGGCTGACAAATTATTTATTTTAACAGTGTTGCTTATATTCTGTTGGCAGGTAAAGCCTACAAATTGCTTTCCATTTGGATACACTTCTAATAGGCTAGAAAGAAGATATCACCTTTACTTGTAAATGTCAGACATGTACTTTTCTTCAACCACAGCAAATCACATTTCCTTTTCAGCTCATAACATACACTAAGCTCCTCTCCAAATATAGATCTGCTGCTATGAGAGTCTTACACACATGTATTACAGTTACACAGACCTGAAAGATGGATTTCCCTTATTAAATGGTAGACAGATTTATATTAATACAGTATATCCACAAAAATTCTTTGAAATTCATACTAACAGGTACATAGATGTGAGCTTCCCTCGTCTCAGGTTTTTCCTGTTGACAAATTGTAATTTCTTAATGACGGATAACAGAAAATCGGGCTCACTCTCACACATACACTTTGGCTAGACTCAAGAAGACGAGGGCTTCCCTTATACGAGAAATCCATGCCACAGATATTATAGAGCAGACGCTGAACTACTCTCGGGTTGAATAACAGACGTCCATTTTTCAATTGTTGACTTGAAAGCTGTTTTTATGGATTCACACTCAGAATTGGTTTATTTATGTAATGGTCAGTTACTGGAGATATTCAAGAAAATATTGAACAGGAAAGGTTTACAGCTAAATATCAAAGATTAAATGTGTGATTTTTATCTTACAACACTTCTGCTAATCGAGGAGCAGGTGTGAGGATGAAGTGGTCTGCAGATAATAAAGCTGCAATGACTGATCGTCAATCAAAAGAAACGTCATAGGCAACTATTTTCAGCCCACGGGCCACATATTGACCAACGACACATTAGTGTGACACACTGTGTGATAAGAAAATAGCTTAACATCTTTCACTCCGGAAATATCTTGTTTGTTGAAGTTTGACACATCGTCTCTTACGACCACAATCGCTATGCTAATTCTTTGAGCCCATTCATGGCAATTTCCATATTGTGCTAGCATCAAGCTAGATGTACATCCTGGCCTGTCCATGTGAAATTGTTTCTTAACCACCTGCAGGATGGAGGTAACTTCATACATCATATTCCCATCATGTCAAAAACATGTTTTTCGTTGCTGTGGAAACAGCGAATGTTACATCAGAGATCGCTGCTGGAATTGCTACTGAAAGCTGCCGTACTGTTACTGTATGTGCTATTGTGATAAAAACATACTATGATACGACATAGGTAATCATATTCTCTCCCTCAGGTCGGTTTTCTTGACTACAGTCAACTTGGAGTTTGTTATTTTATTCTTTGGTCTGTAATTTTGCCTTTTGGACAAAACAATGAATCTGAAGATGTTTTTGTTTCCGCTCTTATTTAAATTCTTATACTGAGGGTTACAGTGCTGAGCTCTCACTTCTTTCAGACACGACACAATCAGTCCTTTATGTAAAAAGTGTGAATTAATTTATGTACAGCTGTTGTAATTAAACATATGATTCAATAACTGTTTCTTCTCAGCTTGGTAATTTTGATTGAACTGTTTTCCAACAAGACAAACAGAACATCCCCGTCCTTTCATTTTGTATAAACCTCCTCTGGCTTGTCTCCCGTGAGTATGAAAGTGCTCAGTCATTTCTCAATGCATGCCAGAAGCAGCCCTTACTCTCTCTTCCTTAATCCTGTCATACTCCTCTTCTGAAGCCCGAAGACCCGAGCACCTGAGCCAGTTTACGATGAGTGATGAGCCCTCATCTCCATCGCCCCTGGACAGTCTTCTTTCAGTAAGAGGAGACTGGCTCTGAAAGGACTATTATCTCAGTGCTGCCTGCTGTACAGTCACGGTTGCCCACTGTGTGTAGGCTCGCTCCTGTCTGTCTGCATCTGCTGCCGTGTCTATCTGTGCCGGCCTGCTTGGGGGATCGCCTGTCAAACTGACTGGCTGTAGACGGGCCTGGCTCACCTGGTGCATCTGGCACTGCTGCAGTAAACACTGACTGCTGGGATCTTCCCCCCGCTCGGTTACAAACACAATAAAAGGTTTGGTGCAATATGATATCATCCTTGAGCAAAGACATATCAGTTTAAGGTTGCATTCAAAAGAGAAGACAATATGTAATGATGTGGGGGAAACAGAATAACCCTTTGAATCAGTTTCAATTCATATTCTGTTTTTTTTTTATTAGCAAAATCTTAAGTGCAAAGCCTCAGTCAGCGTTTAGTCCTATTCGACAGCATTCACACCAGCAGACTATTAACACCCAAAGTGCACATACTCTCTTATTTCCAGAGGGACATCTATGTGGAAGTCTCCTAAACCAGCATTCTCTTTTATGGCCAGCAGGGGGCGACTCCACTGCTTAGAAATGTGTCTGATTGCATAGATATCTAAAGCCCATGAGCTTACTTCTCACAATGTTCAGTAAACAGTTCCCTAATCAGTTTGTGGTCTATATTTCTAGTTTCCAGTCCTCCGCAACACAGCATGATGTTCATTTTGTAAATCACAGTCCTTCAAGAGTCATAAATACTATAAAGCATATAAGTTACAGGTTTCCGTGACCATAGGTTTGACAAATGCCAACTTACTTTTTTTTTTCTGTCGTGTAAGGTTGGCTACGCACAATTTGGCAATTTCCATACTGCGCTAGCATCAAGCTAATGAACGTTGAAGATGTACATCCCAGTTCAATGCCAGAGAAATTAACTAAGAATACAACCTCAACAATGGAGTTGCACTTACTCTTGTGTAGTGTAAGTCCTTTGTTTGGATGTTGTTTCTACTTGTTTTCGTACCAGTTTTAAGAAGTCCTAATGTCCAGTCATGATGGTAATGAAAAATACTTGATGAAGGCTTTACATAAACATTTTGCAACCAGCATAAAGTCTGGTTGCAAATAAAACAGATCTTTTGTACTGTTTGAATAAAGTCGCTCAAGAAAGACTTAGTGGATGTAAGCCGAACACCCTGATGTCTCAAACCGAGAGAGAAGTACATGACCCTGGAGATTGAATGAAAAAGAGAGGTTCATACGCAGATGTTTCTGTTAGAGAACTTGTAGAGACTCATTTTAAACTAAATATGATTCTTTTTTCAAAGACAGATGGATGAGAGGGAAGGGAAAACAGAGGAAAAGAAGAGAGGGAGATGAGATGGCAAAAAGACGACAGAAAGGATTAAAAAAGGAACAAAATAAAAGATGGAGGACAAGATGGTTTACGTCAGAGATGTGAGAGATAGTTAGAGAGAAAGTTCGACACAAACTCGACTGGAAACTGAGACAGAAGGGACCCCGAAAATTGGCCAGCTTTTTTAAAGATGAAAGGCGCAGCTCCCTCTGCTCGCACACATGCAAGTGCAAACTGCCGTGGTCAAAAGGCTGGGTCTGGTTTGAAGTATACTTTAAACAACAAACTGTCAGGGGACGGAGAGCGAGAAGGAGGCAGAGACACAGAGAAGGACCGCTGGAGTCACAGAGGAACATAAAGGAGGGCGTGGGAAGAGGTGGACACAAATATAATGATGAAAAAATGGTGCAAGACGGAGAGAGAGTCCAAACAGGGACACAGATAAAAGCCTCATGAAAGCACACTGTATATTCTTTATGAAAAAGAAACATTATTGTATGTATTAAAGCGACATAATATCCTGTAAAGAAATTAAATCTCCCATAAAAGGCTTTAAGCTACGGGCACACTGCAGCAGGAGGTCGTGTAAAAATATTTATAGAATATAATGATACCACCAAGTGCGATAAGATCACACTGCTGAGGATATATAAGCAGAATAATAAAAGGCTTTACCATCTGTTCTATCTTCAGCCTGTGTTTTATTAGTACCATATTATCACGCTGCTGTAAAAAAACTCAGAGCAGCAAGAACCAAAGCTGCATTAGATCGGTAAAGGTATTGAGCTTTATTATAAAACATAAGGCTGGCCTTCAGTTGATGTCTTGGTGTTCTCATAGTCCTATAAATCCCATAAATACAAGAACATTATAACATTATATAATTATGATTTCTCCATAAAAACATGGTTTGAGATCATAGGTACAATTTAGGACACTGCAATTATGAACCACATCTACCCCAAAACACCGACATGTCATTACCCGCTCTAATCTAAACACAGTTCAGCCCTTAAAGGCATAAGCTACAACATTCTGAATTTTAATTTAGCATAAATCACTTGCATCAATGCAAAAGCCGTGCAATCCTTTTGTGCAGACCCGACACTGTGAGTGGGTCACTAACAAGGAGAAATCAGCATGATTATTGTCCTTACTATATATATTTTTTAATTTGGTTGTCATTAATTGCTAAAATTATTTAAGTAGTATTATATCTATCCTTATCTATTTATGGGGCGGCTGTGTCTCAGTGGTAGAAGTGGTCGTCTCTAAACCAGGAGGTTGGAGGTTCGATCACCAGCTCCTGCAGCAACATGTCCGATGTGTCCTTGGGAAAGACACTTAACCACAAGTTGTTCCTGCTGCTTCATCGGCAGCATGTGAATGTGTATGAATGGATTAGTTAGTACTGACTCTTTGCACAGCAGCCTCTGCCATCAGTGTGAATGTGTAGGTGTGACATGCAGTGTAAACGCGCTTTGAGTTGTCAGAAGTGTTAAACACGCTCAAGTCCATTTACCTTTTATTTAGAATGTTATGTTGTATTCAGCTGTCTTGCGACATTAGTGTATGGAATATCATGTGTTATTTGTGGGGATGAATTTCTGAAAGGAGTTCATTTCAAATACTATAGTTGAACTACTCCCTCTGCTGGTGATCCAGTGGTGTAACAACTTAAGGTCAATGACTGTAAATATTCATTGACGAAGCCTGAGTGACGTCAGCCATCTGTTACAGCAGGGGGCTCCAGAGGCTCATTGGCAGCCACTGCCATGTTGGAAATGCTGTCTCACTCTAACTTTCAGTCAACCTAACGACAGGCTGAGAGCTGGAGCTGGGTTAGGGTTAGGGTTATCAAGAGGCTTAAACCCGCCTGATGAACCATTACAATGCACCCACCTGTCAATCATGTCAGCTACATGCCTAACTATGGATAACAAAATCAAAACGGAGCCTTTTTAAAAAGCCAGCCTCAAGCGGCACTTGAGGATCTGCAGGATTTTGCACTTGCATTGGCTTCATTTTTCAAGGTCGGAGTTTGCCTCTTGGTTTCACCGCAGCGAGCCCCAAGCTAGCTTTGTTTCGGATAAGCACTCGTTCGCTTTGGAAATGGATCTAAGAAAGTTCATTAACAACAGCAGCTCTCCTGATAAGAATGGTGGTTTTTGCTCTGCAACAGGTACAATTTTACATTGGCCACCACCTCACAAGAATAAGCCACCGCCAGAAGTTTAGAGAGATTCCATTCATCTGAAAAATGACGTCTGCAGTTTAATAAGTCCTGTGGACACAGCCCCTTAGTTTCAGTAGGCCATCATCATATTGTAAGTGTGTGAAATGTTTAAACATGTGAAACAGGTAAGTTGCTTTTCCTACCACAGTTATATGAAAATTCTTCCAGCTCCAGCTAGTTAGAATGAAATTAGGTATTATTCAGTGGATGTTTGCCGGTGTGGAGTGTGAGGGAGCAGAGTAATACCCTGTGAACAATCACTGTCGTCACTGTGTTGATGCGACTGTCATAATCGTAACTGACTTTGTCATTGTTACAATACCGGCGCTAGGCCTGGCTAGATGAGTGGGGATGAGATACAGAGTGTAGGTGAGTGTGCAGGTTTCAGGCGGGACCTAAACAGAGGAGCTTGTGTGGTGGCTTAACAGGCCGATGCGATGTTCGCGTTAATCCCTGCAGGAGGCTGGCTCTCCACCTGCCGACTTCAAGAGTAATAAAAAAAGACTATTCTCTTCATATGTATGTAAAAAAAAGATCAGGGACGCCGTCGTTGTCATGGCACTCTTTCTTCTTCTCTCATTAACCTCTCCCCCTATGGGCTAATAGCTCAATTGCATGGCCACAACATCATGCACTAATAATGGACTCCTTCGACTGTTTCTGTATGAGATTTAATATTATGTCATAATGCAGTCATAAATAATTAATGTGGAAAAATCATATCATATGGCCTGCCATTTGACACTGGGACTCCTTTTGTGTATCAGGCCCTGAGTATGCTAATGCATGCTGACTCTGTATAGTGTTACATATTTTACCTGTTGGTCCCTCTATGAGTATGAGTTCCAGGTCTATGTAACTGAAATATGTAGATGATGTTGTGTGTTTGGTGAGTTATGATCCTTCAATTTTCACTGGTCAGACATTAGCTCGCCTCCTGCTTACCACGCTTCAGCGACATCCCCGATTAATTCACACACACACAAACATTTATCTATGAAGACACACATGAGCTCACATCCTGTCCAGCTCGGCTCTATCTAGGTCAGACTCCAGCTAAGTCGTGTTTACCACTCATCTGCTACACACAGACAGACACACTGAATCACAGACTCAACTACGGTCTGATAAATACATGGACACACACACACAGATTGCATTTGTCTGTACACACCCTCGTGCATGCTTTCTCAGAAAATAAAAGACTGATTTCTGAGTATATTGATGGTCTCCCCACAATGTAATTGTAGACTACATCACAGTTGATAGGGAGGGCTGGAGAGAGATGACAGGGTTTTCTGGAGAGCAGAAAAAAGAAAAACACCCTGACATTTCTCTGCTCTTTGTGAGCCTTCAAGCCTGCAGCATCTCTGCCACTCTACGGCTGAGACAACATCAGCAAAGGGCAAACAGCAGCATAAGAGCACTGTTCCAGGACCTTGTATTGCTGATGAACTCTCGTATCTTTCAATCCGGTCATAGCCCATTGTTATTTCTGTCAGAATAACCGTTTTTGTTCTGTTGCCTTATATTCTTAACTAAAGCAACATATGTGGACCGAGTGTCATTCTGAGACTGCCAACATTGTAATAAAAATCAATAGTTAGAATACAAGCTTCGGGGCTTTTCGATATCTCCGTCTCCATGAAACAATCACGGCAGAACGGATGCTGAAAACAAAGAGCGGAATACGATCTAGTGAGATAGAAGAGGTTTGTTTTGTTCACAGTACACCATCAGTCACAAAGAGTTAAATTCAGATCTTTGGTTTCTCTCCGAGCCTTTGAACCCACTTCGATGATCATAAGTGCTGCATTCAAGTGTCGGGCCAAACGCTGCGTGGAAAACAGCCGGTACACAGGTCAACAAGAGTTTCACGTTAGAGAGAAGCAGCTGCTGTATCAGTGTTGAACTACACACTCCCACACATACAAAAACGCTTTAATGCAACATTGTAATATGCAAGATTTTCCGTACAAAAATAACCTTAGAAGTTCTACAATACATTTATGAGTTGCACAGCTTTCACTGTATAATTATACACTACACAATGCAATGAGATATCACAGGATGCTACACAAAGAAACTAGTTCATAAGAACAGGGGTACAAGTAGCAGTGATCCTGAAATTATTTCAAGTAAACTCTGAAATAATTTGAGGCCTTTTTATGTGTTTATCGGACAGATTTATATCAAAAACACTGTATGCAATGTTTTCATGACAGACAAACATAATTTATGGCCAATATAAAGTCCTTAAGGGCTAATACTTAAAGGGGTTGTTTCCATATGAAAAAAACAACAACCTTGGCACACTGAAAGTTAACTTTACTGTCACTTTATTATGAGCAAACAACGCTTGTTTTTGCAAAAGTATCCATCACAGTTTTGTCAGGTATATTCATATACGTATATAGGTGTATTAATATTTATTGTTCCCTGTTTGTATAGGCACTTTAAAGGCAGGGTTGGTAATTTTCTCCAGATACACTTTTTAAGATTTTGGTTGAAATTGTCTTTAGGTCCTGACAGAAATGAATAATTCATGTGCTCTGAAAAAGGAACCAAGTAAATCTGTCATCTGCAGAAGTTGTAAGCCTGTAAAAACTTCGACCAATGTCTGCCACAAGGTACCAATCTGATGAACCAATCATGCCTCCCTGTCTCCCTGCTCGTTCTCTTGCCCTTGCGTGCACTAGCCCACACTCAAAGCACGTCACAGATGACGGAGTTATAATGTAAGTTTGCTGTTGGCAGTTGTAATTAGCTAAATAGTCAAGTTTTTTTTTTTCATGTTTTATGATAAAGTTTAGTGTTTACTTACTGCTGAATGAGACATGAGGCGACGTAGTTTCTACACAATGCAAGCGATGAGCTGAGGTCCTCTTCTGGAGCAACAGTTCTCGTGCATGTAAGTGAGGGGCGTGGCTTTTGAGGGAGCCCAGAGGATAGGGGGTGGGTGTAGATGGAGCACTGAGGGAATGCTATTTTCAAAATCATGCTAGTTTTCGATGTGCGTGTCTTTTTTTATTTATGAATTTCCTCTGATCATGTCCACCATGTGTTTCAAATAAAGTTGTTATCTCTGTCGAGTCATTGTGTCTTAAACTTGTGTAAAGTGAACCATCAATCAAGTGTTTTTATTTGGTTGTTTTTCAAGACAAGATTTTTAAATATCAGATATTGAGGTTGATGGGAAAAATCAATAAATTAGACTTTATTTTAAATCTCTGGAACAGGACCCAGAAATCTACATTTCACCCTAACCCTAACCCTAACCCTGCTCTCTGTTTATACATGTAACACAAACTCTTTCTGATTTTAGAAGTTTTACACCTGTGAAACTTTCTCACACTCTTTATAGGACTCTCCTTTTCATCCTTTAAAGCTCAAAGGGTAAGTGTTCAAGCAATGAAGTGTGAAAAAGTTTTCAGTCCTTTGACTTGCTGCTCCAGGACACAGCCAACAGTTGAGGCCATATTTGATCAAAAGTAAAATACACACACACACACACACACACACACTCTTCTCGTCTCCTCCTCCTCTCTGATGCTTTCATTCTGATGTGTGATGATGTAACAAAATGTACTGAAGCATGAGACTAAAGCTGGCTCAGAGCCCAAAGAAGACGCACATACACGCATACACGCACACACACACACACACACACACACACACACACACACACAAGCAGAAGTTCAGTAATCTGAGTTTTTCAAGGGACAAGTGATGCTGTGCCGCCTGTGATGTTCTGAAGTTGACACATACACAAACACGGACTAAACACACACACAAAGTTGAAGTGCTGCAACACGGAGGTGGATTTTGGGGGATCATGTCTCAAACTTGTCGCAAAATGTCAAAGGTTTTTTGAATGTGTATGATTTATGTTTCTGTATTTTGATTGATCCCCGCAAGGGGGAAATTCTGTTTTTACACTCTGTTAAGTCATGCAACACACACATAGGCTGATATATACACATGCACAAACAGGATCGTATGGACATGCACTAATGGAGAGATGTCAGACGGAGCAGGCGCTCCTGAGCTGGTGGAGGGGGGGGGGATTCGGTGCCTTGCTCAAGGGCACCTCGGCAGTGCTCAGGAAGTGGTCTGGCACCTCTCCAGCTACCAGACCAATTTCCAGATTTGGTCCGCATGGGACTTGAACCAGCGACCCTCCGGTTCCCAACCCAAGTCCCTACGGACTGAGCTACTGCCGACCCAACAAGAAGAAGTAAGTGTAAAAAAAATCCAATAGAGTCCCTTAATCCTGAACCTCATCTGAGATCTAACAGGGCATTTGACGGTTTGAAGCATTTTACAAAACTTTCTCCTCTTATTTTTGTTTAAGGACTAGGGCTGTGTGCGAATAGCCAAAGCATTTATTAAAGGTTCAGGTCCACAATGCCGGTCAAATGTTGTCCAAGCTGTTACACAGTCATGCTCTAGCTGTAGCCCTGGCTAGTGGGCCTTCGCTCCTACCCCGATGTAAACCATCACAGTGGACAGATGGCATCTCATAGCACAGAAAAACAGAGATGAAGTTGTTTGTACGCTGTGTCAGGTTCAATTGGCATTTAACCACTGGACCGGAGCAACATGTAACCACATACAGCACAGACGTCAACATATAAGGAGGACAAACAGCTTGTGGTGCTAGCACTGCCAATATTAGCCACACTTGGAAAAAAACAGTTTGACATCGTAACCCGCAGACGCTTTGATCCTGTGTTTAGCCGTGATAAATAAAGTGTTCTCAGTTTTGTTATCTGTTTTTCTGAGTGTTTTCTAACCTTTAGACTAGTCAAATAGTCTGAATTTAAATTTGTGTATAATCAACAGGGACATTTGGGAACCTTTTTTTTTTTTTACATAGAAATGATTTGTAGACTGTCGTTAGTCCTCAGTTTGGATTTTTAGCCATGGACCTTTTTGTTACACAGAAAACAAAGTCTTAGCTGACGTCCTTTCTTTTTTCCTCTGGCTACACTGGAAGCCTCCAGAAGAGTTGCCCATTTCTCCCAAGACTTTATGTTTTACTAGGGCTGTCAAATGATTTAAAAAGTTTAATTGTGATTAATCAATGAATTTCAGTAGTTAATCCCGATAATTCACATTGTTTATTGATCTCATGTTTGAAATTGAATTATTATGCAATTCAAAACAATTTCAAAACAGTTTTTGTTATGCTTTTACTTTGAATTATTTTACTGTCTTAGGGTTTTATTATTTCCTGTTTGGATACAATTCTGCTTTTGTTTTGAAATTAAAAAAGGAACCTCTGGTAGATGAAACATGAACAAAAAGGAACTCACTTCAGAACAAATAGTAAGTTAAAGTTTTTTACTTACTGAAACGGTGCAAAACTTGACAGACTTGGACCAGACTGTAAATCAAACCATATTATTAGACCAATACTTGCATTATTAAATCACTGAAGGCACACACAGAGTTAGAGGTTAAGTTCAGTGACTTAATAAGCTCAGGTGACACAAAGCAGGAAGCGAGCAGCTCCCACGTGAAGCTGAGTGGGGAGGGGGGGTTGTGCCTTTTAAATTCAGTGGAATTGGTGTGTAGGTATCTAACCTGCAATTTAAAAAAAAAATCTCCAGTACCGACGCACCCAACTGTAACTGTTTTGATTCTTAATGAGTAGGTGCAGTCTCGACATATTTGATTACATTTAAACACTTTATTTTTTTTTTTCAAGTTCACCTCCTCTACAGTTGTAATAAATAGAAAAATGTGCTACCAAGAGCATAGCGTTTTTGTTTACCAGGCTGTAAATGATTATTTGGTTAAACATTTTAATAAGAGGCCTAATGTGGATCGACAGGCTGTTAAAGGAACAGTGCAGTTCAATGTTCCTCCTGTTGGCTTATCAGAGACAGAGCTTCACTCTCACTAGAAAACAACATTTTGTGTGGAGCTGTCACTGCACAAAAATACCTAGTTTAATTTTCCTCTAATTGGTTCAAACAGTTTGATAAAAAGGACTATTTAAAAAAGAAAATAACAATGAAGATACTGAACACTCAGCAGTAATGACTCCATATACAGCTTGACTTATATCCCTTAGGCACACACAAACACACACACACTCTCTCTCACACACACGCACACGCACACACACACACACACACACACACACACACACACACACACACACACACACACAAATACACACACAAATACACACAAACACACACTCACAGTGTGAGCTGATGCAACTTCTCAATTCTGCAAAAGTTTGTCCCGGCTCAGCTCCCATGACACATTGTTTTCAGTGCTTAGTCAAGCCCAGTTAATGCCAAAAAAAAAGGGTGTGTATGTGTGTGTGTGTGTGTGTGTGTGTGGCCAGTTCTGATGTTACAGTCCCTTTGATGCATTACTCTGCAATCCCCAGAAACTTTTGTGAGATTACAACTACACACACACACACACACACATACACACACACACACAAGCACACACACACTACTCTGATAGTGCAAAATGAAATACGTTGATCTCTGAGGTGTTCTTCTGTAACTCTCTTATCTTCATCCCGCTCGACACACAGACACACACACAAACACTCGAACATGCGCAGTAACGGGACGGTGAAAGGGTCAGACATGAAGAGAAACAGGGGGAGGAGATGTCACCAGGGAGAACCCCATTTATTGAAACATAGATATAAAAACAGACAGAGGTCACGGAGGGTCAACATCCTCCTCATGCACCACAGATTCACTGCTTGTTATCACATGTGGGTCTGCCATGTACGATACACACACATACAGTACCATACAAACAGAGACACACTACCTTCTGTGTACTGTGTGAAACATAAAGCACTTTCAATGTGAGGTTTATAGCGTAACACAAAATGTGATAAAAGTCTTCTTAGTCTGCTGTAATTGGATTCTTTATATCTTGGCGAGTTAAGCAAAGCAGATACATCGAGCAATGTTCAACAGAGAGGCAGTTCAGATTTCTTTACACCGGCACAGAGAAGAGTAACTGAATTATAAAAAACAATATTGATGAAAATATGAACAGATTTAATAAGGGCTGAATGAATTAAAAAACTTAAATATAAGATGCTTCTATTTTAATCCCACAGTATCTAAATTCCACTCTTAATCAAAACAATGACAAAAGATAACGTCTATGCTGACGGGGAATCATGGGAGTGATTCTCTCTGCTACTTCACTCAACCCCACCCCCCGATGAAAAGGTACTCCGAGTTGACGTTAGTCGAGACGAACGTGCAAAACTGACCTGAGGAAGAGAATACGTTTACCGACGAGCTAATGTGTCCGAGTATAATTCACATGACGTTTTTATCACAGCAGCACGTACAGCAACAGTCTGGCAGCTCTCAGTAGCTGTTTCCACTTACTTATGTAGCGTTCTTTGATGTGACATCCCGGTGTTTCCATGGTAACGATAAACATGTCATGTCTGTCATGGCGGCTCTGTAATGGCAGCCGCCATGAAAAGACACGTCCTGTGACCACTAAAATTTCGCTGGCTGTTGGAAATATTTGAGCTAATGTAAGTACTCAACAAAAAAAAAGATATATAACAAAGGTTTAGTCAATTTTGAATTAATTTAGATATGAATTAACCTTTAAGACATATTGAGTTGCTAAGCTACTAGGGGAGCATTGTCACTAGACGGCGCCTTGTTTTTATCCTAGAAATTAGTTTTGAGCCGCACTTCTGCCTGTAACTGAGCTCCTTCATTCCTTTTGCCTCTCAACTCAACAGTGACGTGAGGGATGACACTGCCATTCTCAGACTGTTGTACAAGGACACGGACCCCTCGTCATATTTTACGGAGGTACAGACTTTTGTTCATAGGTGTGAAGCTAACTACCTGGTTGTTAATGTAATTAAAACACAGGAGATGGTGCTGGATGGGAGATCATACCCCTGTTTTCATCCATGACAAAAAAAATCAACCAGGTCAGCTCCTTCAGGTATCATGGTGTACACCTAGATAACCTGTTTAGCTGGAAAACCCAAGTTGATCATTTGTGTTCTCATTTACAGCAAAGACTGTACTTCTTAAGTAGACTCAGGGTGTATGGTGTTGACCATAAGATCATGTGTTTGTTTTATCAGGCTGTGCTGGAGAGTATCCTTAGATATGGGATGTCAGAGTGATACGGTAACCTTTCGGTTCAGTTAAAATCTAAGCTTGTTCGGCTGGTGCAGACTGCCATGCAGGTGATGGAGAGGACTGAAGACCTCTCCCTAAAGTCAGTATATGAGCAGTCTGTTCTCAGACTGGACCAGAGAGGGTTGTCTGACCCGTCTCACATCCTCCACTCTGAGTATGAGCTTCTACCTTACTCTCATGCTGTGTTTTTGCAGATGTTGTGCATTATGGTAATGTGCAATATATGTTCTTTTGTCTTGCATTGGTATGTGCCTTTCTCTTTACATGTGGATGTGTTTTTCTGTTGTTTTTATTTGTTGAATCGAGTGGAAGCAGCTGAATGTTTGTCAGCACTTTGAGTCCAAGACAAATTTCCCCAAGGGGACAATAAAGTGAATCATATCGAATCGTCTAAAACAATCAGCGACCCTCATCATGTGGTGCACTGAGCTAAATTGCCACTCTATGCTTATCATAAGGACAAATCCACCCATGTAGGCTGATGCATTAAAGCCTCTGTAATCTAATTTCTACTGATCATTGCTGATGTTGTGTACGTTGAAGCCAATTTTACATGGTGGCTAAACCTGGTATTGCAGTGTCACGTGATGCCATTGGGCCCTAAAAGACTCTTTCCCATAAGCTTACATTTGGAAAGAGACATCTATAAATCAGTGGTTAATTATTTTAGTTACATCACTTTCACAGTAGGAACACTTAAATAACCCTTTTTAAAATCATTTGGTCCTAAATGTGGTAAAATGAAATAAGGAGCCGAATTCAGATATATTTTGTGGACATGATAAACACAGATCAAAGTGCATGCTCTATGGGCCCAGTAACGCAGACGATCCGGGTACTTTTTCACGCAGATTTGTTTTGCTTCATGAGCCACTGAGCATCTATTGTCAGCACATGTAACATATTCCTGTGAGATTATACCATCTTTAGCTCACTTTATTGTTGATTTCAATGTAAAACGTATTAAACCTCCTTTAGAGCAGGTTAGATGTGCAGCATATCATTCATTGGTGAATCAGAAAAGTTACAAAAGTTCAGTCACAAGGGGAACCTGAATGACAAAAAACCTTTGGCTCAATTTCATGCTAACATTTTTAATTTTTTTGTAGTTCACCCAACTCAGACTCTTGTTATTGGTTCCCGAATTACTTGAAAAATGTGTAAGGTATATTACAGAAACCAAATAAATGCATGAAGTTGTCCTCCTCTGGACATCTCAATACATGAGAGCTGGAGTGTTTCTGAAACATAAACCCTAAAACTCTAACATGATGCAGAAATATTGCAGATATCAACGACTAGTATGAAATATTCCTTGCACTCTGCAGCGCTACACATTCACGCACACACAAACACACATACACACACACACACACACACACACACACACACACACAAACTCACAGTATTTGTATTCGGTGCAGAGCACTGTTGGCTGATTCTTCATTCAGCCACTGGTCAGGCTGCATGAGCAGACGAGTGCAGCTGTCATCACAGCATGCAGACAGAGGCAACGTGTTGGATTAGAGAAAAAAAACCCAGCATACTGAGGATTTAATCATTCACACAGTCTCCACAGCAGAGATCTACTGTGTGACGCTGCATCAAAGGCCACAAGGTCGTCTGTGAAACACGAACACACTCAGTAAATTTCAGACCAATCTGCATGTCAGATTTTGATATTTTCAAAAATCAGTTCAAAAAATGGCGGAGCGGAAATTAGTAATGCCTCTGTGGTCGACTGACTATGCAGTTAGGATTATTTGTTTTAAAGGATGAAACTCTTTGTATATTCTTAAAAGCTAGCCTCACAATAAACTCTTCCATGTCATCATCTTTATGTGAACAGAGCTAAACTCTGTCAGAATGAGAGAGTTAAGGTGTTAATAGCCTCTTCTCCACATTAAGTTATAAATGAAGAGCAAACTGCACGGACCAGGACCTCTTTTTTAGGCGTGTTTGAACTTGAATTTCACCAGAGCTATATTCTTGGCAGGATCGGTGGATACAATCTTTTCATAATGAATTGCCTAACTACCAATTTCCATAGAGTCCATGCACGCCGCAGTCTGTCAGCACACTACAGCGAAGTGCTCACACTCTAATCAATGCTCCTGTGTCGATATCACATGTTGCAGTCCGGTTACGGAGCGTGCCAGCAGCCCCACTCTGCTCTGCACCATTTCAAATACAGACGAGTCTATTTTCGATGTAGCCCGTTGCCAGCATGCGCCAAGCTGAATAGACTAGATCAGTGGTTCCCAACCTTTTCCAACTCAGGGCCCACTTTTAAGTCTCAAAAATGTTCGCGGCCCACCTCCGACCCCATAAATACGGAGGCCATATAATGCGTTCTCAGAGCACTTCTTTTATTGAAGATTGAACATAAAGGACTGAACTGAATACAGGAGAAACATGTTGGAAGCTCCACAGTTGCTAACACAGCATCTGTAACATGTTGCAACACCTTCAGTATTCCAGTTTTCAATATTAGTATTTCAATATTTTCAATATATTTCAATATTATTATATTATATAATATAGGAATATTTGAACATTTGTAATGTCCTTTTAAACGTAACTGAGTTTTAACATTTAAAACATTATTAATTATGATCTTGTAGTTCTCCTGTGTTCTTGTGAAACCGTGTGTACAGCGGCTCATGCACTGCACTCTGCTGCGCGTAAACTCCAGAAACAGACCCAGTGGGACAGGGCGTGCGCCTTCTGATGGAGAAGAACCGTAGTGCTGACAGAACACAGCAGGCATGGACTATGTGGAAATTCCAAGTAAGAATAAAAATAAAGGCGTTCAGAGTTAATTTCATATTTTAAATATGCTGGTTACATGCTGCGTTAAGTTATGACACATTTATCATAGTTTTCCTACAGGACCAGCTGTAGACAGAAGTCACCATCGTTTTTAACCACAAAGTGTAGAAAGCAGATCAAAGCCCTCAAAGCCCAATTCAGGAACATCACAGAAACTGTCATTTTTAAACTGATTTAAATGACATGCAGCAAAGGTCAGATTCGAACCCACGGTCACTGCGACAAGGACTACAGCCTCCGTACATTTGGTAATCGATATAACCACTTGGCTATCCGGCGCCCTGAAGTAACCTTTACTCAAGAAAAAGCAGAGGTACCACAGTCCATCCTGCCTCAGAGTTTTGCATCACCTATCCCCTCCTAATATCCTTTGTCCACCAATGAAAAGAGCTGCTAGTCGCTCCAGGAGGACGTTTGTTCAGGTTTGATATGTCTATGAACAGAACGTCTCCCAGCAGTGACAGAGAGGGGGGTTCCTGTTAACTGCGTCTCTCCAGATGGCCACCTGCTTACTTCAATCTGCCTGATTGGAACCAATTTGCAAATTACTTTTGACAAAACACACACACACACACACACACACACACACACACACACATATACTGTGTACAGAAACGCTGTAGAGCTCACGCTGAAAATGGCCACATTTGTCAAAGTTGTTCCACTTAACCTGATTACAATAAAAAATACCTCTATGCTATAAATAAAACAGCTGTTCTGCTAGTGCGTCTGTTTTGTTTTCATTTCTGCTTCATTCATTTACATTCAAAAACAGCATTATTACTACGTACTGGTAGTGATTAGGCTATGTATGTTTGTTTTCTATCCCTGTGCTGTGTGTGTGTGTGTGTGTGTGTGTTTGTGTGTGTGTGTGTGTGTGTGTGTGTGTGTGGTGTGTGTGTGTGTGTGTGTGTGTGTGTGTGTGTGCGTGTGTGTGTGTGCGTGTGTGTGTGTGTGTGTGTGTGTGTGTGTGTGTAGGTCAGTGAGGCAGTCTAGTCAGATCTAATCAGAGAGAGTCTTCAACCTGTCTCTTGGCAAGGTTATTGTTTGACTCCACACACTCACCTCCCCCACACACACGCACACACACACACACACACACACACACACACACACACACACACACACACACACACACACACACACACACACACCACACACACAAACACAAGCAAACACAAGTGTGATTCACAATTTGTCTTGAGTCTTTCCACACATGAATAGCTCACCAATTACAGTGACATTAAAGGTCAAAGAAGGTCAACACCTACCTGTTATTTATTTTCCTAAAACAGACTTCAGCTGACCCAGCGAGGTCAGACACGGACCTTTCTGCTGTAAAGAAAACAATAACAACTCCAGAGTCACCTTTAAAAAATAAAACTACCACCACCAAAATATCAACTAAGAATGTGAAAAAGCTTCAGAAGCGTCTTTATTCAGCAGAAAGGAGAGAGCAGAGAGAACTCCGTAATCTCAATGGAACATCCACAATTGGCGTAAACAAATGTGTGAAGGTGTTATTTAGCTGCAGCTCTTCCTCCAGAGAGAGAAATGCAATTAGAGCTCAGATAATGCCGCACACACACACGCTCACACACACACACATCAGAGATCTACACACACAAACACATAAACACACATGTAGTCAACTTATGTCATACAGTTTTTGTAGCGCAGGGTTTTTTAATTCTTACTTTTCATCTTGTTTTGGTTCCTTTCATGCTAAAGAGGCTTCGTGATTAGAAAAGATTATTTCAGTGTGGCATTTTCCAAAGCTGTGAATATGAGATTGGATTTTTCTTTTTTCTTTTTTTTAGATTAATTATTGTTGCTGCTTGAATCGTTAAACGGAAACAGGCCTCATGATGATCTGTTCTGCTGGCAATTCAACTGAATAATTTTCACATAAAAACATTCATTAAAGATTTAACTTTAATCAATTTTCAATCTCACTTCCTTTTCTTTTTTTTAATGTTTCCTGACAGAAACAAAAAAGACACAGAAAGACACAGAGATCCACTTTAAACTGTTTGTCTTCACCTCTAACACATCCACAGTGAATGTCTGATCTGTGTTATTGTGTGTCTGTGGTCTAAAGTCAGCAGAACACTCTGACATTTAGAAATGGACAGACACTGTAGGAGAAATGAACTGACACATCTGAAAGTGCATTTATAAATCACTTTCTGTGATACATGCTGACACACGGATGAAATGGAACAAAGTCATGCAGACTTTGGTCCATATCATGCTGTCAGCGTTCACTGAAATCAACCTTCTCTTTTCTGCAGATATCACATCTGGTGCTTGTTGTGTTTTTCCGAAATGTGTAAATAAGGAGAGTGCAGGTTGTGACCTGCACTCTCCTTATTTGAGACCTGTAGAGTGATACAGGTCTCAGACAAGCTGTGGTTAGAGCTCTGCTGAATGTGAACAATCAACACTACACACTACACACTACACAACACTACACAGTAGGCTGTGTCCCAATCACACACTCATTCCCTACTCACTATATAGTGAGTTATAGTGGACTATATAGTGCACTCATTCGGCAAAATAAGAAAATTACATTTTGGACACTACTCACTCACTCGCTGGCCTCCGACTGTGACTTCAATTGTTGTCGCGCGCAACCAAAACATGCAGCTTAACTCTGGCGGAGGATCCATAATCACGGTAAATAACGGAATGAATTTCTAAATAATGAATACAATTTTACAATAAATAATCAATTATATTTACGCACCAAAACTAATTTATTTGTGTTTACAGATTCTCATGTCTGCCCTCATCATTAGGACAAACTAACGTCACTCCGCTGACTCTCTTTCTGAATCACTGAATCTTTTACTCTTTATTAAAAATGATCAAACATTTCAGTACAAATTTCTCCAAATATGATATTTTTGTGTGTCTGTGTTCACACTGTTCACTTCTTTCATTTGCCTGAAAGCTGTCGAAGCCAAACGCCTCTCTCCGCTCGTAGAAAGCTTTCAACCGCAATGCATGATGGTAAATATTCCTTTGATAGCGACCATCTGTTGTACACTACTTTTCAAAATGCAATGTGGGATACAATGAGTGCACTATAAAGGGTATGCTAATGCTCATTCAGAATTTGGACACCACTACACAATAGTAAGTGATTTCGGACACAGCCTGAGACAATAATATTGATAAGCGTGAGGATGATGATGATTATGTTGTTGTTGACGACGATATATTTCTAATCTTTTTTTTTTTATTGCTCTGCCTCTGTGCACTGCCTGTCAGCACCAAGCAGCAACATCAAGTATTAAAAAATGAGGCCAATGCGGAAGTGCAAAATCCTTTACTTCATTGAGTGTCCAACGGCTGGCTGCAGGAACCCCTGAAGTCACATACATACCCATTCAAAGAAGCAGAAATGAACATGTTTACAGCCTGGTAGAAAAACAATGAAATGGCTTATTAGCTCGATCTTATTAGTCTCGATCAGCAAACACTGTACAATGGGATGACTTTTTTGATATCTCATCCGTTTTATATTTACATATATGATGAAGTATAAGAGTTATTCACAATAAGGCACACATGCTGACTTGATTGACAGGCGGTCGTGATGTAACTATTGTTCAGTAGGCTTAAAACCCGCCTCAGCTCCAGCTCTCAGCCTGTCGTTAGGTTGACTGAAAGTTAGGCTGAGACAGCATTTCCAGCTTTGAGACCGCCATCAATTGAACTCCAAAGCCCCCTGCAGTGACATCACTCTTGCTTCATCCAGTAATATTCACAATCTATAGTCAGCACCTGTGTGTCCGAACAGACTAAAAGTTTTTCGTTTACACTTACTGACGCTGTTGCCTCCTCTCTGGATCCTTGCTTGTGTTGTACTTACACTCTGATGTTCGTTGCTTTGGATAAGCGTCTGATTAATCCAATCCAATCCAATCCAACTTTATTTGTTAAGCACTTTAAAACAACCACAGTTGACCAAAGTGCTGTACAATAAAATACATAACAACTCACATGAAATAAAAAACTATATAAAATACAGAAAATAAGTTAAAAGACATAAAACATGGGTCAAATTAAAAGGCACGCAGTAAAATAAATAAAATAAATAAAATCGACGTCTCACTGTGTGTCGAAGGCCAAGGAAAAGAGATGTGTCTTAAGACCAGATTTAAAAACAGACAGAGAAGAGGCCTGTTTAAGGTGCTGAGGCAGATCGTTCCAAAGTTTTGGAGCCGCAACAGCAAACGCACGATCCCCTCTGAGCTTCCGCCTGGTTTTAGGCACCCTCAGGAGCAGCTGATCAGCTGACCTGAGAGTGCGGGCAGGCGTGTAAGGGTGTAGAAGCTCAGAGAGGTAGGGCGGGGCAAGACCATTGAGAGATTTAAAAGCAAATAAAAGAATTTTAAAATGGATCCTAAAATGAATGGGCAACCAGTGGAGTGAGGCTAAAATGGGGGAAATGTGGTCATATTTACGAGTGCCAGTTAAAAGACGTGCAGCCGCATTCTGTACCATCTGGAGACGGGCGATGGAGGACCCACTAACCCCAACATATAACGAATTGCAGTAATCCAGCCGAGTGGTAACAAAGGCGTGAATCACCGTCTCAAAGTGCTGCCTCGAAAGAATTGGCTTTATTTTGGCCAGCTGCCTCAAATGAAAAAAGCTTGATTTAACAACAGCCTTAATCTGGCTGTCGAGCTTAAGCTCAGGGTCCACTTTAACCCCTAGGTTCGTGATGGACTGCTTTGAATACTGGGCCAAGGAACCCAGATCTACAGGGGGGGTCCCAGTGGTACCACCGAAAACCATCACCTCTGTCTTTTTATCGTTAAAATTTAAAAAGTTCAGGGCCATCCAGGCTTTTATGTCCTCAAGACACTCAAATAACAGTCGAACAGAGTAATCACTGTTCTTTTTAAGAGGCACATAAATCTGACTGTCATCTGCATAAAGGTGGAATGAGATGCCATGCTTCCTGAGAATTGAACCGAGGGGGAGCAAATAGAGAGAGAAGAGGAGAGGGCCTAGAACTGAGCCCTGTGGGACTCCACATGAGAGAGGAGCAGAGGAGGACAAGGATTCACCTAGGCTGACACAGAACGTTCGTTCAGCCAAGCACGACCTAAACCAATCGAGTGCTATGCCCCTGATGCCCACCCACTGCTCCAAACGAGAGATCAAGATCTCATGATCCACAGTGTCAAATGCAGCAGTTAAATCTAAAAGAACAAGGACAACACAGTCACCAGAGTCAGTAGCTAAAAAGATATCATTAAAAACTCTTATAAGAGCTGATTCGGTGCTGTGCAGGGTTTTAAAACCGGATTGGAAAACCTCTAAAATATTGTGCTCTTCCAGAAAGGCCATTAATTGACTGTGGACTACCATTTCCAGGGCTTTTGAAAGAAAAGGCAGTTTGGAGATCGGCCTAAAATTAGCAAGAACTGCAGGATCTAGACCAGGTTTTTTAAGCAGAGGTTGCACTACTGCATGTTTCAACAGTTCAGGGACCACACCTGAGGACAGACTGCTATTAATGACTGCAGTAACAGATGGTCCTACAGTGGGGAAAACCTCTTTAAATAGTCGAGGAGGGACAGCATCATTAGGGGAACCTGAGGGCTTCAAATGACCAACAATCTCCTGTAAAAAGGACAGAGTCACAGGCTCAAACTGGTCAAAGACAGCAGAGCAGGGGACAGAGATTGAGGGGTCATAGGCAGGGAGTGAGATAAGAGCCCTAGTACAAGTGACCTTATCAATAAAAAAGTGAAGAAAGTTTTCACAAACAGCAGGAGAGGCCTCCATGCAGACAGTCTGCGGGGCATTAAGAACCATGTCAATAGTGTTAAACAAAACACGAGGCTTGTGACAGTTTGACAGAATAATATCAGAGAAATGTTTTCTTTTAGCATCTTTCACAGTCGTCTGATAATGACGCAAACAGTCTCTTAACATTTGAAATGACACATGCAGTTTGTCCTTTTTCCACTTGCGCTCAGCTCCTTATTGTACTTGGGAGGCCGATAGACCACAGCACACAGCACAGTGTGAGAGCGACCCAGCTCAAATAAGCTCAATTCAAAGCTGGAGAAAGAGGATGACAGCAATAGCTGCTTACATTTATAATCACTCTTATACACCGTCGCTATTCCTCCTCCACGGCCCGACGTCCGCGGGGAGTTAAAATAGCAACAATCATGGGGTACAAGTTCAGTGAAAGAGCTGGACTCACCAACACTCAGCCACGTCTCAGTCACACAGAGGAAATCCAATCCTCGGGATGTGAAGAAATCCTTTAACACAAAAGTCTTGTTTGCTAGCGATCTAGCATTTACCAGGCCAATCCTGGCAGGAACCGGCAGGGCCGATACGTCAGCTGTCCGGGGAGCCCGACACAGAGGACGCAGGTTGTGGTGGTTCACCCCGCGCCAGCGGGGACGAGGAGAGCAGGGGCCGCGGGGCTGAAACAACTCTTCCGAGCCGACGACAGGTATCAGCCAGGTGTCGAAAGGTACCAGTGAGCACCGGGAAATAGAGAGACTAGGCACTGCTCCAAATTCGGTCCAAGAAGGCTTAGAAAAGCGCACCAGGTGTGCCTTCAGCCTCACCAGCCGACCGCTGCGTTTTCCCCGGCGACGGAGGCGCTTTCGCCACGGAGGAGGAGCCAGGGCGCGGCAAAGGTGAGCTGGGACCCTCTCCAGGAGCGGGGGTAAGGTTCCACGTCCACCATGATCAAGTTTTACTAGATCTTCAGAAGAAAGTCTAAGATCCAGCAGAGTTTGGCGATCATACACCAGTAGAGAGTCGACATCCAGAGCAAAAAGTGAGACAAACAGCATAAACATACACAGCATCGGCAGAGACAGACGGCAGGCCACGTACACTGGCGCCATCTTGGTTCTGAAATCCTACAAAGTTGATCAGTCGGATCAGTCGAGCCCTGATTAATGAATTGTAGAATTGTGGAATTGTAGAACTCTATGTCTGCACAGCACATATTTCTGAAGGGGATCATGCAAAAACCCGAGCCAAATAATCCAGCTGGACTCCACTATGCAACCATCAGGAAAGCTAGTGCTAAATAAATTACATTTTTCACAAGCACAGAAGTCCTCTCTCTCTCTGACATTAGGCCAATCCAACCCTGCAAAAGTAATTCAAATGTTTGCATTTCCTCATTTTGATCCAAATCGTCTGTCTTTTAAGTTTTAGTTGCCTCCTCTCTAACAGCTCCATCAGGTGATCCAAACGGTACCCTGCATGTGTAAGAATAAACAACAGTCCTGTTAAGCTTTTGTTTTCAGGTTTCCTGGGAGAATGTCCTCCATTGTTGAACCCATCTGTCGCCCTGCTAACCACCATCGAAGTTGGCCAAAATTAGCTCAAGATTATGTTGAGTTAAATACGGATCATAGTGCAAAACTCTGTAGAAATAAAGTCAATCAGTGAATGAGATTCTACTTTTCTTACCCACTGTTTATCCAATCTGCTGATATTTAATTTCATTTAGAATTTGGACTTTTTCTCATTTCTTCTACGAGTTTACTTTTAATTCCTCACCACAAAAGATCCTGAATTCCAATGTTTTGTTTTTAATTGCAGTATTTAATTACTTTTTTTATTGAGATTTTCTGAAATATGAGTTTCCTTTGTCTATTTCAGCTACATGATAGCAGAGAGAAAAATTGCAGAGAGCTTGTTTCTGAATCATTAAGTATTCAAAGCTTCTGTGAGGAGGTTTTTGTTGGTTATGCAACAGACTAAAATTAATAGTGATCCCTTTTTGTGACCTGCAAAAGCAAACGTGACAGCAGCAGGAAGGATTATTATTTCTATATTGCTATTTTTAAGGCCTGGAATTGCTGCAGGGGGGGAGATGTTAGACAAGGCAACTTGAAGACAGCCTTTCTTTTTAACAGCAGACCAAAGATTGAGTGATTAGTTTGATCGTTGAAAGAAAGCAGGACAAGATTTTCCAACAGAAAAGCCGAATAATACATGTATGGAGTGCCTGTAGCTCAGTTGGTAGAGTTGGTCGTCTCTCAACTGGAAGGTCGGGGGTTTCGATCCCCAGTTCCTGCAGCCACATGTCCTTGGGCAAGACACTTAACCCCAAGTTGTTCCCGCCGCTTCGGCGGTGGCGTGTGAATGTGTATGTATTGTGTGAAAATTATGGACATTTTACATAACAGCCTCTACCATCAGTGTGTGAATGGGTAGGTGATACTTGCGGTGTAGAAGCGCTTTGAGTAGTCGGACGACTAGAAAAGCACTAAGGTATACAAGTCCATTTACCATGTGGACAAAAAAGGGATAATTAATATTAACACCAGCTACATTTGTCTACAAAAGTTCCTCACAGGAAATGTTGTATTCTGTACTCCACTGCCAGTAGACCCGTCCATGTTTGTGATAGGTCGCTTGCTGCAAACAATGCCCCGACTGTGTAAACACGCTCATGGGTAGATTTGAAAAGCCTGGGTTGAGTACCACAGTGTGATCTCTTTTGTTAGGCCTTTGGGATTCAGATAAAAAAAACATAATTGGGTAAGTTATTTTTGGAGTACAGAGCTCACTCTCTGTGCAGTCAAACAAGGACACATGCACATGCAGAGGGGTGCAACATGCACGCTAAGAGAGAGAGAGAAAATAAATGAATGAAGCATTTAACCGCCTTTCTTCTTGAGCTTCATTTAGTCAATATCATTCTATTAATGTATGATAAGTGCCGAAGACAATGCGAAAGAAAGAGCTACTTTGTCTAACTGAAGCCACACCTGAATGAACATCAATATGTTTTTGAACTCGAGTGTATAGTTCTCCCAGTCCCACAGCCCTTTACTTTTATTGATTTTTTTCCAGGTATCTGTTCGTTGAAATACTTCACGAAGCCTCTCTCAACTCTTCTCTCCAGGAAACACACCAATGTGCAGGCTGCAGAGCAATCTGAAGCTGCAGTATAGAAGACCTGTTAGCTGAGGGAAGATCGTTGCTCTTGCATTTACATTCATGCTGCTCATGAATATTATATAAATATATACAGTAGAGTATAGGAACTGCACAAGCACTGACAGAGCAGGGAGTGAAAGAAGAACTCATTCATTATTCAGTATCTGATACTGATCTGATTATTGTTTGGCATCAGTCAGGTTCACTTTGACGGCCTGAAGCCTTCGTCCAATAAAGATGACCAGGAGTAGTCTCCACAACTCCACTGCACTCAGGCACACATGAAGCACTGCTGTTTACTCTCAGCTGGGTATACACTGTGCCAATTGAAGTCGTATCTGACTCGATTTTTCAGTTGCACGACTGATGTTGAAGTCGGGCAGGATTCCAGCTCGATAACGTGATATTTGTTGTGCAGTCTACAGCAGGGCATGAGAGCCGATCACGGCCCAATCAGCTGCTCTCAACCGGTCTGACCGTAGAAACTGCACGCCCGGTAAAGGCAGGGGCACCAGCTGATTCGCAAACTTCAGGTTTTTTCCCCTAATTGCGCCTTCGCAAAATATCAGACACTGTCTAAAATCACCATGGCAACAGCAGGCAGGCCTGTTTGATGTGTCTTCCCCCTCCAATCCTGAAAGATATGAACGAGGGAAACGCTGGCAGGAAATAGCTGCGGACCTTGAGCTGACAGGAAATATTTGTTCTGATTTAGCATGCTGGTTAGCTTGTGTTTGTTGGAGATAAGTGTGTGTGTGTGTGTGTGTGTGTGTGTGTGTGTGTGTGTGTGTGTGTGTGCGTGTGCGTGTGTGTGTGTGTGTGTGTGAGAGAGAGGGAGCGTTTTTTGACAGTGTTTGTCTGAAATACACAAAGATCTCATTTCAGACCCCTTTTGGGAGTTTTCAGTGAAAACATTTGACAGTGATCATTGGCCCGATTTTTCATGTAGCGTGTGAGCACTCAGGTCATGTTTGAGTGTTTGTACAGTGTGAGAACATCAATCATGAGCTTCGCTAGTGTACGATTCACTCGTACAGATAGAGATGACATTGTATGTCCAGCCTTGTGTTCTTTGTAATAAAAACTGTGACTCTAAAATGAATACCACTGAAACACAAATGTCTCCACTGTCCTGCAGGTCGTATCCTGACATAAACAAACACACCTTTTAATAAAAAAAAATAAAAAAATCACAACTCACTTCTGGACACGCAGATTAAAAGCAGGCATTCGACAGTGTGTCTCTCCTGCTCACACTGACGTTACGGTTACTCGTGAGAAATCTCAGAGATAGCATTAGTGTCTTTTCCTTTTCATCTGACAAGCTTTTTATCTTATTAGCTTTGGCACACAGACAGCTCTGAGCTTTTTACAGACTCAAGCACATGCAGCTCTGCAGTCCGAACCTAATCTTCAGGGCATTCTCCCTGCGAGGTGCTGATACCCTTTTATAACTCCTTTGGTACACCTCAGCAGAGTGCACTCAGAGTCTACCCGCCCCCGGACAAAATCCTAAATTGAGGGATGCCCTCTGCATCCCGTTGCAGTCTGAAAAAGAAACCTTTTTAACAGACTGGTGGTTGATATTGGAACATTTTAATATTTTTTTCCTACACGTGTGCACGGGGTTTATAGCTTAAATCCTAAAAATATATGCAATAAAGTGAGAATAAAGATGGTGAAGCGGTCATGCTTACTTAAGTATAGTGTCTTGATTTTAATTATCCTGTTTTGTGTTTTTTTCTGGTTCCTGCCACCTCCAAAGGTTATCTGGCGAGGAGGCGGTAGTGGACTACCGGAGGAAGAGGAGGCCCCCTGTACCAGTCTTGGTACAGCGGAAAAAGGGGAGAGGGTGGATTGAAGTACCTTGGGGTCCACATTAACAATAAAGGTTTGGGAGGAGACTCAGATCGTTCAGTATCTGCAACAGACTCCTGAAGACCTTCTACCAGTCTGTGGTGGCCAGCGCACTCTTGTTTGCTGTTGTTAGCTGGTGGGCTGGCATCAAGAATGATGAGGCAGGCAGGTTAAACAAGCTGGTGAGGAAGGCGCGCTCTGTAGTCGGACTAGAAATGGACACTTTGGGGACAGTGGCTGAGAGGAGGATGAAGGACAAAATCATCGCCATCTTGGATAACTCCTCTCATCCTCTTCTTGACGAGCTGTGGCAGATGGGCAGCTCCTTCAGCCAACGCCTCATTCCTCCCAAAACGGACAGCTCCAGGCGCTCTTTTGTGCCGTCGCCATCAGACTGTAAAACAGCAGTGGGACCTACAGTGTGTCTTAACACGAACATCACCCCCCCGCATGCTAAACCACATTATTAATATTATTAATCATTGATATATACTATTGTATTATATTATTATATGAATCTATATTATATTACAGAATATTGTATTATATTGCACTACAGTATATAGGGCTTGGCGATATGACCTCAAATCAATATCACGATTAATTGAACATTTGACCTCGATTACGATTAATGAACGTTTTTTTTAATTTTTGTATATTTGCCCTCATAGTTCACTGACATGGTCTCTACTGTAAATATGAAATCAAAGCATCACTTGAAATGAAAACGACACATTTTAGTTTGAAAGTAGAAATGAACTTCTCTAAAACAGTAGAAAATAAATAACTTGCATTTCTTGCAAACTGTTTTTTCCGCAGTGTTTACATTTGACTTCTTTTTGTTCGGTGTCGTCTTCCCTAAAGACAGAATGTGTCCAAATGACGGACATTGCTTTCATGTCGCGGATTGGACGTGTCGTCACGTGACTCTGCCCTGAAAATAATCGAAATAATCCACATGGGCAAGATAATATCGGTTAGAGGTTCTGAATGTTGGTTTCGATTCATTTTAATTTTATACTCTGCCCTAACATTATATTATATAACTGCACTCTTATTATACTGTCATACCATCATGCTCTTACACTGCTGCTTACATAACTGGCTGCTTTTATTTAAACCATGTTCCTTTAAATCATCACTTGTCACTTTTTCTTGCTATTCACTGCACATCATGTCTTAATTGTCCTGTATAGTTCACTGCACTGTTTGTATTCTACTTGTATATACCTCATTTTTCATTTCTATTCTGTTTAGATCTTTTATTCTGTACTACCTTCTTCTAATGTCTTTGTGCTGCAACGCCCAAATTTCCCCTCTGGGGATCAATAAAGTCTTATTTTGTCTTGTGTTGTAGTAAAAAGTCTTTTGTAATTGTTAATTTATTTTTGCAAGATGCATTTGACAAAATTTAGAAAGTCTTTAAGTAGTGTCATAGTTTGCCTTACTCACGCTGATTTCTTTTTATAATTTGCGATTCGGTTGTCAGAAGAAAAAATGGAATGAAAAATGTATCCAAAGGGGAACTTTAGCATTTAGAGGGCAATAGTTATTGGATTTCTATCCAACAAAGACATATTATACTAAATAAAGAAAAACTTTCCCTTCATTAATAATTTATTTTTAGTAAAAATGTACTTTAAACTCTCTTGAGGAGTATTTATCTGGTTATGAAAGCAGCTGAAATCCAAAGAATTTCAAAGAAAAGTGTACTCTTTGGATGTAATTCTGCCATTGTGCCTCTACATACAACGTCCCTGAGTGGGAGGAGCCATCTCTCTTCCCCCACGTGTTGTTAGAGCCATCGGTTGGAGAGGGGGGGGGTTCAGGTGGAGAAAAAAAAATCATGTATCTAATATGTTTGAGTCTCTGAGTGAGACATAGTCAAACAGACAACAAAGCAGGGAATACTTTAGAGCACGACTACCTGTGACTGACAGGTTGATACCTCAGTGATAAGTGAAGTAATGTGTTTTCACCCTGTGGCCCAAATATGGTCACATCTGGTTAAAAAAATCAATCAAAATGGCGCCTCTAGGGATCACCACTGCTTCTCCAACATGTCCACCATGATGGATCAGCCTGGATGTTCTTGGTCACGGTGGGACACGGTGGACTTGGCTAAGTGTAAACAGTTTGGAGTCACCACCTTCAGGGACATGGTCAGCGCGGCTCATCACTCATCCCTGCACAATCTGAGAAAAAGGGAACTGCTGAAGAAAAATATCACTCACACATCCAGCAACATAACATAAAAGGACTGAGAAACCACAGGGGTTCACAAGAGGACACCAAACACAGCCCATAACGTTACAAATCCCCAGAATGAAGCGCCTGTCCTATCAAGACATTAAAGAGGGCACCAACATGTCCCCGTTGCACCTCCATGCTGAGTCACTGCGTGCACGCTGACACAACAATCCACCATTTCAGGATCTCTTGACCAACTCCTGTCTCCACAAAACACACAACAGAGAGACGCCTTACACAACATCTAACCGGCACCTTGTTGTTTCTACAGCTCGGTGGTGAAAGGGCAAACAGCTGGAACGGTGAACGGATACTTTAGTGTTCAATATCAATAAATAATGGAGTAGAAAGTGGTGTAATTACAGTGCATCAGTTGAAAGTCATCTCAGCTATATTTGTCTTGTTTCCACATTTACATTCACAGTTTCTGAAGCCTAACTGAATGTCCGGTTAATTTGCATACAGTGGGTGGTTTGATCCAAATAAAACCAATGCCAGCATGATGTGAACAAATATACTCTTTGTTCACATAAGTTATGAAGGGCACGAGAGCAATATCTGTAATTAAAGAGCTGCATGTCAAATAAAGGAGTCTTTACATTTAAAGACGCATTTTCATTGTCTGCCTTTGATTGGATGATATAAAATCAAACCACCTTTTTAGGGAGATACTGATTGTTGTGAGTGGAATTTTGTCAAATTAAAGTGCAGGTTGAATCGCTGTTTTTGCAGCCCTGAGTCTTGCCTGCGGGCTTTCTTTCAGGCCACAGGTCTCACTGTGAGCTGAAGAAGAAGCATCTCGAGAGAATAAGGGCCCGTTTGTCCACTGACGGTGTATTTTTTTTGCACTGACGACACCAAAAAAATCTCAATTTCAGAGAGCTTCTCACCAGCGCTTACTGTTGCTAGGTTATGATAGCTGTCTCACAGCACTTCTAATTCCTTGGCTTCTTACTGTTAAGTGGTTTTTAATTAGTATGTTTAATGTTTGTGTTTACTCAAGGAAGTTTGACAGAAAACGTTAAAATAAAATAATGGAAAGGAATCATGTCCTGGCAGTAGCTCTTAACCAGGACTGTTCAGTTTGCATGCATGAGGAACACTTCTTGTTGTTATTAACTTGCCAACATATTCTTGTTGACTTTTTGGTTATTAAAGGAGAAGAGACACAATGAGCCACACTAGTGCACCAAGCAACATTTAGCAAAGTTGCAGTGACAAGGAAAGACGTCCGTTAAGAGGCAGAAACCTCGAGCAGCACAAGACTCACGAGGAACAGCCTCCTGCTGAAACTTTGTAGGGCTTGGAAAATTGGGATAGAGAGATGGAACAGTAATGAATAAATTAGCTGTATGCCTATACCTACAGTAAAGTCATCATGGTTTAAAGTGTGTGAAGTGTTAGCAGTAACAGCTAGGGATGATGATCAAACTCAAATTGGTTTGCAATGTATATATTTTAAATTCTGTCCATAAAGAGATCAAATGCTCTTTTTAGGTGTTAAAAACCTTTTGATTCAATCAATCAGAGATACAAAATTGTATTTCCCTAGTGCAAAATCATAACAAACGTTCACAGGACACTATGCATAAAGAGCAGATTTAGACCATACACTGCAGGATTATATGGAAAGACTAATCTTTATCCACTATGAGCACAGCACACGGCACCTGACATCTGAGTCAATGTGGACACAGCATTTAATCCTGCAGGTCAGTGAAGTATAAAAATGTCTAATAGTGTTACATGTTCTTCAATGAAGCCATTTGTTGAGTTAACCAGCCCTCAGAGCACTGCACAATCTATGTACAAATAATCTCATCAGCCTCCACACCCCCTCCATCTTTCAGGCTCTTAATGAATTCTCCTTTTTTTTTTTAGACATATGTTACTTCAGAACTTTTTTTTTTCTGCGTACTACCACGACTTATGTGACTGCTTGTTTTTATGCTGCCATTTCAGTCTAACTGAGACTGACTGTAGATCCTAACGCTCATTTGGCTCCTCACACAAGAGAAACTGATTGAGCTGCTTCCCTCAGATTTGTTTTTTTTCCTCTGATTATGCTGTTGCTGTTTCCCCCTGTTTGACTCACGTTTGCAGAGCTTATTAGGGAGCCCCTTAAAAAGGCGTTTGCGAACATTTAATGCTGTGCAGAAATATTCGGCTCACTAGACTCTACTGAGCACTACAAAGGTCACTTCTGATGCTTTGGATTCATCATCGGTTCACAGAAAGCTGCAGCTGAATAAACTCTGCAATCACTTGAAACCTTTAACGTGCAAACAGAGAAGAGAAGACTTCATGTGTGGTCACTGAGGAAGAGCTCAAAAGGTTCAGCTCAGCTTGACATTAACAGATATGTAAATTAGATATTGTATTACAATTACATTTTAATAATCTGTATTAGATTCATCTCTATGATCCTGTGTTGGATTAAATCACATTGATTTGATAGATTAGATTAGATATAAAAGCTGTTTAGTCCATGAACAGGAGGTGAAAGATCTTTTAATGATTATTTATTAGAGCAGGGTTCTTTTTCCAAACACACACACACACACACACACACACACACACACACACGCACACACACACACACACACACACACACACAACCGCAGACTGAAGGGAGATATCTAATGTGGCACTGCCCCCTTGTGGCTCATGTAAACAGCAAATGGAGAAATAGTATATGTGAAATGTTCATCTGCATTCCAGACCATATTCAGGGTTTTAGGTCACTGAGCATCTTTTCCACTTCACAGCAGTTTATTCTGGAGTCATAATTGGCTTGATTTTTATCAAATCACTAAATTACATCTGCAGTTAATTTATAATTTCATACATGTCATGTGCTGATGCTCATGTGAATCTGTCCTGCTGTTTACAGACTCAATGTGTGAGATATGTATCTGGACTTATTCTGTAAACGTGGCCGAGAATATGTTTATTTAGATATTTATGACAAGATCTGAGATATTGCAGTGAAAGCTGGCTCAGCACGCTACATAGTTTGCAGACCTATACGCAGAAAGAGCAAACTAAAGTCCATCACAAGACCAGATGTCCTTCCTTGTTTGCAGCATTTTCAACATGCATGAACAAGAAGAGCTCAGCGCTTTGACGTTTTCAATCTGAAATGTCGATAAACTTGAGTAAATTACAAACATAGAGGTCCACAGATAATAGTAATCACGTTGGAATCGGCATCTCAGTAATTTCCGCAGCTTTTTCTACTTGTTTTTGTATCTGCTCACGAATAATGGAGGATGTGTGGGACATTGTTAACGAAGGTTTGGACGGCATTTTAGGTGTAAATTTAGCTGGCTCATATCGCTACACAGCATGATGACTGATTCGAAGAAGGAGCAAACTAAAATCCAACAAACCAGATTTCGAAGGGTGACTAATGTTCGTTTCACGTGTTTATAGTGCTCGTTGTTTTGGTTGTCTGTGCTGTAAAGCGTGATGCTGCCCCCAGAGACGGTGTGGTTATCATGCAGCGCCTCATCGTTTTCAAACAGAAGTACATAGGAGTAAACTAAAGGCTTCACTTAATCTGTGTGAATGCATCGCACCAAACACTGACATTTGTGACTGATTCCCAAATTACCAGGGGTCCCCATGTTAGGCTAATCTTGTGTGAATAGTGCTTAAAACAAGACACATGCTAACCGCTAAATTTAGCCTTCTCATGTGGGAAATGATGACCCCTGGTGGCAGAAACTGGAATGTATCTTAAATATAACACAAATCAGTAAAACAGAAATATAAATTGATATAAAATAAACAACATGAAATGCACAAGGTGAAAGAAATGCAGTTTGTCACACTAGGCTACCGAATTGAGTGTCTTATAGCCTGAAACCGAGTGTGACTCATTCATCGTGATCCCGTGTTGGCTTCTCTAAATCACTTCAGGGTTTACAGGTGCGTGCGTCATGTGTTTGTTTGTGACAATCTTAATCTCACCAATGGAAACAGGAATGGTGTTGTGGGTCCCTGTTGTGAACCAAGAAGTCAAAGCAAAAGGGAAACAGCTTGAAAGCTCAAAAATCAGGCTTCTTTATTAAAAAACTGGGTTAAACACATAGACTGTAAATATTAATGGACGAAGCCTGAGTGACGTCAGCCATCTGTTTACACGGCATTTACACGAAATAACTAAAAGTTAACACAAAGGAACACTGACGAGCTCTGTGGTGCTGCACAGGAGACAGTTAAACATGTAATCACTCATCCAGCAAAGTCGGACTCTCAAATACAAACTGAAGAACGATCACATCAAGTTGGAGCTCAAAGAATTGTTGTTGTTGACTCAAAACAAGGATATGAAAAGAAAGATTCATCAGGTCCACACTCCAGTTCAGAAGGTCGCGGTAACTCATTTAAAAGATGTTTGCCAATAAACAACAGAAGAAGAAGAAGGTAAAGAAGAAGCCACACCTCTGGCTGTTTTTTTTAAAACCACATACGTTACTCCTAGTACGTACTGATTTGGCTAACATGCAGTATGCAGTATGCAAACAAATACAAGATCCTCAGTTTGCCAAAAATACCCTGATGTCGTACTGATTAGGAATAATCTACAGCATGCATCAGACCAGTCCCCCTTGGGTACTTTTCACACAATGCAAAGCGCCAGGTAAAAGATGGAAAAGGCCATCGTAACAGGGGATATAATCACGATCAGACAAAACCAAACAAAGATACCACCAATTTTCTTTTTTGATTCACAAAACATGAAAATTTAAATGAATCACTTGTCAGCTTTTTCAGACTGTAAGTGGATGCTTCACTGTAGCAGCGCTTGCCGTCAGCTGGGATATTGTTTACTTCCTCAATCCAAGACCGGAAACCAGCTTAGCCGGGCCCGGCGTACTGCAAAAATAACCACCGACTGGCAGTCATACTAAATACTACTGTAGAACGCAGTATGCAGAACTAAGTTCGACAGTAGTATGTATGTGACACACTGTAATGTGTTTTTTGTGTGAAAGAAGTAGTTTTGAAGTTGTTCCTAAATGTGCCACAAGGAGGCAGCACCTCTTCTGCTCATGTAGAGTCTTTGTTGCGCTCATCTTCAGTCTGGCAGAAGCGAGAGAAAAGCTAACAACTACAGCCAACTCAGTGTGCTTTCTTTGTCTTTTTCTTCTGTTAGCTGTTAGCAGGTGCTATTACATACCTGATACATAGGCGGTTTCGAAAACAGCCAGCACCCTGTTCAAACCAGGAAGGAGAGCACATTGGCCATGTAAGAAAAGATACATGAATGAACAAAGCAACATACTGTAAATTCAATGTGTGTACTTCAAAATGTTGTTCTATCAAAAGTTCTTATAATCAAATGCTAAAGCAAATAAAAAGCCTGTGTCATGCATGTTGAATGACTGCAAATGAGAATAACGTGTGTTGTTGTGAGCGTTGCGGCCTACATCCTTCTGTTGCGTGGCTGTATCCATCCCTGTCCCCAAAGCGATGGGAAGTTTGTTGGAAATAAAAAGGGACAGCTGCTGATTCCTCCTTCCTCCGTAAATAACTGTGATGAGTCTTAAGGCCGAGCTGTGACTGAGGCTGGCTTCTGATCAGGAGTGAATAACCACAGCAGGACGGGCAAAGCAGAGGAAACCAATCTAATGAAGTCAATATTTCTGCTGTGATCACAGGGAGCAGAACTGACGGGGAGCATTCGTAGTTGTGTGTGCAGGATGTTCTGCTCAAACATTTGGGGACGGATTAGAAGACGTTAAACTAATGAATACAGAAAATGAATTTATTAACTTTCATTTCAGGTTTTTTTTTCTTACCATGAGTAAGAGGTTTTGTAATAACTCATGGTTCACATAAAGTCAGCTGTATCTCAAATCTGCAGTAGATATATATAAAATATTTAGAGTGCATTTAATGATCAGAAGACTCTGTGAGAAACGTCCCTGCCATCAGTGCTGAATATTCATGAGAATAGAGGAAGAAGATATCCTGCAGACCTGGCTGCTTTGTGCATGAGTCATTTTAACATGAATAATGTTTATTCTTGTCGATCTATAATTACATTTAAAAAATTTTTTACATGCTATTTGATAAGATATAGCCGCATAGAGAGCTGCAAGACAGAGCATTCAAGTGAGCACATACTGATGAATATAAAATGTAATTAAAGATATCAGTGAATCTATGTTTACTCATCAGAGTATTATTATGAAATATCTACACTGACGTCACTGTGTTGTATAAACAGGCTGTTTCCTTGCATGATTAACCCTGCAGTTCTGTTCAGTTTAAATTTAAACAACAAATAACAGAATTTAAGGTATCTAAGAGGTGAGATCTGAACAGTCAAATATATTTTCAGGCACTAAGACCTTTTTTCTTTTCATTTAAAGTCACAATATGTAGAATTTGATCTCAATTTTACACTAAAATATCTGCATTAATAAAAAATTGATTATCAGCTATCAAAGCCAAAGAAATCAGTAACTTTATTGTTGTAATGTGACGTGTCTTGTCATGGCGGCCGTCATTATTGTTCATTATTATAATGGTTACCATGGAAACTCCCAATGTTACGTCAAAGGCTGTATCAGGACGCCGGAACTGCAACTGAAAGCTGCGGTAGTGTTGCTGTATGTGCTGCTGTGATAAAAACGCCATGTACATTACACTTGGATACATTAGCTCGTCGGTAAACATTTTCTCTTCTTCAGGTCTGTTTCGCTCGTTTGTCTTGCCTACTGTTTTCATCATGGGGGGGTGGGGTAGCAGAGAGAATCACTCCCATGACTCCCCGCTAGCCTCGACCTCATCTTTTGTAATTGTTTTGATTGAGAGCCCCCTGGTGGAGGAATATACATACTGTGCCTTTAAAGGAAATCAGGCCTTTAAAAAAAGGAGCATCAACATATCTTCATTCTTGTTAAAAAAATGTAATTTTTAGCAGAAACCTGCAAGAGTCCGCTGGATTTCAAAATATCCAACCAGGAAAAAGTCCAAACTACTCACTATAAATGTAGGAGCGTGCTGTTCCTAAACTGCAGAAGTCCAAGAGATATTGTTGAGGAGAGGAGTGATGTGCATCGATTTCATTCATTGAGTTTATATAAAGATGGTCATTGCATCACCTCCTCCTGTTGTATAAAAGTGAAGCCAAACTCCCCCTGTGACCAGAGCTTTCGATTTCATTATAGTGTCAAACATCAAACTTCCTGTCTCTGTCGCTTTTCCACTAATTCACCAGGTTTAGCTTCTAGAAGGACAATGAGTGCAAAGGTAGGTAGGCAGGTAGACATGTTTCATCCAGTCTGTATGAAATGTTTGGATGGATTCAGTACTTTTAGGGCCATAGGAATAGATTCTTTTTCTGTTTGTGACAGAATGTGATTCATTGATACAAAGTGGGAGTTAATGTCCATGGACTCTTTAACTCCTTTTCGTGACTATTTCAACAACATCCTTGAGACAGAGTTGAACTACAGTAACAGGCTTAATGCAAGCTTAATATATTAATGTAAGTATATGAAAATTGCTGCATGAATACAACAAATCTTTAAAAAAAGGAAACAGAGAAGTAAACAAAGCAGCATAGACAAAGGCACTGAAAGAGAGAAGGGAGAAGGAATGACAAAGGAAACAAGCCAGGATGAAAGATGAAAACAGAGAATGAACTACTCGCACGTAGTGCAACAACAACTCAGCAACATCATTTAAACTGCTTAGGCCAAACAAGGTAAATTCAGAGATTACATATGGAAAACAACAAAACACATAGAAGAACAAAGCACGAAAGAAGTTTGAAGAAAGTGAGATGAAAAGCAGAAAAGAAACAAATGCATCTGGAGATGGATAAATGAATTCATGAGTGAGTGAATGAATGTGTGTCTAATCCCTGATGCAGAAAATGTAGAAGGATAGTGGTGTTTAGAGGAGGCCGCCCCACCCTCGGCCAAAATCACAATAAATGATTGGAAGCATAAAGAAGGATGGTAACGATGGCCTGAATCGATGCTGCTATTCATCACAATAGAATTTACGTCCACTCAAATCCACAATGCCATTCTTACAGCTGAGAGAGAAAGAGAAAGCACCAATGTTTGCAAGTATTTGTTTTCATTGTGTGTCGGGCCCTGGTGGAATCCAAAGCCTTCCACGGGAAATGTTTTTCCATCGATCTGGAGCTCAGTTTTTGTCCTCCCCATTCCTTTGCTTTAGTCTTTTTATAAGCCATTCTATCGTGTTTTCCCAAGACATGAACCAACTATTATTGCTTGGGATTCATTTAATGTCTAAGAGTTTAACTTTAAAAGTATAAGCACATTTATGCATTCATTATTTATTAACCTTTGCAGCATTACAATCTCAGAACCCATCAGCTATATTTTGACGATAAAGCCTCTGGGAAACATGGACAACTTCTCGATAGTTCCAGAGTAGCCTTCTGCGTTTAGCATCACATGACTTCCAGACAGTTCTTCCTGCTTTGTTACGGTCCGGTTATCAACTTGAGAAGTGAACGTGAATATCACCCTCCAGATATTTCTGCCAAATACACGTCATCATTACTTGGTTCATGACATCCTCAGGAGGAGCGCCCGTTCATCTGTTTTTAGCGAGTCTCCGTTTTAATGTAATAAGTGAGACTGGCGACACACTAGACGATTTTAGGCACCATTTTTGGGCCTGATTTGCCAACAATGGGGGGGCTGGGACCTGATTTGAGGCTTGTCGCAACCAATTGGTTGTCCAGATAATCCTACAGTGTTTTATATGTTTATTTTGACAGGGACAGTGTGATTTACATCTGTAGTCCTTTGGCAGGAGACAAAGACAACGTGTCTGTTAAGAAACATACAATAAAAACATCTACACAACATAACCACTATAGAACAGAATTAAGTGTGTAGTGTCAATGCTATTATTTTACTGCTCGCGATCAAGTTGGAGCCTCCCCTGACTTGAATCGTCAAGATAAAGCTGCCTCTGCTGGAATACCTGCAATAATGAGAGCGAGCAGACCGCAAAGCGTCATAGATCGGATGTTGCGTACTTTTACAGCTCACAAACATGGCAGCGAACATAAACACAACTGGGACCCGAGACAAGTGGTATATTGAAGTAGAAGAGCAGCTTGTGGACTAATTGCAACAACATGTGTGATTTTAAAATGTCTCATGTCTGATTTCGTGTCTGTGACATCGTTACAAACAGCAGGTGTGTGATCTCGCGGTCTGGCTGAATCGTCTGTAGTGTGTGCATTTACAGGATTATAATATCAAAAAAATCAGTTAAAACTGTCCTTGGTCTCGGGTTTTTAAAATAAGTTAATATTATAAAATCATCTAGTGTAGAGCCAGACTAAGTTACAGAGGCTTCACTCTGGCTAACTTCAGCAGTATCAGTCAATCAATCAATCAATCAATCTTTATGTGTATAGCGCCAATTCACAACAAGTGTTATCTCAAGACGCTTTACAAAAAGCAGGTAAAGGACCTTACTCTTTGTCTATGAATATTACAAAAGAGCAGGTAAAAAGACCATGCTCATTGTTATGTTACAAAAAGCAGGTAAAATACCTTACTTATTGCTATGAGCCTGAATAACAAATAGATAAGTTTGCTGAAATAACATCATGATGCAGATTGGAGAAAAACAAGTAAAAATGCAAATATGTCAGGTCTGTCCTCAAGATCAGAAGAAAACAACGTTTAACATATTTGTTTGTTGAATAGAAGGCGGATCGATTATTTTTGATGCATTCAAGGAAGTCAGGATTGGAAACGCTAATTGGACTGAAGATTTGTCGCTCACTTTAAAATGTTTAATCTGGAGCAGGTTGTGAGCTGCACTTGCATGCAGGTATCTGTTTATAGAGATGAAATGATCAGTTAGATACGTACTGATAGGAGCCTTGATGTCATTACCACATATTGTGTTCAGCCGGCTTCTGCTCTCCACACAGACTGTTTTTCCTCTATACAACAAAGCCTACTAATGCCTGATTAGTCAGTACTACTCAGACTACAAATGTACTACAAACAGAAACCAAAAATCCAGGCCCTTGGGAACATTTTCTTTATTTTTATGTAGACTCTGCGAATTAGTTATCACCATGGCAGCCATGCTGAAAACCAAAGGTGATGTTTCATCTATGACCTGCATGTGCAGCCAGTGAACGCTCAGCCCTCCTCTGCTCCTCTTAACTTTGCATCGTGCTAATGTCCTTCATACGTGCAGACAGCAGTGCTGCTGCATGACTCATAAAGTTTGTACGGTCCCACTGTTCTGTGTTTGAATATCTCCCTGTCACGCTCACTCACAACAACACATCAACAGGACGCACGGTCACCTGCAGACACGTCAGGAAGAAATTTCATTTGTTTCCAGGACTGCTGCAGCTGTGTGTATGTGTGAGTGGAATAACAATTTTCAGTCAGCATTGTAATCTCTTCATGACGACAAAAGAACAGAGAATAAATCATCTCCTTATCACATCAGAAACACAGCCTAGTCTCAGGCCCACACGCACACACCTAATTCTCACCTGTTGCCTGATAAAAGTGTGATTTATTTGTCCATCTGTCCGTCGAAAACACACAAACACAAACAAACACACAAACAAATTGGTGATCATGGTGTGTGACTGCAGGAAAAAAAAAACACTGATTGTATCTTTAATTTTCCCCTTTTCTTTCCATCTGTTGTTGTCTTATTTTTTTCCTATCATCCTTTCTTCTTCTTCTTCTCTTCTCCATAGCTCCCGCACATTTTCTCTCTCTCTCATCGTTTTCTCTGCATTTATCTGATCGTGGCCTATTTATCTGACTGGAGCTGCCCTGCCAGACACCAGCATTTGAACAGATTAGGACAGAAAGGGCGCCACCATTCATCTCAACTTTGCTGAGAGTCTGTTTTTGCAAGTTTATTTATTAAGCTGCCACAGACCCTTTTCATGGTACAGACCAACTATAATTAGAGAGGATGATTAATATTAGTTAGGAGAAGACTTTATTTATCATCAGAAGATTTTACAATGAGGTCCATTCTTGACGTAGGCACAGAACTTTGAACTGAGTAAATAGCAGCACGCTAACAATGAAAGAAGCTGATTGTTTTACAGGTATCATTTAAAGGAAGAATGTGTGACATTTTACACATAAATACAGCAGAACTCAAGTCTATCCTCTGTAAATGTCTCTCTGAGTCATGACTGTCTACAATGAGTGAGAAGCGTGAGTCAACCAGCTGTACTGTTGTCAGAGCCGTGTTTACATCATGTTTACATGGACGGGACGGCCTTGCGTATAAAGCTGTTTTAGTCAAGGACAGAAATGAAGAATAACATACTCACTGCTTATTGGGATGTCACATAAGTGTGTTTAGATCAATTTATGTGCAATATGAAGCTATGAGTCAACCAAAGTGTGCTAAAATTAGCCTGCTAACACAACAATGCAGGCCACAGGCAATTGCATCTCGAAACCAAGGACAATTTTGTCCGCCACTTGTGCTTAATGGTGCTTAATTATGTTGCGTTGTAATTCATAACTCCTTCGTGCGAACGCGAGTGGAGAGGGGTTGGAGGTGTGCCGCTGGAGGAGAGCGGAGGCTTCAGCATGGCAGAGGTGTGGCCAAACAGCAGTTTGTTTTTGTTTCATGCTGGTGCTCAAGGGCGACATCTACTTGATCAAAAAGTCACACATTCTGCCTTTAAAGATGAACATGTTTGTGTCTTAAACCCTTGATAATTTGAGGATATGTTAAAAGTCAGACATCACCAAAGGTAAAAAAAAAATATCTGAACCAAATTTCATTTAAAGGCAGAGTCCGTATTTGATGTTTTGGTTTGTCTTGGTTTACTCGGGATGTTTCTGGGTGGGGAGCTAGTGTGTTTCCCTCAGTCAATGACAGCGCACATTTGAGTTTAGAGTGGATACAATTCAGCAATTGGATGCAATTTAAACCGGCGAATATGACGGACATGGACATAGCGACAAAGAAGTGTTAATCAGACAAATACACCTGCTTAGATTTAACTTTTTAAACTTACCTAATCCTTAAGTATATAGTCCTACAACATATACTGTGTGTGCAAGACTTTGTGCTTGTGTTGTACAATATTAGATCATCTTTACAGAGGTCAGGATGAGCCTTAAGGAAAGCACTCGTGTAGCTCCTGAGCAGGGCTGATATTTGCCAACATTTCTCTGGACTCATTTTATCAGCCCGTCAAGCTCGGCCACACGTTTGCCAAGCCATTTCCACACACGCAACACAGTTAATTTCCAAGACAACATCAATGATACTTACTATTCTAGACAGAGAAGTCCCCCCTCTATCTGTTCTCGTTCTGAGCCAGCTGCCGTCTAACAGCCTGGCTGCGTTTTGGGACCCAGACAACTGAATATTATCTGGGAGGATATCATGGTTTTATGATCTTTCTTTGCAGATAAAAATGGCAGCTCTAAACAGATTGGCATTTTCACTGTCTGGATTAGAATTAACTGTGGAGAGAGGAAGGTGCTCGGGGAGGAGGAATATAATATAGAGTCATAAATCTAAACCGCTGTGTGATCCCTGAATGAAGACCGAGTGCTCGTCTCGGCACACTGAAGTTATTCGTGCATCTCTTTATTTGAGTTAAAGGAAAAACGATAAGATTTTTTGAAGATTGACCACAAGTAATAATAATTAAATATCAAACTACTCCCCATCTGATCGCTGTCTGCTCTCTCTTTGTTTGTGTTCATTCTTTGCAACATGACTTCCTGTTGGTTCTGAAGAAGCTGTCGCCAATCACCAGTGGGCCTGCCTGCTTTTACAAGGTGATAAATTTATCAGATGTTCAGGAAGAAAGAGAATTATCTCAGAGGAAATATCACGGTGTTTATGATTCTGCCTTGCAGCTTGGAACAGATCGGCTTTACGCATCGATTTAGTTTCATGGGTGAAGACGAAGGAGAGAGGAAGGTGTGGGAGAGAGAACCAGAGAAACACCTTCGACAAAAGAATCAAAAACCTACTGTACATGTATCAACTTGGAATGGTAACAGGTGACAAAATCATAAAATAATTGGTAGACAAAAATCTCCATGATTTGGTTTACAGAGCATTCACTTTTCATCAACATGAGTCTCCAAATGCGTCTCCGGTGACCATTTGTGACGGGATCTCATTTTCCTGCTTCATATATCGATCAACAAGTATTAAAGGGATACTTCACCCGTTGAAACATGAATCTGTAGTGACATTGGGTCACATATGTAGTAGAAATGTGAAATAAATTTTGAAGTTGGTGCCTTCTTGACTGAGAAAAGGCAGAAAGTGTCTTTTTGGCTCATGTGGAGGAAAGACAACAACTCCCACAATGCACAGCACCACAGGCCACTCCCACTGAAGCTACGGCGCTCTATTAACTCTAGACTTGACTTGAGATTTTGACAATGGCGTTTGTGTATGAGTGTAACTCCTCTGAAAGCTAATCTTTTGGATGCTGGAGTCCTTAAAATAGGGGCAGGCATTTCACCTGGTTTTGTTAATGCAGGTTTAACATTTGAACAACAAAAAGAGCTGTTATCTCTGCAATTGGAACATGAAAAAATTAAACTACAACAAAGATTTGAAATGCAACTTGAACTGGAAAGAATTAAATTGGAAACCAAAAAGAAAAAACTTGAGCTTGAAAAGTACAAATTGCAACTGATTAAAGAGGGTAAATTTGCTGATGGTTCCTATTTGGAAAGTTTGATCCCCAGTGAACTGTGCTCCATGTGTGACATGGGTGCACGAAACAGTTTCACTGGTACGCCTGTTTTGCCTTTTTCACCTGAATCAGACAGAGGGGAATTGGTTCCTGTCTTGGGATTTGGATTAAAAGTTGTGTCTGCACCTTTGCATAGAGCTGACCTTGGTTCAGAATTGGTAAAAGGGGAAGTTAATTTGGATATTTGTCCTCAAATGCCTGTTGATGGGATGGGAAGTGATTTTGCTGGGGAATATGTCGTTGTTGATGAAAAGCCTCTAAATGTTGTAACCCAGATGCAATTTGTCTTGCAGAAACATGTAACAGAGTGTCCAGAGGTGGCACCTGTTTGTCCTGACGAAATAAATCATTTTTGCCAGACATCTCAGAAGGATACGCCTGATGCTGTTCTCCCACCTGATTTGGGAGCACTTTTTGATGGGGAGGAGGAGGCATCAGAAACTCTTGTTACCACTTTGAGGGTTTGTCATGAAAGTTATAACCAGATGTGAAAGATTTGAGAGTTAATGAAAAGTATTTTTCATCTCCAGTTTGTGCCCCAATGTTTGAAAATGTGAATGTGGTTCTTCAGATTTGTGGCAATGATTCAAAGGTAGGAACTGCAGTGGTGTTGGTTCAAGCAAGAAAGCTAGGGCTTGAGCGGCTTGTCAGTTCCTACCCCCAGAGGTTGACTTTGTACAAGTTTGATCTCATCACCAAGACAGAAAGTTCGGTTCCAGTTTGGGCACTACACCATTTTGACATGTATGTTGGTGCCAGTGTTGTCCCTCTGATTTTGTATGATCGTTGATAGTCTTGTCAATAGAGCATTGACCACTGGTGTTAAAAAGATGCCTAATTCATGCTGATCTCTAAAAGTACATTTGGTTGACTTGCTTATACTGTGTTTTTGATTGTTTTCCTATACTCTTAAAGTGCTCCTAGGACTGGATCCAGGCAGCTGAGAGGGAAGCTGAAACTAACATTAGGAAAGTATGTTTAATTGGGTTTGGTAAAATATGTGGGTCATTGTTTAAGTTTGGATGATTACATTTGGAAAATATAATTTGTTTATGGGTACTGGGTGGGACCCCCGACTGTGTCAGTGCTCTTCCTGCTGCCTTGTATCTCTCCTCACTCAGGTAGCCTTCAGGCAGAAATGGGTGGAGCCAGTTGATTTGATATCATGAACCTGGGCAGGTTGGGCCTGAGTATTTAAGCTGGCTCTCACTCTGTCTCTCACTCTCTGGTCAACACTTCACACATTCAACATTGCAACCACCACTGAATTACAGACTACACATTCTTTGATTTGGATGATTAGCCTTAGTGTTCAAAAAATTACTAATTTAAATAACTTAAAAACTGTGTGGTCTCCCTGTTTGTCCAGCTCACTGAGCCTGGGTTGTGACAATGTCTACAACACATACCGTCGTTTCCTCAACTGATTCCAAGATTTCAGAAGGAATTGGCAGCAGCCGCCTCCCGTTCCTCCATCAGCATCAACTGCTCGTCGAACATCGGATTCGAGCACAAGACCTTCAAAATCCCCTTCATCCATATCAGTTTGACCTTGAAACATACTTTTTTCGCCATTGTCGGTTCTTCTCAGCTTTTCCACAGAGCCTGTTAGCATAGCTTCCTAGCAAGATGGCGGACGTTGCTTTTAGATTCTGGCAGTGAGGTCCCACCCACTGATCTGTAATAGGTCTGTAGCCTCAGTGGGTCACAAACATGAGGAACTAGCGATGTACTTTCACCCCCTCTAACCACATAAGGCTCCGATGACACAAAATGACGATTTTTGCGTCATCGGAGGCTCCTTTTCAGACAAGAAATACTGAGCTTTCCTGTCTCAGGGGAAAATGAGGGCAGGATGCACAACCATTCAAAAATACTACCAGGTTTCTAATGAAACAAAGCTTAATGCACCCATCTGTTACTGCAGGAGGCTTCTGAGTCCCATTGATGGCAGCCGCCGCCATGCTGGAAAAGCTTTATCACCCGAACTTTCAGACAACCTAACGACAGGCTGAGAGCTGGAGCTGGGGCGGGTTTTAAGACTCTTGACAGACCGTTACATCGCGCCCACCTGTCCATCTGGTCAGCTATGTGACTTATTGTGAATAAGTCTTATCATTCATAAAATCAAAACGGATGAGTTATTAAAAAATGTACTCACCTGTACAGTGCCAGCCGATCAAGACATGAGCTAATCAGACCTATTTAGTTGGGGGTTTTTTTACCAGGCTGTAAACATGTTTATTTCTGCTGTAACAACAGGCTTTTTTGTATGTGACTTCCGGTCCTTCTGCAGCACAGCCTCAAGTGGACATTCGATGAACTGCAGGATTTTGCACTTACCTATCCTCTTTTTTTCAACACTGAAGGTTGCTGCTTGGGGCCGAGCTATACTCCCACCCACGTACACACAGTGCACGATCAGCATGGAGGACTGGTGACTATTATTTGCCGGTGTTCCACTTCTGCAATTTATTTTTGAATTAGATGTTTACACTGCAGACTTGAGTCAGAGACAGTGGGAGGGGGGGGGATTAACAAAAAGTTTGGTGTCATTAACACACAGATTCATGTTATGTCTCGTAAAAGAGAGATTATCGTACCACGCTGACATCCCGTATCTAAGGATATATGTACTCTCCCACCCAGCCTGATAGAACAAAAACATGATCTTATGGTGGACACTATACACCCTGAGTCTAGGTAAAAAACGCAGTCTTTGCAGTCTTTGTTTTAAGCTCTGCTCGGGGTTCGCAGTATGATCTACGCTGTATGTGTATTTCCCATCAGTACACAATCGTCCTGTATTTAAAAAATGAAATGCAGTCCTCCCTGCCGAGTTAATACAGACACTATCTACATACCTGTGTTAGTGCACACTGGGCTTACATGCATACTCTATGTCTTCACAAATTGGAATTACATCTAAACAAATCTTTTCATGGTGCATCCAGGAAATATAAAATCAGTCAAGTATGGAAGGAAATGCACGCCACAAAAAGTTGGATAAGTCAAGGAACATTTTTTCATTTTTGTTGACCTACGCAGGTGTTTTCATGCATTTCCTTTTTCTTTTTTTTTTTTTTTTATTAGGTGATGCAGAACAATACAAGACAAGTGAGGGACAAGGCAATAGCAGGGGTATGTCGGAGACAGTGGAGACAATACAATGCACAGCATAGACAAAGACAACATAGCAAGCAGGGAGTGATAGTAACATTTGGCAAATTTGTATGTTGAGGGTGTTGAAGGGGCCTGTTTGTTCGTGTGTGATAGAGTGCGTGAGTGTGTGTATGATTCAAGTCATTCTTTTTTTTTTTTTTCCCTTATTTGTTTACCTTTTATTATTCCCCTTTTTATTTCCCCCCTCTTTTCCTTTCCCTTCCTTTTCCCCCCTTCCCTACCCCTCTTTCTTTATACATATATTGTAATTTTTATTATTTCGGTCATTGTGTGAGGCAGTGGTGCCCCTGTTTCAGTTGCCCTCAGACCCTGCGGAGGGGTCCAGCTGATTTTTTGGTTTTCATGCATTTCTGAGAACTGCAGGTGTTGGATGATTTACACGTACCATTTTCATTCATCATTGGACTTCAGTGTCCTCGTTTCTTGCAGTGTTCTGTTCTACCCACTTTCAACCTGAGCACAGATCTAACCATCCTTAATAAGAGGCAGCACCTGTGTGAGTGGGCATTCACACCCGTTACTTTAATGATGATGATGAGGTGGACTTTTAGAAGAAATATCTATTCATACGACGGAGAGACGATCTGATTCTACAACAAATATACTGTATTTAACAGTTTAAATAGTTTTTTTTTAATCCAACAATGGACCAATTTACCTCTAAGTAGTGGTGGATTGGTCTTTGCGGCGGTTAGCAGGCGCTCTTCTGTGGGAGAGGGTAAAGAAAGGAGAGATAAGTGAGGAACGCTGACACGATTGAGCCTAGATGCCTTCGTCAGGGTTCCTTGGACCATCACGTGCCGTGTTGGTCCAAGGAAAGTTCTACAGAGTAATACAAGTGAAAAAATTGAAAAATACCGTGGACTTAAAAAAGTTTACAAAAAAATCTAAAAATCCTTTTCTTCATTCAGGCCTGGAAAAATCATGGCATTTAGTTTGAAAAGCTGGTTTCTTAACTCGATCAGCCCTTCTTGTTGTTGGCCTGATGTGCATGATACCTTCAGCTCTTGAGAGAGTTTAATTTCTGGAGTGATGCCAGTTGAAATGTCTTGCCATGGGGTAATACTTATTGTATTTTTTGATGGCGCGTTTGTCTTTACTGATGATGTCCTTAAGTCTGTGTATGTCCCACATTAAAGCATCCAGAAGAAGGTGAGGTGGTATACAGAATGGGTCGTGTGAAACTTGATCAAATCTTTGTATGTACGTGGTGGTTCATTGCCCGATTGTAGGTCTCAACGGGTCTTTTCAGCCTTGTTTTGTTTTTGTCAGCTGGTAGGTAGCTGTGTGGCGATATGTATGCGAGTGGTTGGTAATAAATTACTTCAGTACAAGATTTGAATATTTGTCAGGTCGTAATCTTAACACAAAACCAAGAGTAACCCGACAACACCACCTTGAGAATGTCACCCAAGGAAACGTTTGAATTTAACAGTATCAATTATAAGGCATTTCGGTCCGTTTCACTGAGAGGCATGAAAACGTCATGCACGGGCAGCAATGGTGATGATCGGCAGCGAACCTACGTAATTCACGCCAGCGCAGGGTTCACAATTAAAGAGTCTACAAAACAGGCAAAATCATCTAATATAACAGCGCATCGGAGAAAAGTTTCAATTCAACACAGCTGCTGCTAACATACCTGCACCGGAGGCAGCGAGGCAACCAGGAAGTGGGCAGGCAAGCCGAAGAGCAAGAGGGAGAGGAGATGGACTCTGCCTCCTTGTATAGAGTGCCCCCCTGAGGTAACAAGGGCCCCATTTTGAAGCAAGGCAACACTGACTCCCACATTAAGCAGGGATGAGTCATATCATCTTGCTACACAAGTTTGTCTCTGATGGAAGGTGCTCTCCGATGGGAGATGATAGGTGGGTCTGGAAAGAGTTCTTTAATGGTCTGATCACAGCTAAGATAGTTCTCAAAGTTATGATTGGCTAGAGGGAAAGATAGAGACATTTGGCCCCATCGAGTCTGACAGAAAATAAGATTTCTGTTACTGCAGAATGAGAGCCTCGCTATCACAAACAAACAGACCAAGCTTAAGTCGAACATTTAAGCCACAGCATGATGAAAATACATTTTGTACAGTGATTCGCTGGTAAATATTTATTCACAGATTGATTCTTCAAACACTGACAGTGTGTGACGTGTGTGTCTGTACCCTGCGCGACTGACTGATGTGTTCAATGCCCAACAGCATGTTGTCATTTTGTCTTCGAAAACATCTTTTTTGACAGGTTGAACATTTCAACCTGTCATTGTTCAGTCCTGAGAGAGACAGGCAGAGACAAACAGGAAGTATCAGAGGGAGAGCAGACGAGAGGGCAGACAGACGGACAGACGGATGGATGACCAAGCTGAAAGATGAGGAAACGTCCCAGACAGAAGGCATTTAATCACACTACAGCCTCGGCAACCTGAGAGTCAAAGATCTTTCAAGTCAAGGATAAATCTTCTGAATATCAAACTCTGTACGAATTTGAATGTGGTCCAACATCTTAACACATACTGATGACTACAGAAAAGTGGATTACGCTGCAGGAGAGGTGTGAGATTTTTCTATCAACTTTTTGACTTTTCAGGCATAAAACTTGTTGCAAATGAAAATGTCATTGGAGTGTAGTGAGCTGTGCCTCGTTTATTTATCGACGCTCTAAGAAAAACATAAAAATTAATTCCACAAACCCTCACAGCATGCCGCTGTGGTTAAGGAGAAGTCTTTCTAATGCACACAAGATCAGAGTACTTGAATGAACTGTTTTTTTTATGCGGTAATTAAAAAGTGTTGGAATATTTATAGCATCCACAGATGTTCCAGATGTTCTTTGATATAAGACTTGACAGGCAGCTGATGAACAGCAGAGGGTTTTTTTCATGGAAACTGCTGCATTACCCTTTTGACAAAGATCATGATGACAAATGGATGTTCTGTTCAGACGCGGAAACCAGAGTCTAAAATGTGCAGACACTAACACACAACGGGACGGCAGCACACAGACAAACTGAACATACATGACATACAAGTGTTTGACCGAACACTCATTTAGAGGAAAAAAATCAAAGGTTGATATTTTGGCTGATATGGAAGTTTTTGTGATTTAATTAAATGACCCCTTTCTTAATGTCTTTCTTTAACATGTAAAGTATTTAACAATATAAACTTTTTTTTTTTAGTGTGGACTACAGTCTGCTCAGCTATCGTTCTCTGCCACGTGTTGCAGCCAGTGCCAAAAAATATGCCACATTGGCAATATGCATGCAATATGCCTAGTTTGTATAATATTTTCACATCATATTGGTCAGAGCTCTACATTTGTCCAAGCTGCAAGTTTCAGTGTTGAAAGCTGAAGCCAATGTAGAAGTGCAAAAAAAACTGCAGTTCTTTGAGCGTCCACTTGAGGCTCCAAAAGCCAACAAAAAAATCCCCCAAGGGCCCATGTTAAAATGTTACTTTTTACAGCAGAACTAAACACATTTACAGCCTGTAACATAAAACAGGCAACTGCACAGGTGGGTGAATGTTTGTATAACTCACCTGTTTAAATTATACTATGCCTAAAGTTACGCAAAATTAGGGGCGCATGGTTACTTTGGATGACTGGTGGATACTGCTAGGAATCTGTTAAAAAATTAGCACAGACAGTCACCAAACTTAAAGTCATGGTAAAATTAGGTGGCACAAACGACCTCGTCTGCAGCGATGTGTAGCCTAGCTTCCATGCCTGTGCCCAACAAGTAGCTCGTAGAACCTTACATCAGTACCGAACCATCCCTTTAATCTCTAGACTGTGTTTATGTTGCTGGTGGTATTTTGTTATTCAAATATAAGTAGAATAAACTGGACTTCTATGTGCTTTATGGCACTAGCTGGCCGTCCAAGAACTTTTAGGATTCTGATGTGCATCATGATCAAAAGCTCCCCATGTTCTGATTCTGAAGAGTCCAACTTCTGAACACAATTTTAAAACCTGAAGCTAAACTGTAATACAACAACCAACTCTCCTCAAATTAACAAATGACTCCCGGTTATGAACACACAGAGGTCGTACTGGATCTTTTTTTTTTTACTCAGTCAGAGTCAATCATTTCTGTTTTTCTGTTTATGATCCAGAGTTTACAAAAAGAGGCAGATGCTCACTGACTGCTGGGGCAATAAAGGCAGAGCCACCATGGCAGCTTTACGAGGGCTATCTGGTCAGTCTTTTTTAGAGTAAAGGAAGACGAGCGGTCTGTGTAACAGAAGAGAAATAACCCAAATGTTTCTGTGATAAGCAGAATAAACCATGTTTTGACAGAAAGTCATTTTGCACTGAGGAAGTGTTTTCATGTCAATTTAGCCACTTTTTTACAGTCTGAACGGCTCTGCATGGTATCACATTGAGATAGTTTCAATCCAAACCATATTTGCATTAGTTTGGACTCTTATATCTACCACAGTTTATCTACAGAAAAAGCTCCAGAGACCACAGTGGAAGGATCTCGTCGTTGCCTAATCAAAACCCTCAAAAGCTTCGTTTTCAAGCAGTCGTATAAGCAGCTTGTCAGTTTCTGAAGTAAAGTCTGTAATGTCAGAAGCTTTTATTTTTCTGTTCCTCTCTGATTTACTGAATCCCCTCCTCCTTCCCTCATGGAGCAGAGGCCGTGCCTTAAGTAAACTCTCTGCCTGAAGTAAACTCTCTGCAGAGACAAACAGAAGTCAGCTTTACTGCAGCGTGTGCTGAAAACTCTGAGCAACAGTCAAACAGCCGACAGAGAAACTATTAGCGGGGACTGAAGCTAAGACTTGTTTGCTGTCAACTCATCTCGAGTCAAACATGAATTTTGATTACAAGGCAACAAAAATAAAATAAAGTTGTTGTCAGCTTTTCATCAGGATTAGATGGGAGTCTCGTAAGCCGTGTTAAAACACTGACACCAGCAAAATACACAACTTTAGCTTCACTCACACTTCAGAAAACACACAGTAATGCTGTCGCTGCTGACTTCACTGCTGTGATGGTAAATATTTGTAGTGTCACTTCGGCCTTTTCTTTTCTCTGTGTTGGATTACGTCTTTGTTCCTATGAAGTTTTGTGATGCAAAACCCTGAAGTATAGAAACACAAATATATATATTCCACGAACATCAGAACATAGTCTACCATGAGCATAGTGTGAGGTTTGAACAGTGGGAATAAAACAATATAACAATAAAAAAGTAGGATTAGAGACTGTTTGTTGCCTCGTCAATACACGTCAGTTTACATCCTCCAGAATGAAGGAGAACTGTGGGCTGGACAAAGGATGTATATTTGTATAATTACAGTTTACATGAAGAAAAAAAAACACCCTAAAACAAAACCATAACATAAGTAGATCTTAATATAAAGAGAAGGGACCGCCCCATAGTCATTTCTTTCTGTGATTGACAGCGGACCCTTCTCTAAGCAGCAGAACAAATTGTCAGGATGGGGAGACAGGGGAGAGTCCGCTAATAGACCTTTGACCTCTGTGCACCAACATCTGATCAGTCTACTCTTGACTCTGAGTGGGGAATTTACTTTTATGCTTACAAGCCCTATTCAGACTGCCGTATCAAGCCACGATATTCACGCCCCTGTAACGTTTCGCCTTCAATATGAATGTCATTGAGGAGTAATGGGGGGTCAAAGTGATCCCCCTCTCTGTACCTTCTTGGAAAGTAGTAACATAGGCGTTCCAGGGGCGAGATGGGATCAGCGGAGGGAGCGCAGCGCTGTGTGAGTGCATGTCTGATGGAATGTGTATGTGGAGCTCCCTCTATGCCATGCTCTCACACGCTTCAGCAACGCTGTAATGCAATGTGAATTCACAGACTGGGACAGATATATTAAATAATAATAATAATAATAAATGGCGTAATGATGGCGGAGCAGCGTTTAGCAGAACGGCACTATGAAAAGGCCAACAGGCTGCCATCTGAAAGCAGAATACTCTTGTCTCTGTTACGCCTGGCGTTCAGCGTGAAGCACATGGTTGCAGAATGGTGGTATGTGAAGACAGAGGCGTAATTGGGTGGAGAGAGCTGGCGATGTGTAATGTTGGAGCTGTCGAGGTGTGTGTTCATGCTCGAGTATGTGAATGTGGAGTATGTGGACTTGCGGCCGCCAATAGCTCCATGAACTGCCCAAAATTTGCTCCTGCTATTTACTCTGTCTCAAGTTTCAGTCTGTTTCCATTCCAAAAATATTTCCCGTTTATCATATTCAAGTGCAAACACACCCATAAAGTGAGCCCTCAGTTTCTCCTCCTTAAGCACGATACAGTTGCTTATACACGAGCACGGGTACACAACGTCGATCCCCACCTCTATAATCAAGTAATCCCGAAGTGTTGTCTCCTTGTGGCAATCATACTTCAGCACGGTACGAGGAAACTTAACCTAGCGAGAGTGCGCCCTTAGCAGTCTTTATGGTGCGTAGGTTAAAAAAGTTAATTATATGTGTATCTGCGGTTGTGTATATATTGTAAGCTGTGTGACTGTGTGTAGGTGTGTGTGTGTCAGGACGAAAGAACTTGAAGAAAATGTTCTATAAAAATTCAACAACTCACCCTTGATGTTTCAAAAATGTCTTCTGTGATATTATACAATTCTTCATCTGACTGAAGATGTGACTGTAGGACCGCAGCAGAAAACATTTCCCCACACAGAGCAGAGAGTGACACCTGTGTCGCTCAGCTCGTCTTCAGATCGCTTTAAAAAAAAACTACAAAACGTTTAAAAGACATTTTTAACTCCAGAGCTTGAGTTACAACTTAAATATCACACAGTATAACCGCTTCATCTTCAGCTCTGATTTTGGTTTCACAAAATGTCAGACAATGTGAAATTTGCAGATTTACTCCCACTGAGGTATGTGAGAGAGCAGCACTTAAACAGAACACACAACACATGACAGCATTTTTAACAAAGGCATGTTACATATCATTCAATATTCATGCCAAGCTTCATGCAGGAGGAGAGGAGTGAAGACACAAGCAGAAAAAACTTAAACGAAAGATATCTCCTTTAAAGTGACAGAAGAGATCATGTACAGGGAGAGGCTTGTTTTAAGCTGGTTTTGTCTCCCCTGAAGAGACTGTAAATAATCAGTGTGATCTTAATGAAGGGAGCTTTACTCAGCTGTAGGCATGACCTCAGACGGAGGTCACTCTGTGCCAGAGTCTGAGTGTAAAGGGAGCGGTTTGAGAAAGGCCCCTGATTCCATACCCCACACCTCGTCCACTCAGATGGTCTTATCTTGGCCTCTTAACTGTACCCCACTCAAACTACAAAACTAAAGGTAATCGTTCCTTTGCTGTGTTAGCACCCACCCTCTAAATATGCTTCCACAATCTGTTGAATCTGTTAGCATCCAAAAACTCATCTGTACAGTCAAGTCTTTAAGAGAACCCCAATACTTGTCCTGTGTGTAGCCTTTGTAAAAGAGAAGTGTATTGGCATAATGAACTAATAATAAAAGGGACAGGAAGTTAAGCTTAATTTTGCAAAGGAAGTGAGCCACAGTATATAATAAATCTTGACCAACAATCAGGGCGAAGTTTGCCTCCCCGGCCTTCAGGACAAGTCTGACACGGAGGAACGTTTCTCAGCTCACGGTGCAGGAAAGTGTCTTGTCGCCATAACAAAGAGAGATGACAGATCAAAGTTTTATTACCCGGCAGATCAAAGATAAAATCCTTTATATAAATAGATCCGTCCCTCTCAGGGAGAAATGGGATGAACTACAGCGGGATGAAAGGGGGATTGATGCAACCTCCTGCAAACACGAGGAGAAAGTTAAACTTCTCTGTAACTTTGCATCATGATATATTTGATCAGTTTTTACATCACTTAAATGGCAGCGTGTCTGAATCACTCGGTGCTGGGAAAAATGTGAATCAATTCAAACAATTTAAAAGGATCTGTTTTTTTCTTTGGAAATGATTGAAGACGAGTTTGATCTACTGTAACAGATCCTGGCTGCAGCTGCTTGGTCAATGTTGATAATTCTTCTTATTTAAATCTTTTGAAGCCTTTATTGAGTAAACATTATAAACGCTGGCTGATAGTTCTTTTTCCAGCGTTAATAAGTTACTTCAGCCATTTTCTCATATTCACTCCTGAAAACGTCTAAAGAACTTCAGGGGGACTGCCCCTGAAATCGTCCTGATCTGGTTGTTCATGCACCTCACAGCAGGAGAATATCTCTGTTGGACAGGAGGGAGGGGGGGCGAGGGGTCTCCTGAGGCAAGACACGACGTTAAAGAATGATGCGGATGAGCAGCGGATGAAGCAACAGAGTCTGCTTTACGACGTTATCATGACAATATTTGACTTTATATCAATGCTATGTGTAAAAAAAAAAAGTGCGCTCACATAAGCAGCTCACCCTGAAAACGTCAGGAGTTTTTCAGGAGTTTTGTGCAAGCAGACTCTCTCTCTTATGCAGGAGTTTGGCGACACCTAGTGGACACTTTAGCAAACTGCATTATTAATAATAAGAAAACATTCAAATAGTATCTGTTCTCTTTTGCAAATGTGCCTTTTTTTTTAAGTCCTCTGATTTTATTGCAAAAGATTAGTCAAACCTGCATTAAAAAGAGGTTGTAAAAGCTGTTTGCATATAGTTTGTGTTATGAACAGACCTGTCAAAGCATGTTCTTTTACTTTTTTGCAATTGAATCACGGCAAAATAAATCACTGGATTACTGTCACTGTAAGAGGTCAGAATCAAGCAGACATGTTACTTAACAGAAATTGTTAAACTGCCGTGTCAGGTTTTAACTAACTTGAACAAAAACAAATGATCCAGCAGTCAAGTTTCTCTCAAGCAAGAAGAGGCAAAGAGTCTCCTTTTCGTACACACTTTAACAGTTACTGAGAGAAGTGACCAACAGAATGCAAAATAATCAACAGGAGAAGTCGACTTAAAAAAAAAAAGAAAAAACCTGAAAGTGAGATATTCAAAATGGAGCCCTGCGTTAGTTCAAGCGGAATAAGGCAGTCCTGCCTGCAAGTGGCTATCAGCTGATCTGAGAACCGCCCCAATGCCAACCAATCATTACCTCACTCTGTCAACAAGGCACTCTATTTAAACCATTCTGCCTCTCACTCCTCCTGCATCACATCCACTCTGCTGCTAGACACTGCTGTGCAATTTTTCCTCCACCAGCTTCAGTCAACGCATTTTATATTCTAGGATGAATTGTTTGCTTGTTCTGTTTGCAAGATGTCAGTATCATTACATGCACATTCAGGTTCTGTTCTGCATGTCCCCATGGGGGGAATTAAATGTTTGCACTCTCAGAAAGTGACATCTGTGACATGCTGCACTGATCCTGCTGGGAGCTAAGAGCAGAACCAATCCCGCCGAATACAACTGTACAAACCATATGTGCAATAAATGGTTAAATCTATGATGAGAATATTTATGACTGAAGTGATTTAACGATATGTCTTAGAACAGTAATTATTACAGTATTAGAGCTGTTATGGCTGGTGAATACAGTAACACATACCGTCTTTTGTGTCATTATAGTGTCTGTTATATGTCCTTCAGTAAAATTGTATCAGCAGCCATGTCCATGCAGTGACTGAAGTGATAATTGAAGTTAAGCTAAAAGTCTGAAAACAGAGCGAGAAGGAGCTGAGGCCCGTTTCTTCCTCTAGTGCAGCGATATCGAGTGTATGAGACCTCTGTGTGTTTAGAGAAGGATGTGGACCGTTAGTACGGGTACCAGAGGAGATAATTAAGTGACTGCTTCCTGCATTATTTAAAGTGTTTTATGTTAATGAGTTAGTGATGACGGACATCCTCCTGGAAACATTTTCTGAAACAAAGACAGAACAACCAGTGCTGCTACTCAAGAGTCATGTGTCTAATCTTTCAGAATCTCTGAATCTTGAAAATGTCCCATTCACTCACGTGCGCGCACACACACACACACACACACACACACACACACAGACACACACACTCAGACACACACATGATAGTCTGCATAAAAAGATGGACATCATAACAGCTCTTCACTGTATCATCCTCTGGGGTAAAGCTCATAAATCCCGCCTCCTCTATGTTATTAGGCAGGGGTCAAACTATGTCAAAAAAAGGTTTTCTAACATGGTTTCAGTCATAGTAGTTATTTTCATGCCGTTTTTCTCCAGAGTGCTAAGTTTAGTTTTAATTAGCTACTTGATGTTGTAAAAAAAAAAAGGGGTTATGAAGCCATGATTGACAGCTCTGTAGACAAATGAGGCTCCTACGTTGCTGTGTGCGCCAGATGATAGGAAAATGTTACGAACACCAACACAACAGTCGTTGAACTTTCCATAACTGAGAGTTCTTGCTTCAAACAGACTCAGGGTTCTGTTCTGGCGTAAACTGAACCCACCTGAGGGACCTTTGACCTGAAGTCGAATGTGTCTAGTGTTAGGGGATTGTATCAATTCATCATCAGCCGATCTCTACTGCTCAGACTTTTGGCTCCAAATGACGTCACAAAAACAAGATCGGCAATACTTTGGCTTCACTTCTTTGTCAAATAAAAGGGGGGAGAAGACCCAGTTTACAACTTCAGTAAACAGCAGACACTCACACACCCACACACACACAATCAGTACAATCTGTGTTATTTGTGACATGAGACTGTAAAATTGACGTATGGTGGTTGTTATGATCGGCATGTCTCCCTTTTTTAATCATAAGCTCACAGGATAAAGATTAATCTACTGACCAAGCATTCAAAAGGAAGCAATGAATTGAGACGCCTGCTTGGGCTTTAATGTTTCAGTCCACACGTTTCCTCCAAACATGACCTGAATCTCTGAGGGAAAGTTCATGAAAGAGAGCTGGGAGTGATGAGAACTTGCTACATGACAGCATTTGACAGGCAATTGCGGGAACAGCCGGGGAATCGGTTACACAATATTTTTGGGGGGGGCAAGCGGGGAATTATAATAATAAAGAAGGTCGATGATGAAATATGATTGTCGTCAAACCTCCAGTCAGTGTTTGCCTTGGGAGTCTGTCTGCCTTTCAACCGTCTGACAGTTCATTCGCAGGCGAAGTCACAGGAGAACCGAGCCGAGCGGCAGAGCGGAGCTGTCAATCACACACGTATATACACACAGATATATATAAGACAGAGCCCACATCTATCCCAGGGACATGTTATAATGATCCCTCCATGTGAGAGGGTAAGTCATGCAGTAGGTGTTTGTGTGTGTGTGTGTGTGTGTGTGTGTGTGTGTGTGTGTGTGTGTGTGTGTGTGTGTGTGTGTGTGCGTGCGTGCGTGCGTGCGTGCGTGCGTGCGTGCGTGCGTGCGTGCGTGCGTGCATGTGTGAAGGATGCAAAAGTGAAAGAGAACTTTTTCTTCTTCAAAATATCTCAGTTGAGAAGCTTTTGTGAGGATCTTTAATTAAATGTTTCCATACGACTTAGTATACCTTTTAATTTTTGGACAGATCATCCTAAAGCTTGATAAAAAAAACACAGATGTAGCCACCGTGACATCATAATGTCACATACCAAACAGTACATAAACAAGTTACAGTAGCAAACAGCAAACAGGTTGTGTGTTGAACGGTAAAACATGGACAACTGTACAGCTCTGTACATTTCTGCTGACTCAACATAAACTGTGTTTCCTCGTCAGTCCAAAATCGTGTGGTCTCACTCTAGCTATCATTATGTTGATACCTTTGTCTTGTTTTCTCTCCAGCTTTCTTCTTCACTTTTATGCTGCTTGACGGCAAGCTGGGCGCAGTACCTGTGGAGCATGCTCAGTACGCCTAGTTTGGGTCCGATTGAGGTGTTAACATGCAAGAGTAAAATGTTTCTAGTTTTTGGGCACACTCATAGGCCCAGTTTCCCCGTACCGTGCTAAAGCACTACCCCTCCCCAGTCCCCCGCTGGCCTGCAGTCACTTTGCTCCAAACCCAAGTGGGCCTGAGCATGGTTAGCTCTTCTACATAGGTCATCACTTAGTAACACGACACAAGCATGGCTTTACATAATCAAAAAGCACCCTGTAGTTTATAAGAGGCGCAATGTAAGTCAGCGCATTGGAGAACAACACCGAGTAGGCTACATGACTGCAACTTTGCCAACTTTGTAGCTTATTTTGACCCGTTGTGTTCAGATACAGGAGACTAACACTCCTGGATTTCTCAATTATGCAAGGTGGCGAACGATTATACTTTACGCAGAGAATCCATGCTTGTGCTTGTGCTCCTGCATGAGCGACTGAACCGTGCCAAAGCACACTACTTCCAACCGTGCCAGGGCCAAGGAAGTGTACCGTGTTTTAACACAGTACGAAGCACTCACACTAGTCAAACGAACTGGACTTTGGGGGTCAAACATGCTGGGCTATGCAGGTACAGACAACTGGAGCCTGGATCTGTTAAAGGTGGCAAAGCTGTTTTTGTTAGGGTGGCAACTAAGAGCCATAAGGTAGGTTATGTAACTTATCAGTAGGGCATAGGGCAGTGCTTCTCAAATAGTGGGGCGTGAAGTGTCAGGGGGGGCGCGAGAGGCAGGGGGGGACTCCCCCCCCCCCGCTGCGCCATTCCCCCACTGGCCATCACTGCCCGCTGTCACACTGCATCAGGACTAACCTGGCCTGAGCACGATTACCTCTTGTAGCCTACATAACGTCGTAATACAGCACACGCATGCTTTATGTTATTATGAAGCATGATCATGTTACAAACAGGCGGACTCGAGAGAGAAAAAAAAAAAAAAAAAGGGACGCGCAGTCGAGTGCGCGTCTGCACATCGGAGAACAGAAAGCATGACAGATACTTTACTGACTTTGAGGTTTATTTTGAGTCACTTTAATCAGCTACAGCCGTAAATTAATTTAACGCGTCCGCACATCGGAGAATATGACAGCTACTTTGTGGTTTATTTTGAGTCATGTTGGTCAGATACAGCCGTAAAACTCTGGATTTCTCCACAATGAAGGCTGTCAGTGTTGTGTACCCGCGTGCTTGTGCTCGTGCATGAAGTGGACCGTGCAGAAGCACACCTCTCCAAAGTGTGGTTTGTACCATAGACTGTAAATAATACTGTTTGTACAGATAACCGGGGGGGGGGGGGGGGGGGGGGGCGTGAACAAATTTCTGCCCCCCTAGGGGGGGCATGACAGAAAATAATTGAGAACCACTGCCATAGGGGAATATTGGGGACGAGGGGATTCTTCACTGAGCGCATGTTCTTTCATTAGGGCACAAACAACTTCTGGAGGTTGCTGCTTGAATTTGACATAAGCTCTTAATCATAATCATGACTAGTTTTGACTCAGTTAACTGTCTTCAATTAGTTTCACACCGAGATACTGTATGATGGATGGACTGTAATCAGCTCATATGTAGCATCAACTTCATGGCTTAAAACTTTGTCTGGCTATGAAGCAAAAGTTGGTTCTTTGGCTCTTTAATTATGCAAATCAGAGCACAGAGCAACATTTTGCTGCAGCAGCAAAAGGAAGAAAACGAAATGCACATCAAGAGCATGTTTTTGTTTTTGTTTTCACCCTTTTTATCCTAAGATGTTGTACTCATCACTTTTACCAGCACTTGCTGGCAGGGCTTTTATGTGCTTAGCCTTTAATCTGGGACTATGGGATTGTTATAAATTCCCATTTTCCCAGATATGCTATTGTCTGCTTTTGGGGGCCCTCTGTTCATCATAACAATATTTTCAGCAGCACTTGAAGGTAACACCCTGATAGCTGGAAGAGAAATGTTTTCCATGATGGAGCTTAGCAAGAAAAAAAAAACTGCAGAATACAAAAAAATGTCAAAGTTTCTCCTCAACTTTTTTTTCACACTAGTTTGTAAATTATCTGAAAATGCACAAAGCGCCAAACTTTATAAAGAATTCAAAGTGAAACCTTTTTTTTTCAGTTTATGACACTTTCATTTCTGTATAACTCAAGATCAGCAGCATAAATGGTGCATAGTATTAGTGTGTGTTTGTGTGTGCGTGTGTGTGCGTGTGTGTGTGTGTGTGTGTGTGTGCGTGGGTGTGTGTGTGTGTGTGTGTGTGTGTGTGTGTGTGTGACACTGAAACTGCTGACAGAGCTGAAACTGCTGACAGAAACATAAACAACACTCACTGTGTCTGACCGAAAAGTTTGACGATGTTGCCCTTTACGTCTCTGTACTGAGACTCTTTGTAAGGGAGAAGGGGGGGGGGGGGGGGGGAGGAGGGCATAGTGTGAGTTTGGCAGCTTGGCCTCTGTGTGTGTGTGTGTGTGTGTGTGTGTGTGTGTGTGTGTGTGTGTGTGTGTGTGTGTGTGTGTGTGTGTGTGTGTGTGTGTGTGTGTGTGTGTTTTGGTCTTCAGGGAGTGTAATAACTTGGTTTTAAACTTTCTTCCAACTCAAGCAGAAGTCAGGGAACGGTTTGGTTATTGATGTTGGGAAATTAAGAAGGCTAAAAATAAAAGAGTATTGCCAATTGTTAATTCATAAGCTGGCCTCTCGAGCAGTTATTCATTATGCTTCACACAGAATGAGATTCTATAATCGTTTCTTATTAGTACTTAAAAACAAAACTTAGCTTGTTAAACCGTATTCGCACAGGACCAGTATAACCTGGGGACCCCTGGTAATTTGGGAATTTCCGTCAGTGCTTGGTGCGGTGCATTCACACGGGATAAGTGAAGCCTGCTAAAAGCCTGTTGTTTACTCCTAGTGTACTGACATTTCTGATTGAAAACGATGAGGCGCTGCATGATAACCACCTCGTCTCTGGGGGTAGCATCACGCTTTACATCACAGACAACCAAAACAACGAGCACTATAAACACGTGAAACGAACATTAGTCACTCCTCGAAATCTGGTTTGCTGGATTTTAGTTTGCTCCTTCTTCAAATCAGTCTCCATGCTGTGTAATGAGATGAGCTAGCTAAATTTACACCTAAAATGCCGTCCAAACGTTCGTTAACAATGTCCCGCACATCCTCCATTATTCTTAAAAAATAGCAGATAAAGCTGAGGAAACCTTCCTAAAAAATACTGCCCCGAATTACTGAGATGTCGAGCTTTGATGCCATTCATCTTTTTATACAGTCTTTGGGTAAAGCCATCAACAATCCTGTGACTCCATGCATGAGGCTCTGCAAAAAATCTATGTATGACGAAAAACAAGTGAACAAGCCTGATTAGGTAAGTTCACATTTTGATACCTGCTAATTAGTGCAAACAAATAGATTAATACGTGCAGACTTCTTGGGTAGCCAATTAACAGACAACAATGCTCATTAACATGGTGTGTGTGATGTTTGCATGAAAAATACCACCACAAAATTGTTTCGTTGTGAATCAAATTAGCCGAAATGACATCTAGCTGTCAAGGCCCAGGATTAGTCAAGGGGGGTAAGGGACCTAATTGCAGACTTTAAAATAATGATTTATTTTGGGCCAGAGTTCTGGGAGAGGGATTTATCAGACAGACAGCCTGGAGGAAGGCCAAAGGGGGAGCAGGAACCTTCAGGCAGCCAGCCTGGAGGCACATGGCTGAAACACTTCAGGAGGGTGGTTAGAAGTCTACCACAAGAGCGCCACCATCGGAGGATCAGGTACCTGCCAGTCTGCCAATGGAGAACTAGAAGGGGCTTTCACTTGCTGGGAACATACTGCTTGTCGCCTGAGTGTTGCAGTGTCTCTCAAGGTGCAGTGCAGTGCCTCCAGAAAACATATTGCACAACTCATGGGCCCTGGGGCAGAGCTTGTTCTGGCAGCTCTTACAACCTATTCTATTTCTTTGCGGCTGGGCTCCTTGTTGTTTAACTGCATGCTGGGTTGGTGGGGTTATCAGTGCACTGTATGGCCACAGGTCTTGCTCCAGCACTCTGTTGCTATAGGTTGTGCTGAGGTACGGGTCCACCTTGTCTTAAGTACAAGCTATTTTGTCCAATTTGCATTACCCAAGGATTGTCATAGTGAATCCAGAGGTATTTAAAATTAAGTTTGCCTGCTATTTCCTGCCACCTATCTCGATTAAGGGTGATAAGCTTTCACTTGCTACTTCTGTGCTATGGAGCTTTGAGAGCGCAACTTTTTCCTCTTCCAGTGGGCTTTTGTATTGCTGTCTTTTTCTTTCTTTTTTTTTTTTTTTACCTCCAATCAGTTAAGCCCCCCTTAACCTCTGCTCAGGTGTTGCTCTCTTGTGATGAACCTTTAGCAGCAGTGGTGATAATAATACACCTTGTGTGTCCTTTAGGTCTATATCTCCTTTATTTTTAATCATAAGATAATAGCTTCCCCAACAAGCATCTCATTTTGGCCTAGTGACATTTTTTTTTTTGATTTTGATGTGCTTTATTAATCCCCGAGGGGAAATTCTGGTTTTACACTCTGTTACTTTAGAGACATGCTTCTCACACACATAGGCCTGATTCACACACATTCACGAACAGGACCTGTGGACATGCATTAGCGGAGAGATGTCAGAGTGAGGTTGCTACACACTGCTGCAGGGAAAACACCAGAGCTGTTGGGGGTGTTGTGCCTTGCTCAAGGGCACCTCTCCAGCTACCAGACCAACTTCTCTATTATGGTCCCTCCGGTTCCCAACCCAAGTCCCTATGGACTGAGCTACTGCCGCCCCCAAATTTAAAGGTCTCTCGTTCATTTCAGACTTGTCGCATACGAAGACTGCACTGATTCGGTTTACATAACATGAACACACACATAGGCCCAAAACACACACACTAGGCTAGGATTTTAAACTCTGATGCTAGAGCTTTCAAGCTGTCAGGTCCCACATTGATTCATTGCTGTCAATGAAAGGTATATTCATAAACTGAACAGAATAGGATGGAATTGTGTTGTTGCCAGATATCTTTTGCTACCTGGTTGAATCACCCGTAAGAGACAATATCAAATTTGCTTTAGATATGATGAATTACTGTAACCCGGTACCAGACAACCATTAACACTGAATACAATAGCATGTTTTAGTTCATTCCATGCAACTGCTTATTATTAGATTGTATATTCGTTAACTGTTGAAAAATGTGTTGTGAAGAAAGCTCCGTTTGCAAAACGTGGGGTATTTCACTTGCCTTTAGACTATTAATCCAATAACGTTAATGGTGACCCTGAAACAATCTTACACTGTTTGGATGAGGTGAAAATAACATTCAAGTTAACTGTAGGATACTGAAGTGCTGCTGACTACAGACATACACGTGTTTGGATTTTGGATCCCACTGGAGATTAAGCTCGTCCTCCTAACTCTCGTCTCTCGTACTCGGCTCTGTGCTTCAGTTTGGTAAAATATAAAACTTTAGATCTTGATTTTCTGTCTATTTGTAGTAACGAAGGACACACCGCAGCCCTTCAGCATTGTGTATAGTGGTTTGTTACCCCCTCAGTGCGAAACTGATGTGATGTTTTCTGGGCGATCCCCTTGATGCCGTCTGTATCTATATGGTCAGGTTTTTTTCAAGAAGCTTCTTAGCCAGAGAGACACTGGTGAAGAAGTTGTCCATTGCGATGTGTCCTGTTTAGAAACAAAACTGAAAAAAGGTTAATTTACCCAACAGTTCTTACACTAAATTAAACTAAATGCATTATCAATTGTTTTGTATTGTATTGCATACTACTCTTTAATTGTAATATTCATTTCTCACAGTTTTATTTCAAATAAAATACATTTTCAAGTTTAAAGTCAGTCAGTAAGTCAGAGTTGGACTATGCTCCATCGGGACCGGCATCTCCTGACTCCTGAGAACAGCTGATCCGACAGGGAAATACACATCCACATCGGCCGACGGAACTCCAGGACGGGGCTCTTTAACACAAAATGGCTACAACGTGGACTTGACCGATGTGATACAGTCGTTCTCCTCCACTGAATCCTCTCCTCTGACTTTCCTTTTTTCACCGGTGACTTGCACCTATACAAATGCCCTTCCTGGAGGACGGATTCAGACTTCGCTGGGAACTGTGGATGTTTTCCATTCGAGTGTGAGATGAATGTGGGTGTGGATGACAGAGGAAGCCTTGAATGGAGTTGTGTTGTAATGTGATTCTGACTCTGCTGGACACTACATAACATAGGGAATGAATAGTATAGCGGTGAGCTGGCTGCTCAGGCAGGTCGGCGGCTGTGAGAACAAGGAGCCGGGGCAGACTGGTGGTGTTGGTGCTGGCACTGTTTGCCGATGGACACAGACATACAGTCCGTTTTCTGCCAGGAATTTCCAAGATGCCAATTCCTTCTGGAAGAAATCTCGGAATCAGTTGAGGAAGTATGTGTTGTAGTAAATGTCCGTAAATAATGCTGCATTCAGGTGGTCCAAGTTTCCGAGTTGGGAAGTCGTTCTTCCGACTTCAGCGTGTTTAAGACTTCAGACTTCAGTGTTGTAATAACAGCACAAAAAGGATGCTACGACGAAGATCAGTGAAATGTTACTGTCAAAAGTTATATTTGAGCAAAAAGTTTAAGTGCAATACGTGCATGAATAAAAAGTACGTTAACATTAACAAAACATATTTTGCCCCCCCATTTGATGACGATTCTGACGTCAAGTCGGTAAGTCGGGCACCTACAATAATTTTTTCCGAGTTTTTCGAGTTGTTGTTCTGACTTGAGCAGGTGTTTCATGTGCATTTTACAACTCAGAAACTCGTTTTTCCTTTGTGTCCAACATTACGTGAATGCACCATAAAATCTGCTATTTCAGTGGGAGTGGCCTGCGGTGCTGTGCATTCTGGGAGTTGTTGTCTTTCATACACATGAGCCAAAAAGACACTTTCTGCCTTTTCTCGGTCAAGAAGGCACCAACTTCAAAAATGATTTCACATTTCTACTACATATATGACCCAATGTCACTACAGATTAATGTTTCAACGGGTGAAGTATCCCTTTAATAGCTCTACTTTGGTTGGACAGTTGTTGATTTCGGACTTTGACCTAATAAAACAGAGCTCCACCCTGTATGACTCAACAAGGACAAACAGCCTTTCTCTCCTTGAACACACACTGACACAATCGGACGATTGTTTTCCCTGTGAGACACAAAAGCAGCTGCGACAAAGAAGGGTCAGTCTTGTAATCCTGGGAATCCTGGAAATACTACAGATTCAACAAGTTACTGACTGTATACTGTGTGGAGCTTTAGGAAACACGAGTCAAAGTAAGGACGGGTTGTCACTGTCTGCTTGTTGTTAGTTTTGTTACACTGAAAAGAAAATGGCTTCTTGTTCAGAGGAGGATCTGTGCTGTTCTGTCTGCTATGAAATCTTCAAACATCCTGTGATTCTGTCATGTAGCCACAGCTTCTGTAAAGCCTGTCTGCAGACGTGGTGGAGAGACAAGCAGGCCCAGGAATGTCCAGTCTGTAAGAAAAGATCTTTAAGGTCAGATCCACCTTGTAACCTGGCATTAAAGAACCTGTGTGAGGCCTTCTTACTGCAGAGAGATCAGAGAGCTTCATCAGTCTCTGAGGATCTCTGCAGTTTGCACTCTGAGAAACTCCGACTATTCTGTCTGGATCATCAGCAGCCAGCGTGTGTTGTCTGCAGAGACTCTAAACAACACACCAACCACACATTCAGACCCATCGATGAAGCTGCACAAGATCTCAGGGACAAACTCCAGGAATCACTGAAGTGCTCAAAGAAGAAACTGGAGCACTTTAATAGCTTCAAACAAAAGGGTGAAGAAACAGGAAAACACATCAAGGCCCAGGCTACAGATACAGAGAGGCAGATAAAGGAGCAGTTTAAAAAGCTTCACCAATTTCTAGAAAAGGAAGAGGAGGCCAGAATCTCTGCACTGAGGGAGGAAGAGGAGCAGAAGAGTAAGAGGATGAAGGAGGAGATGGAGGCTCTGAGCAGAGAGATAGCAGCTCTTTCAGACACAGTCAGAGCTACTGAGGACGAGCTAAGAGCTGCAGACGTCTCATTTCTGAAAAACTACAAGGCTGCAGTGGAAAGAGTCCAGCAGCGCCGCCTGCTGGAGGATCAAAAGCTGCCGTCAGGTGCTCTGATAGATGTGGCCAAACACCTGGGCAACCTGGGCTTCAACATATGGAAAAAGATGAAGGACATTGTCTCCTACAGTCCTGTGATCCTGGACCCAAACACTGCTGGTTCAGGACTCATCCTGTCTGAGGATCTGACCGGTGTGAGACGAGGAGAGGAGGAGCAGCTTCCTAATAATCCAGAGAGGATTGGTGAGTGCTGCTCGGTCCTGAGCTCTGAAGGCTTCAACTCAGGGACTCACAGCTGGGACGTCGAGGTTGGACAGAACACAATCTGGGACGTGGCTGTGTGTGAGGAGTCTGCAGACAGGAAGGTAGACATAGACTCTGGATTATGGAGAATACATTGTTATAATAACCAATATGCAGCACTTAACCATTCAGGTAACCCTGTTGTTCTACCAGTGAGAGGACGACCTCAGAGGATCAGAGTGAATCTGGACTGGGACAGAGGAAAGCTGTCATTCTCTGATCCTGACACTAACACACACATACACACCTTCACACACACTTTCAATCAAAAGCTGTTTCCATACATTTGGTGTGGAGAGTCCCCTGCTCTGAAGATATTACCAGTGAAGGTCTCTGTAACAGTGGAAAAGTAAACAGGGGCAGATCAAGGCAATAATCGACATAGGAGGTCACCTAGGGCCCCACATTCTAGAGGGGGGCTGCCCCTCCGGACCCCAAATGTTTTGAGAGTAGACCTGCATATACAGTTAAATGCTGTAATTAAACTGCCAGACTGACAAATTACCTAGTCTCACATTGACCTCCTTATTTATCTGATACTGGCGTCAGTAAATTCCCTAATTTCAGCCTCGGTTCATTTCAGCTACTGTCTCTTTAACAACAACAAACAGACAGATGTCGTATGAAAGAAAGATAAAGTCCAGACTGTGGCAGCTGATAAGAGGTCAACAGTGCAGCACTACGCTGCATGAACTGTTTCTAAAATGTTGTATCGGGGCAGAGGTACACATTTCAAACTTTCAATGATTACGCTGATGATTAATAAAGTGTCATAATCAAGGGTCAAGGGTCATAATCTCTTGTGTTAAAATGGTCAAAGCTCTAAAGCTGGCCCTGAAAGTAAAGGTAGAGATAACAATGAAGATGAAGTCAGTTCAATAGTTCTACTGTACATGTTCTTCTTAAACTCACATTTTTACAATTGTATGTTATATCTACTCATTGAAAGTGAATGGAGTTATTTCTTCTGCTTAAAGTGCAAAAAAAAGAAATGTAAATATGTCATAATGATCAGTTTGCATGGAGTGGTCTTTAAATAGCTTTTAATGGGTTTGTGTGTGATTCATTCAAAGAAGAGGTTGTTTGCTGTGCGATTCAAGTCACATTGATTAATAGTTTTAGAAGTCTGTGATTATGTTGGTGTGTGTGTGTTGTCTTTATTTAACCCTACATGAGGCCATGGTGTCGCTGAAAAGAAGACATCATGAGTATGATTGGGAAATGTAGTGTTGCTTATTTTTTGCTGTTGTGTACAAGAGAACATTTCATCCAGCAGGGTTCATAGGAACACAGGGTTCAGAGCACAGGGTCCATAAATATCGGTAAAGTATTCAGAGTCATCTGTCCTGTAGGTTGTCGAGTATGTTGTGTGAAAAAAAGAGTTGATCAAGCGGACAATGTCCCTGAGATGACTGACATTCGATCCTCAAATGTTCTGTAAGGACTTTTTGAATAGTTATAGATTATAGTTATAAGCCCCGTTTCGACCAAAGGCCCCCAGAACTAAAAGGTTCAGGGACTTCTCTTTAAGGAACTAAAAGGTTCCTGTGGCCAATGGTTGTCTGCGTTTCCACCGCTGCCTGAAGTTCTGGGCAGTTTATGCAAATCAGGCTGTATTGCTTTGCAAATGACTTCATTGGTTAACAAGGAAAGAAGATGAGTGTTGTGTTTAGTGTCATTAAAGGAAAGAGGACTCTAATCAAAGTATTAGAAGAATGAACACTGGATACCTCACTCCCCTTATTTCACCAACAAGACACACCTTTTAGGAAGAGAAATGATTTAAACCCCTGCAATTAATTTCTTAAAGTTAATATTAGGGTAAAGTATTTTTTATGATTTTGACATTTAAACTTTAGAACATCTGATTTTTTATTGTGAATACACAAGATCTGTGTAGGATCATTTTAAAATTGTATTTCTGAAAAATATTTGTTGTCACCAAAGTTAGAATATATTTTATTTAAAGATGTTTTTTTAATAATAAAGAAAAGAAAAAGTCCCTCATTATTTTATACAAACATAAAGTTAGATTATTTCTGTAGAAGTCAAACTGAGTAGTTTTATCTCCATGCATGAGTGAATAACTTAAAATACACTTAAATAAAAACTAAACAAATTTAAGAGATTAAAACAACTATAAAGGTTTTAAATCCAGATGAAACCTCTGACTCTTCTGTTGTTTGCTTTTCTATTCATTTTTATTTTGAGTTTAGTTAATTTGTTCTTAAAGTCATACTTAGTCTAATCTAATGTGTTTGTACCTTTTTATAATTGTAACAGTCAAACTTTGATTAAAATAAAGGTAGGGTGAAAACAATGGGCTCTCAGCTGCAGTCTTTCAAACACAGTGGGTGATCTAACACCCTGCTGTGACTGACCAATCAAAGCCATTCAGCTCTGCAGGGGCTGCATGCCCTTTTGTCAAAAGTCCCTAGACCTTCAGAAAGTACATAACCCCTAGCAGGGTCTTTTTTAGGGGTAAACTTCCACCCCAGAACTACATTTCTACCCTGGTAGATCTGGTGGAAACGCACGTAGTTCCTCAAAAAGACCATAGTTCTGGGGGATAGTTCCTCCAGTCGAAACGGGGCTTATGTAGTTTTTGCATTCAGCTTATTCAGTAAGCCATAGGGGAAAGGACCTTGATCACTAGATGTAATTGACATGGTTTGGTACTTTTCTTGTTTCTCTTGTAAGTATGATCATGTGTGTATGCTTTGTATTTGTGACTGTAGTTTTTGATACACTATTTACTTTTTTGATATACTTTGGACAATGTGGATGAATATGTTCTGTTTGCAGGGGAAAGTTTATATTTGAGGATGTGACCCGTAATAAAGGTTATTGTGATGATTGGTATCCACATTGCATGCGTGTGTGTGTGTGCGCGCGTGCGTGTGTGTGTTACGGTGGCCGGTAGGGGTCAAACGCTCGGCAACTGATGAAACGACAAACATTTAGAAAAACGTGCAGCATATTCAGAAACGCTGCACATTCAAAAGCAAATGCAAACTCCCAAACAAATGCAAAGACACAAACGCACTGCAAAAACACAAACACGCTGCAAAACAAACAAACGTGCTGCAAAAGGCAAAACAACTGCATAAGCATCAAATGCGCTGCAAGTACAGAAACGAAACCTAAGTCATAAACACACACATTAAGAAAACAACAGTAAATACAGAAACGCGCTGCAAGTTCCAATAGTATCTGATTGCGGTATGTAAGACGTCATACGTCATTACGAGATCCGCCCACACATACGTCATTACGAGATCCGCCCACACATACGTCATTACGAGATCCGCCCACACATACGTCATCGGGTATGAGTTCCACCCACTAATACGGCAGACCCATGTGATCGGTACGTGATGCATCTACTATGACTGTAGAACTAGCATCCCTCCGAAAGATGGTTGGACTCTTAAACTGATGATTTTAGTTTATGTTTTGTTTATTTTTAAAGCACTCAAAGATCACTTAAACCACTCAAAACCACCGTAAGAGCTTACTGCCTCTTCGGGGGTTGCAAAACATCAAGCTTTCTCAATAACCGAATCACGTTCGTTTTTCGTAGTCAAGTTACCGTCACAAACGTTGTTAATCCGGAATTTTCTTCAAAATAAAAGCACGTCTTTATCAAACCGGAAGCAACTTGACCATAGCTTGACACTGTATAAAATACAAAATAATAGCATGACAAATTACATTTCATTGAGAAACTCTCATTTGTAACTGGACAATCTTCTAATGGTTTATGACCCTGCGAAGGCAGCGTGCCTTGGTTTACTTTGGTTAGACATCTATTTTTGTTTAGTCATTTTGAAGAAAAGTACAAATTTCTTTAACATTACCAATGATGTACATTTATTTTGGGTTGATATAAAAAATAAAGCCCTTATGTCTTAACTTTTTTTTCAGTTTTTTTTCTTTATTACTCATACATACTTAACAGCATAAAGAAGTACAAATATGTGTTACTGTCTGAAAATCAAATGAAAACATCATAAGCAGTAAAAGTTAGGGCTGAATATCATTAGTTTAAATTTAATTAGATATGTAAATGTAATACAAAATGAAACATCATGAATAGACTTCATATAGTCTAATATACAAGTATTTAAAAAAAAAATGTCCATGACTTTCAAAATCTTTCTGGCTTAAAGAGCTGAGAGTAAATAAAAAAGGAACATTTCAATTTTCATATACATCATTTAATAAAAAAATACAAAAACTATCAAACCTAATACACTATTTCAGCAAGGAGACATAATTATCTATGAATATTTAACGATATAAGTTGCATGTCATCATACTTACCAACACCTCCGTGTACCCTGGCCATTAAACTACCCTATTTTTAACGATTAGTAGAATAAAATAAACAACGTTTGCATTTAAAGAATGATTATCAACTCCGGTTGTGATATAACCCTGTGTTACCATCGTATGAGTGACTAATACGCTTATATTTAATAAAAATATAAATTGTCTAAGGAAAATACTCTTACCTGCATCTGTATGGTCTGTACTCAAGCCGAAACTTTGCCCACAACTTCCGGGTTCATTTCGACGGCCAAAATCATTGTTTTTGACATCTCATGACAAAAACAATGACAGGTATGAGTTCCGCCCCTCTCTTGCTGCCTGCAGACAGACCCTTCTCGCAAGTTCAGCCACAACGGAAGTGCTCCAGGCCTATAGGGGCGCTCTGTGGATGTTTATTTAAGGGAGAGAGTAAAAGAAACAGAGGTACAGAAAGTTGTTGAAAGACACAGAAAAACATCAATAAACACGGAGCGAGTCCGACCGGGTTGAACTCGCTGCTCATCTCTTTTCTACAGTTTAACATAACTCCCTGTCATCAAACAATGACACTTCACCCCCTTCAGCCCCCTGCCCCAGGCCTGACAAGTTCAAAATCCTGGTGGACTTAAGTCCCGTACTCAAGCCGGGCAACAGTACCGGTAGCCGGGCAGCCAATTTAACAAAGCTACCTGTCAACCAGACCTCTTTTCTAAAAGATGTGTGGTTTTTTCAATAGCCTATGTTATAAAGTCTTGTTGTGCACAATAGACAGCAGGGCATATCCCCGGAGAAACGCTGCTCCTGTGGTGTTAATCGGTATGTGGTTTGATAATAAATCCACTTACCCGTCCTCCCGTATCTGTGAACGTCCATCTGTAGAGACCTCAGTGGAGATTCAGTGAGCGCAGTCCCGATTTGCCTGGAGCCAAGCCCGGCACCTCGCTACGGTCCTCCCCGGAGTCCAACGGAACGTGCACCGTTTTAAACTATAATAAAACTACAAACTCATAAACCAGGCAAGACTTTTGACTATTGAAAAACGGAGAACGCTAATGCTATCAGTTTATTGCACTTCAGTAAATTTATGACAACAGATGGCTGTATTTGAAATTAAAGTTTACGTGGAGTGAAATATATTTGACCTGCTGTAAATATATTTCACCTGCTGCAAATATATTTCACCTGCTGCAAATTATGGAAGCCCATTTCCGCCACTGATAATGAAAAAGAAAGATCCTGTAATAAGTCATTATAATGACTTAGTATCTCAATATAATGAGATAGTATCTCAATATATTGACTTAGTATGCAGATCAGTGAAAAGCTATTGTCCCACGATGTGAACTGTGAATGAATAGCCTATCCCCTCCTGTAATGTGTTGACTTTTGCACAAACCCAAATAAAGGAAAACATATAAATAACAAAAAACATGTCAAATACTTTGCTATCCCTTGTATGTACGAATAAATACAGTCAGTGTTTCTAGTAGATTGCGGTGACTAACTGTTAACTGGTGACAAGACATTGACGCTGGCAAGAGCCAGTATCGAAAATGGATCGCTCGTTTACATGTTTGAAGTAATTTGTCAATGAGTTATTCTTAAGATTTATCAGAAGTTATTCACACAAAGTACTCTTTGCTAGTCATGCTAAGCTAACATTAACACATGCCTCTCAAATTGTCAAAAACTCAGGTCTCGAGTCCGACTCATCAAATTAGAATCTGAGTCCCCAAAAGCTGAGTGTCTGAACTATTCTAATATAGGCTTCACTTCTCCACTTAAGCACATCAATTATATTAATTAATAATAATTCATTGCTCTAAGCTTAGGCTGTCTTTAACTCATTGAGTCTTAATGTTTATACTGTACCTATTTAAGGATGTGATATTGTTAAATCCCAGAGCCATATGATCATTACATTTTTATAATAAGATGCGCAAGCTTGTCATCTAGTTAATTCATTGATTTGTATGATTTGTAAATATGATTATATATTATACATAATTTACTGTATGGACACACGTTGGAAAATGTACTTTAAGGCATCCTGTCTTCCCACACTAAAACTCTCCTGTCAACACCCGAAGCTGGTCTAAAAAATAGCACCGTAGACGACACACTGGAGACAGTACAGCAGAAGAGGGTCACATGTTTGTACTGACATGACTTCAGACCAATCACAAACAAGTAGTATGGGCATGCCCTTTACGGTTTGTGAAATATATTTCACAGCAGGTGAAATACATTTCGCAGCCCCCCCCCCTAAACTCCACGTAAACTTTAATTTCAAATACAGCCAGCTGTTGTCATAAATTTACTGAAGTGCAATAAACTGATAGCATAATCATTCTCCATTTTTTAATACAGAGAAGAGATAAGGCTTTTTTTCAATAGTCTTGCTTGGTTTATGAGTTTGTAGTTTTATTATAGTTTAAAACGGCGCACGTTCCGTTGGACTCCGGGTAGGACCGTAGCTAGGTGCCGGGCTTGGCTACATGCATATCGCGGCTGCGCTCACTGAATCTCCGCTGAGGTCAGATGGATGCTCACAGATGCGGGAGGACGGGAAAGTGGATTTATTATCAAACCACATACCAATTAACACCACCGGAGCAGCGTTTCTCTGGGGATATGCCCCGCTGTCTATTGTCCACAAACACGACTTTATAACATGTTGAAAAAACCACACAACTTTGAGAAAAGAGGTCTGGTTGATAGGTAGCTTTGTTAAAATGGGTGCCCGGCTACCGGCACTTTTGCCCAGCTTGAGTACAAACTGTAGAAAAGAGATGAGCAGCGAGTTCAACCCGGTCAGACTCGCTCCGTATTTATTGATGTTATTCTGTGTCTTTCAACAACTTTCTGTACCTCTGTTTCTTTTACTCTCTCCTGTAAATAAACATCCACAGAGCACCCCTATAGACTGCAAAAGTGATGATGTATTTTTGGAAAATTATTAAATTAAATTCGCCTATGGGATTTTTGCATTTGATTTTGGATCATTGCAGAAAATAAGCTCTGTGGCTAACACATGATTCTGATGCGTAGGCGTTTTGCTCAGCAGGATAATCTTTACAAATGAACACCACTTTTATGAAGTTTGAAGCATTAATGTAGCCGAGAGAAGTAAAAAGCTAACGTTATGCTACAAGCGAACTACGCTACGGTCGGTTGATTTTGACGTCACTACCGTTATGCTTCATCGATCTATTCAGTGGTTTTGACAAGCTTGCGAAACCGTAGCTTAACAAGTTGTTTATTAACCTAATATTTGCAAGAGCACTGAAAAACATGACTAGAGGCTGTAAGGCGGACTTGTGAGAGAGTTCCCAGCGTGATGATGTTTAATGTCCTCGACAACCACTGTAGTCTCATTTAGCCACTTGTTAGCAACCGCCGTTTTTAGTACGCGTCAAAACTTTAAAATTCACAACTTATCTAATGTAGTTTATCTCGTCTAACAAAACGCCAACATCTCTTAAGTTTGTGTCAACCACAGACCTTATTTCAGGCGTTTAACCACAAACCCATTCAAAATCCCCATTGACTTTTAGAGTTTAGAACCCATGGCGCTAAAATGCTAACTCACTTCCGGGTTTTAGGACTCATTCCTGTGGCAGTCTATAGGCCTGGAGCACTTCCGTTGTGGCTGAATGTGTGTGTTTTTGACTTAAGTTTCGTTCTTGTACTTGCAGCGCGTTTGATGCCTATGCAGTTGTTTTGCCTTTTTGCAGCGCGTTTGTTTGTTTTGCAGCGTGTTTGTGTTTTTGCATTTGTTTGGGAGTTTGCATTTGCTTTTGAATGTGCAGCTTTTCTGAATATGCTGCGCGTTTTCTAAATGTTTGTCATTTCATCAGATGCCGAGCGTTTTACCCCTACCGGCCATCGTAGTATTGCGTCTTTTTCAATTTTTTAACTACAAAAATGTTTTTACTTTTTCACAAAGGGGGGGTGTTGCATATTTTTAAATTTTTCAATAAGGGGGTGTTGGGTCTTTTTTAATTTTTTCACAAGGGGGGGACATTGCGTACTTTTCAATTTTGTCAAAACATTTCAACTTTTTCATAAGGGGGGGTGTTGCGTATTTTTCAACTTTTTCATAAGGGGGGGGGGGGGTGTTGCGTATTTTCCAATTTATTCGTAAGGGGGGGGTGTTACGTTTTTTTCAATGTTTTATCCCCCAAAAAATTTCAACTTTTTCATAAGGGGGGGTGTTGCATATTTTTCAATTTTTTCGTGAGGGGGGGGGGGGGTGTTGTGTATTTTTCAATTTATTCGTAAGGGGGGTTGTTGCGTTTTTTTCAATATTTTATCCAAAAATAAATTTCAACTTTTCATAAGGGGTGGGGTGTTGCGTATTTTTCAATTGATTCGTAAGCGGGGGTCGTTGCGTTTTTTTCAATTTATTCGTAAGGGGGGGAGTTGCGTTTTTTTCAATTTTTTACTGACAACAAAATTTCAACTTTTTCATAAGGGGGGGGGGGGGGGGGGGGGGTGTTGCGTATTTTTCAATTTATTCGTAAGGGGGGGGGTGTTGCGTTTTTTTTAAACATTTTTTAACAACAACAAAATTTCAACTTTTTCATAAGGGGGGGTGTTGCTTTTTTTTCAATTTATCATCCACAAAAAATTTCAACTTTTTCATAACTAGTGGGTGTTGCGTATTTTTCAATTTATTCGTAAGGGGGGGTGTTGCGTTTTTTTTTTACATTTTTTAACGACAACAAAATTTCAACTTTTTCATAAGGGGGGGGTGTTGCGTATTTTTCAATTTATCCGTAAGGGGGGGGTGTTGCGTTTTTTTCAATTTTTTAACGACAACAAAATTTCAACTTTTTCATAAGGGGTGGGGGGTGTTGCGTATTTTTCAATTTATTCGTAAGGGGGGGGTGTTGCGTTTTTTTCAATTTTTTAACGACAACAAAATTTCAACTTTTTCATAAGGGGGGGGGGGGGGGGTGTTGCGTATTTTTCAATTTATTCGTAAGGGGGGGGGTGTTGCGTTTTTTTTCAATTTTTTAACGACAACAAAATTTCAACTTTTTCATAAGGGGGGGGGGGGTGTTGCGTATTTTTCAATTTATTCGTAAGGGGGGGTGTTGCGTTTTTTTTTTACATTTTTTAACGACAACAAAATTTCAACTTTTTCATAAGGGGGGGGTGTTGCGTATTTTTCAATTTATTCGTAAGGGGGGGTGTTGCGTTTTTTTCAATTTTTTAACGACAACAAAATTTCAACTTTTTCATAAGGGGTGGGGGGGTGTTGCGTATTTTTCAATTTATTCGTAAGGGGGGGGTGTTGCGTTTTTTTCAATTTTTTAACGATAACAAAATTTCAACTTTTTCATAAGGGGGGGTGTTGCGTATTTTTCAATTTATTCATAAGGGGGGGGTGTTGCGTATTTTTCAATTTTTTATCCACAAAAAAATTTCAACTTTTTCATAAGGGGGGGGTGTTGCGTATTTTTCAATTTATTCGTAAGGGGGGGGTGTTGCGTTTTTTTTTTTACATTTTTTAACGACAACAAAATTTCAACTTTTTCATAAGGGGGGGGTGTTGCGTATTTTTCAATTTTTTAACGACAACAAAATTTCAACTTTTTCATAAGGGGGGGGTGTTGCGTATTTTTCAATTTATTCGTAAGGGGGGGTGTTGCTTTTTTTTCAATTTTTTATCCACAAAAAAATTTCAACTTTTTCATAAGGGGGGGTGTTGCGTATTTTTCAATTTATTCGTAAGGGGGGGGTGTTGCGTTTTTTTTTTACATTTTTTAACGACAACAAAATTTCAACTTTTTCATAAGGGGGGGTGTTGCGTATTTTTCAATTTTTTAACGACAACAAAATTTCAACTTTTTCATAAGGGGGGGTGTTGCGTATTTTTCAATTTATTCGTAAGGGGGGGGTGTTGCATTTTTTTCAATTTTTTAACGACAACAAAATTTCAACTTTTTCATAAGGGGGGGGTGTTGCGTATTTTTCAATTTATTCGTAAGGGGGGGGTGTTGCGTTTTTTTCAATTTTTTACTGACAACAAAATTTCAACTTTTTCATAAGGGGGGGGTGTTGCGTATTTTTCAATTTATTCGTAAGGGGGGGTGTTGCGTTTTTTTTTAAACATTTTTTAACAACAACAAAATTTCAACTTTTTCATAAGGGGGGGTGTTGCTTTTTTTTCAATTTATCATCCACAAAAAATTTCAACTTTTTCATAACTAGTGGGTGTTGCGTATTTTTCAATTTATTCGTAAGGGGGGGTGTTGCGTTTTTTTTTTTACATTTTTTAACGACAACAAAATTTCAACTTTTTCATAAGGGGGGGGTGTTGCGTATTTTTCAATTTATTCGTAAGGGGGGGGGTGTTGCGTTTTTTTAAATTTTTTAACGACAACAAAATTTCAACTTTTTCATAAGGGGTGGGGGGGTGTTGCGTATTTTTCAATTTATTCGTAAGGGGGGGGTGTTGCGTTTTTTTCAATTTTTTAACGACAACAAAATTTCAACTTTTTCATAAGGGGGGGGGGGGGGGGGTGTTGCGTATTTTTCAATTTATTCGTAAGGGGGGGGTGTTGCGTTTTTTTCAATTTTTTAACGACAACAAAATTTCAACTTTTTCATAAGGGGGTGGGGGTGTTGCGTATTTTTCAATTTATTCGTAAGGGGGGGTGTTGCGTTTTTTTTTAAATTTTTTAACGACAACAAAATTTCAACTTTTTCATAAGGGGGGGTGTTGCGTATTTTTCAATTTATTCGTAAGGGGGGGTGTTGCGTTTTTTTCAATTTTTTAACGACAACAAAATTTCAACTTTTTCATAAGGGGTGGGGGGTGTTGCGTATTTTTCAATTTATTCGTAAGGGGGGGGTGTTGCGTTTTTTTCAATTTTTTAACGATAACAAAATTTCAACTTTTTCATAAGGGGGGGGGGGTGTTGCGTATTTTTCAATTTATTCATAAGGGGGGGGTGTTGCGTTTTTTTCAATTTTTTATCCACAAAAAAATTTCAACTTTTTCATAAGGGGGGGGGTGTTGCGTATTTTGCAATTTATTCGTAAGGGGGGGGTGCTGCGTTTTTTTTTTTTACATTTTTTAATGACAACAAAATTTCAACTTTTTCATAAGGGGGGGGTGTTGCGTATTTTTCAATTTTTTAACGACAACAAAATTTCAACTTTTTCATAAGGGGGGGGTGTTGCGTATTTTTCAATTTATTCGTGAGGGGGGGGTGTTGCTTTTTTTTCAATTTTTTATCCACAAAAAAATTTCAACTTTTTCATAAGGGGGGGTGTTGCGTATTTTTCAATTTATTCGTAAGGGGGGGTGCTGCGTTTTTTTTTTTACATTTTTTAATGACAACAAAATTTCAACTTTTTCATAAGGGGGGGGTGTTGCGTATTTTTCAATTTATTCGTAAGGGGGGGGTGTTGCGTTTTTTTCAATTTTTTACTGACAACAAAATTTCAACTTTTTCATAAGGGGGGGGTGTTGCGTATTTTTCAATTTATTCGTAAGGGGGGGGTGTTGCGTTTTTTTCAATTTTTTAATGACAACAAAATTTCAACTTTTTCATAAGGGGGGGGGTGTTGCGTATTTTTCAATTTATTCGTAAGGGGGGGGTGTTGCGTTTTTTTCAATTTTTTAACGACAACAAAATTTCAACTTTTTCATAAGGGGGGGGTGTTGCGTTTTTTTTTTTACAATTTTTTAACGACAACAAAATTTCAACTTTTTTCAAAAAAAAAAGTGTTGCGTATTTTTCAATTTATTCGTAAGGGGGGGGTGTTGCGTTTTTTTCAATTTTTTAACGACAACAAAATTTCAACTTTTTCATAAGGGGGGGGGTGTTGCGTTTTTTTTCAATTTTTTAACGACAACAAAATTTCAACTTTTTCATAAGGGGGGGTGTTGAGTATTTTTTCATAACTAGTGGGTGTTGCGTATTTTTCAATTTATTCGTAAGGGGGGGTGTTGCGTTTTTTTTTACATTTTTTAACGACAACAAAATTTCAACTTTTTCATAAGGGGGTGGGGGTGTTGCGTATTTTTAAATTTATTCGTAAGGGGGGGGGTGTTGCGTTTTTTTCAATTTTTTAACGACAACAAAATTTCAACTTTTTCATGTGTTGCGTATTTTTCAATTTATTCGTAAGGGGGGGTGTTGCGTTTTTTTCAATTTTTTATCCACAACAAAATTTCAACTTTTTCATAAGGGGGGGTGTTGCGTATTTTTCAATTTATTCGTAAGGGGGGGGGTGTTGCGTATTTTTCAATTTTTTATCCACAAAAAAATTTCAACTTTTTCATAAGGGGGGGTGTTGCGTATTTTTCAATTTATTCGTAAGGGGGGGGGTGTTGCGTTTTTTCAATTTTTTATCCACAAAAAAATTTCAACTTTTTCATAAGGGGGGGGTGTTGCGTATTTTTCAATTTATTCGTAAGGGGGGGTGTTGCGTATTTTTCAATTTATTCGTAAGGGGGGGTGTTGCGCAACACCCCCCCCCTTACGAATAAATTGAAAAATACGCAACACCCCCCCTTATGAAAAAGTTGACATTTTTTTGTGGATAAAAAATTGAAAAAAACGCAACACCACCCCTTACGAATAAATTGAAAAATACGCAACACCCCCCCTTATGAAAAAGTTGAAATTTTGTTGTCGTTAAAAAATTGAAAAAAACGCAACACCCCCCCCTTACGAATAAATTGAAAAATACGCAACACCCCCCCTTATGAAAAAGTTGAAATTTTTTTGTGGATAAAAAATTGAAAAAAACGCAACACCCCCCCCTTATGAAAAAGTTGAAATTTTGTTGTCGTTAAAAAATTGAAAAAAACGCAACACCCCCCCACTAATGAATTAATTGAAAAATACGCAACACCCCCCCCTTATGAAAAGTTGAAATTTGTTTGTGGATAAAAAATTGAAAAAAACACAACACCCCCCCCTTACGAATAAATTGAAAAATACGCAACATCCCCCCCTTATGAAAAAGTTGAAATTTTGTTGTCGTTAAAAAATTGAAAAAAACGCAACACCCCCCTTTACGAATAAATTGAAAAATACGCAACACCCCCCCCTTACGAATAAATTGAAAAATACGCAACACCCCCCCCCTTATGAAAAAAGTTGAAATTTCTTTGTGGATAAAAAATTGAAAAAAACGCAACACCCCCCCTTATGAAAAAGTTGAAATTGTGTTGTCGTTAAAAAATTGAAAAATACGCAACACTTTTTTTTATGAAAAAAGTTGAAATTTTGTTGTAGTTAAAAAATGTAAAAAAAAAACGCAACATCCCCCCCCTTATGAAAAAGTTGAAATTTTGTTGTCGTTAAAAAATTGAAAAATACGCAACACCCCCCCTTATGAAAAAGTTGAAATTTTGTTGTCAGTAAAAAATTGAAAAAAACGCAACACCCCCCCCCCCCCCCTTATGAAAAAGTTGAAATTTTGTTGTCGTTAAAAAATTGAAAAAAACGCGACACCCCCCCTTACGAATAAATTGAAAAATACGCAACGTGTTGGGGTACGGGGGTGTTGCGTATTTTTCAATTTATTCGTAAGGGGGAGTGTTGCGTTTTTTTCAATTTTTTATCCACAAAAAAATTTCAACTTTTTCATAAGGGGGGGGGTGTTGCGTATTTTTCAATTTATCCGTAAGGGGGGGGTGTTGCGTTTTTTTCAATTTTTTAACGACAACAAAATTTCAACTTTTTTCATAAGGGGGGGGGGGAGTGTTGCGTATTTTTCAATTTATTCGTAAGGGGCGGTGTTGCGTTTTTTTCAATTTTTTATCCACAAAAAAATGTCAACTTTTTCATAAGGGGGGGTGTTGCGTATTTTTCAATTTATTTGTAAGGGGGGGGTGTTGCGTTTTTTCAATTTTTTAACGACAACAAAATTTCAACTTTTTCATAAGGGGGGGGTGTTGCGTATTTTTCAATGTATTTGTAAGGTGGGGGTGTTGCGTATTTTTCAATTTATTCGTAAAGGGGGGGTGTTGTGTTTTTTTCAATTTTTTATGCACAAACAAATTTCAACTTTTTCATAAGGGGGGGGTGTTGCGTATTTTTCAATTTATTCATAAGGGGGTGGTGTTGCGTATTTTTCAATTTATTCGTAAGGGGGTGGGTGTTGCTTTTTTTTTTACATTTTTTAACGACAACAAAATTTCAACTTTTTCATAAGGGGGGGTGTTGCGTATTTTTCAATTTATTCGTAAGGGGGGGTGTTGCGTATTTTTCAATTTATTCGTAAGGGGGGGTGTTGCGTATTTTTCAATTTATTCGTAAGGGGGGGGTGTTGCGTATTTTTCAATTTATTCGTAAGGGGGGGTGTTGCGTTTTTTTCAATTTTTTAACGACAACAAAATTTCAACTTTTTCATAAGGGGGGGGTGTTGCGTATTTTTCAATTTATTCGTAAGGGGGGGGTGTTGCGTTTTTTTCAATTTTTTATCCACAACAAAATTTCAACTTTTTCATAAGGGGGGGATGTTGCGTATTTTTCAATTTATTCGTAAGGGGGGGGTGTTGCGTTTTTTATCAATTTTTTATCGACAACAAAATTTCAACTTTTTCATAAGGGGGGGTGTTGCGTATTTTTCAATTTATTCGTAAGGGGGGGGTGTTGCGTTTTTTTCAATTTTTTATCCACAACAAAATTTCAACTTTTTCATAAGGGGGGGATGTTGCGTATTTTTCAATTTATTCGTAAGGGGGGGGTGTTGCGTTTTTAATCAATTTTTTACTGACAACAAAATTTCAACTTTTTCATAAGGGGGGGGTGTTGCGTATTTTTCAATTAATTCGTAAGGGGGGGTGTTGCGTTTTTTTCAATTTTTTAACGACAACAAAATTTCAACTTTTTCATAAGGGGGGGGTGTTGCGTATTTTTCAATTTATTCATAAGGGGGGGGTGTTGCGTTTTTTTCAATTTTTTATCCACAACGAAATTTCAACTTTTTCATAAGGGGGGGGGGGGGTGTTGCGTATTTTTCAATTTATTCGTAAGGGGGGGGTGTTAATTTTTTTTCAATTTTTTAACAACAACAAAATTTCAACTTTTTCATAAGGGGGGGTGTTGCGTATTTTTCAATTTATTCGTAAGGGGGGGTGTTGCGTATTTTTCAATTTATTCGTAAGGGGGGGGTGTTGCGTTTTTTTCAATTTTTTAACGACAACAAAATTTCAACTTTTTCATAAGGGGGGGGTGTTGCGTATTTTTCAATTTATTCGTAAGGGGGGGGGTGTTGCGTTTTTTTCAATTTTTTATCCACAACAAAATTTCAACTTTTTCATAAGGGGGGGGGGGGTGTTGCGTATTTTTCAATTTATTCGTAAGGAGGGGTGTTGCGTTTTTTTCAATTTTTTAACGACAACAAAATTTCAACTTTTTCATAAGGGGGGGATGTTGCGTATTTTTCAATTTATTCGTAAGGGGGGTGTTGCGTTTTTTTTCAATTTTTTATCCACAACAAAATTTCAACTTTTTCATAAGGGGGTGGTGTTGCGTATTTTTCAATTTATTCGTAAGGGGGGGTGTTGCGTTTTTTTTCAATTTTTTATCCACAAAAAAATTTCAACTTTTTCATAAGGGGGGGGGGTGTTGCGTATTTTTCAATTTATTCGTAAGGGGGGGTGTTGCGTTTTTAATCAATTTTTTACTGACAACAAAATTTCAACTTTTTCATAAGGTGGGGGTGTTGCGTATTTTTCAATTAATTCGTAAGGGGGGGTGTTGCGTTTTTTTCAATTTTTTAACGACAACAAAATTTCAACTTTTTCATAAGGGGGGGGTGTTGCGTATTTTTCAATTTATTCATAAGGGGGGGGTGTTGCGTTTTTTTCAATTTTTCATCCACAACAAAATTTCAACTTTTTCATAAGGGGGGGGGGGGGGTGTTGCGTATTTTTCAATTTATTCGTAAGGGGGGGGTGTTGCGTTTTTTTCAATTTTTTAACGACAACAAAATTTCAACTTTTTCATAAGGGGGGGTGTTGCGTATTTTTCAATTTATTCGTAAGGGGGGGGTGTTGCGTATTTTTCAATTTATTCGTAAGGGGGGGGTGTTGCGTTTTTTTCAATTTATTCGTAAGGGGGGGTGTTGCGTTTTTTTCAATTTTTTAACGACAACACAATTTCAACTTTTTCATAAGGGGGGAGTGTTGCGTATTTTTCAATTTATTCGTAAGGGGGGGGGTGTTGCGTTTTTTTCAATTTTTTATCCACAAAGAAATTTCAACTTTTTCATAAGGGGGGGGGTGTTGCGTATTTTTCAATTTATTCGTAAGGGGGGGGTGTTGCGTATTTTTCAATTTATTCGTAAGGGGGGGTGTTGCGTTTTTTTCAATTTTTTAACGACAACAAAATTTCAACTTTTTCATAAGGGGGGGATGTTGCGTATTTTTCAATTTATTCGTAAGGGGGGGGTGTTGCGTTTTTTTTCAATTTTTTATCCACAACAAAATTTCAACTTTTTCATAAGGGGGTGGTGTTGCGTATTTTTCAATTTATTCGTAAGGGGGGGTGTTGCGTTTTTTTCAATTTTTTATCCACAAAAAAATTTCAACTTTTTCATAAGGGGGGGGGTGTTGCGTATTTTTCAATTTATTCGTAAGGGGGGGTGTTGCATTTTTAATCATTTTTTTACTGACAACAAAATTTCAACTTTTTCATAAGGTGGGGGTGTTGCGTATTTTTCAATTAATTCGTAAGGGGGGGTGTTGCGTTTTTTTCAATTTTTTAACGACAACAAAATTTCAACTTTTTCATAAGGGGGGGGTGTTGCGTATTTTTCAATTTATTCATAAGGGGGGGGTGTTGCGTTTTTTTCAATTTTTTATCCACAACAAAATTTCAACTTTTTCATAAGGGGGGGGGGGGGTGTTGCGTATTTTTCAATTTATTCGTAAGGGGGGGGTGTTGCTTTTTTTTCAATTTTTTAACAACAACAAAATTTCAACTTTTTCATAAGGGGGGGTGTTGCGTATTTTAGCAAAGCAGTTAGTGGTTATGATCAAAACTGGCATCTAAAAGGTTAATTTTTAAATGTGATTAATTAAATCATGATATAAATTAAACAAGAGCCCCTTCATGGGGAAAAAACAGAAAGACAAGTTGGGGAAAATATTGATCTCTCATAATTTTATTGCAGTTTAAAGTTCAAAATACAAATCTTGAAGTTAACAGTCCTGACGTCACTTTTTCTTAGCAGGGCAGAAGGGTTAAAAAACCAGCTTCTTCCATAACTGTTGCTTCAACACCCAGGACTAACACTCAAACTTCTAAATCTTTATTCTCTCTACTCTAGTCCAACTTTAAAACCAGAGACAGACCAACAAAGCTCCACCCTGTATGTGACTCAACACAGACAAACCACGAAACAGGTGGTCTTTTTCTCTAGACGCACACACACCGCCAGAAGATAAGTTTCACTGAGAGAAATAAAAGAGACTACTTCCACACAGAGAGGACAGCTTTAGGAGGGAATACTGAGAATACTGGAATACTGCCACTTCAGCCAGTTACTTACTGAACGCTGTACAGAGCTTTAGAAAACACTCAAGTCAAAGTAAGTTACAGGAAACTCTGGGGAGAAGGGAGAGGACTCTCAACAGTCTGACCTATTTGAGCTGACTGACTTTCGTGAGTTTTGCTTCACTCAGAGGAAAATGGCTTCTTGTTCAGAGGAGGATCTGTGCTGTTCTGTCTGCTCTGACATCTACAAACATCCTGTGATTCTGTCATGTAGCCACAGCTTCTGTGAAGCCTGTCTGCAGACGTGGTGGAGAGACAAGCAGTCCCAGGAATGTCCATTCTGTAAGAGAAGATCTTCAAGGACAGAACCTCCGTATAACTTAGTGTTAAAGAACCTGTGTGAGGCCTTACTGCAGAGAGATCAGAGCGCTTCATCAGACTCTGAGGATCTCTGCAGTCTGCACTCTGAGAAACTCCGACTGTTCTGTCTGGACCATGAGCAGCCAGTGTGTCTCGTCTGCAGAAACTCTGAAAATCACACAAACCACACTTTCAGACCCATCGATGAAGCTGCATTACATCGCAAGGAAGATCTCGAGGTTTTCCTGAAGCCCTTGGAGGATAAACTGGAGCAGTTTAATAATGTCAAACAAAACTGGGATGAAACAGGAAAACACATCAAGGCCCAGGCTGCAGACACAGAGAGGCAGATAAAGGAGCAGTTTAAAAAGCTTCACCAATTTCTAGAAAAGGAAGAGGAGGCCAGAATCTCTGCACTGAGGGAGGAAGAGGAGCAGAAGATTAAGAGGATGAATGAGAAGATGGAGGCTCTGAGCAGAGAGATAGCAGCTCTTTCAGACACAGTCAGAGCCACAGATGAGGAGCTTGTAGCTTCACATGCCTCGTTCCTGAAAAACTACAAGGCTGCATGGGAAAGAGTTGAGCAGCACTACCCGCTGGAGGATCCCAAGCTGTTGTCAGGAGCTCTGATAGATGTGGCCAAACACCTAAACAACCTGAGCTTCAACATCTGGAACAAGATGAAGGACATGGTCTCCTACAGCCCTGTGATCCTGGACCCAAACACTGCTGGTTCAAAACTCCTCCTGTCTGAAGATCTGACCTGTGTGAGAGGAAGAGGAGAAGAGGAGGAGCAGCAGCTTCCCGATAATCAAGAGAGGCTTAAAGGTTGGGGCTCTGTCCTGAGCTCTGAAGGCTTCAACTCAGGGACTCACACCTGGGACATCGAGGTTGGACAGAACAGAAACTGGGAAGTGGCTGTGTGTGAGGAGTCTGCAGTCAGGAGAGGATACATTTACTCTGGATTATGGGGCATACAGTTGTTAGATGATGAATACACAACATCCACCCTGTCAGGTAACCCCGTTGTTCTACCAGTGGGAGGACGACCTCAGAGGATCAGAGTGAATCTGGACTGGGACAGAGGAAAGCTGTCATTCTCTGATCCTGACACTAACACACACATACACACCTTCACACACACTTTCACTGAAAAGCTGTTTCCATACATTTTTAAAGGAGATTCACATCCTCTGAAGATATTACCAATGCAGGTCTCTGTAACAGTGGAGCAGTAAAGGAAGAGATGATGATGAAGTCAGCTCATGAAGTGCTTCTGTGTTGTTCTTATCTTTACATTAAACCACAGTTGTACAGATTACACGACAAAGAAGAAGAAGAACCTTTACTCATTGTTCATAACAGAAGTGAATTTTCTCTCTTTCTCAGTTGACGGTTCTAAGACATGAATGTGTCAATGCGAGTTTTTTTTATCAGTTATTTTCTCAAGTCAATGAAGGTAAATTCAGTTTTTTATTTCTTGTGAAAAACCACGTCGGAACTTATATTGTTACAGTTTGCAATGAGAGCTTTTTAAAGCAGCATGTTAGACGCTTTTGTGTGAGTCATTTATAGAACTGATTGTTTTCACTGTGTGATGAAATCACAAAGATCATTTTTTATATTTATGCTGTGTCCAAAACTGCATACTTTCACACCATTCATACTAAATGGGACGTCACATCGAGTATGATACAAGATCATAGTTTGCAATTTTGTGTATGTCAGAAATGCCAGGATGTATACTAGATCAGACAGAATTTTTAAAGCATGAAACGGGAGCACACTGGTCATAGTAAACCTGCCCCACAATGCACGGCGGCTCTCAGACTGTCCAATAGCAAAGCTCATAATAAAAGTTTCTGAAAAACATGTTACATGTTGCCAAATAATATTAAAATGATTACGTATTTGTATCAGTAATGAAAGTTTGCATATTGTTGTTGAAAAATGTTTACAGACCGGTCACTCTAGCTTGATGCTAGCTCATTGAACGGAGCTCGGACAGGAAGTACATCACTTCAGTGGTTCCCAAAGTGGGGGTCAGGACCCCCTGGGGGGTCGCAAGACACTGAGAAGGGGGTCACGAGAATTCTTCCAAAACATATTAAAATGAAAAACGACCTAAGATTGCATATTTTAACCATTAGTGTAAAAAAATTGTACCAAAAAAAGTAGTTAAAAAGATGATTTGTGTTCTACTTGTAGAATTTCCTACAATAAATTACTAAAATAATGTTACAGTGTTCAGGCTTTTGTGTCCTTTTGTGTTGTTCTAATCCCTGTGTTTGGATAGGCCTAGTCTCTAGTGCCTATTTTTGGGGGTCATGGGCCGAAAAGTTTGGGAACCCCTGCATCACTTGAAGCGAATTTGAGTATGTTGTTAACTGCATACTAACTGTCAGGTTCGTATGCATATATGACGTTTATATTTTTGGAGTATGTAGATGGCAGTATGTAGTATTTGGTTTCAGATACAGCCTTGTACTTTTCTGGTTTTACTCTTTCACAGACATGCTTCTCACAAACACGCCTGAATTACACACATGCAATAACAGGACCTGTGGACATGCGTTAATAGAGAACTGGTAGGATTAATAAAGTATGAGTATGCATGTGAAACTTTCAGTTTTGATATGAATTGTTCACTCTCTACATCCTGCTTCCTGACTGTGCATAGCCACCACAAGCTGCTGTGTGGTTTTCTCCGCCAAACCGGGCTGAAGTCTCGTCAGAGTTTTAAAAATCTGACTGGAATGTTTTCATATCTTAATATTATTAAAATTATTATTATTAAACAATTATTATTTGTATAATATGTAGTCTTGTTAAAAAGTATTTCAATCAGACGAATTATTCTACTAAAGCCATCCTCAAATATGCAATCCCCCCTCCCTGTAGCTGGTTTCATCCGAAAGCCACTGCATGAGATGGGTTCACCTCAGCGAGTAAGGACTCAGACACGAAGATGACAGGAAGCAGAGTGTGGCCGAATGTTGTGGTGTTAAACTAATTTTACCACCACAAACCTACATGTATGAGCTCATGGTACAACTGGATTTTTCCTCAGTGCACTTTTCAACACGAAACATAGAAAGGTCCTCAGCAGATGAAAAAACACGTCTCCCAAGGTCAACCAAAACGTTATTTGAAAAATATAACTATGTAACACCAGTAAAAAAACAAGGATTGCATTGGTGTAACAGAACATATTCATGTATTCATGTATTTATCTGCTCTGGTCACACATGGTGGTAGGTAAAGGTGCCCTCCTCCTCAGCAGCCCATTTCAATCGGTCGCCAGCGGCGTTTGCTTCACTGAAGCAGATCGTAGCAGTGATACTTCCAGCCTGTTCCCCACCATTTGTGTTTGCGCGTTAAATATGGCTTTGCATGTCAACATGTGCTGTTCTGTCTGCTCTGACATCTTCAAACATCCTGTGATTCTGTCATGTAGCCACAGCTTCTGTAAAGCCTGTCTGCAGACGTGGTGAAGAGACAAGCAGGCCCAGGAGTGTCCAGTCTGTAAGAGACCTTCAAAGTCAGAACCTCTTTGTACCCTGGCATTAAAGAACCTGCGTGAGACCTTCTTACTGCAGAGAGATCAGGGAGCTTCATCAGACTCTGAGGATCTCTGCAGTCTGCACTCTGAGAGACTACGACCGTTCTGTCTGGATCATCAGCAGCCAGCGTGTGTTGTCTGCAGAGACTCTAAACAACACACCAACCACACATTCAGACCCATCGATGAAGCTGCACAAGATCTCAGGGACAAACTCCAGGAATCATTGAAGACCTTAAAGGACAAACTGGAGGACCTTAATGATGTCAAAGATAACTGAGATGAAACAGGAAAAAAACATCAAGGCTCAGGCTGCAGACACAGAGGCAGATAAAGAAGCATTTTAAGAAGCTTTACCATTTTGTAGAAAAAGAAGAGAAGGCCAGAATCTCTGCACTGAGGGAGGAAGAGGAGCAGAAGAGTAAGAGGATAGAGATAACCCCGTTGTTCTATCAGTGAGAGGACAACCTCAGATGATCAGAGTGATTCTGGACTGGGACAGAGGAAAGCTGTCATTCTCTGATCCTGACACTAACACACACATACACACCTTCACTGAAAAGCTGTTTCCATACGTTTTTAATGGATTCACATCCTCTGAAGATTTTACCAATGCAGGTCTCTGTAACAGTGGAGCAGTAAAGGAAGAGATGATGATGGTGACGGTTATGTTTTAGCTAGCTTGTGTTCATCCTTAATGAAGTGTTAGATAGATTTGACTTTAACCTCCATCTTTGGGTTTTTTTACAATTGTGAATGCTCCGTCCTGATGTATCGTATAGTGTGAGCTCTCAGGTTGTGCCTAACAATCGGGCCTTGCAGTGTGAGTAAATCATGAGCTCTGACGATGCTTCATTAATGATTCAGTCAAACAGTGTGACTTTAATACACTCCAACAGTGTACACCGTGCTTTATTATCCTACAAATACTGTGTTCTAACAACGGCCTGACCGATATAAGATTTTTGGGGTAGATATCGGGGAGACGAAAAAAAAATCTGATACCAATATATTGGCCGATATCTTCTCAGCTCTATTGTTCGATCTGTAGAGATAGATTTAAATTGATCTCTCAAACACAGTTATGAAACACTTGTAAAAAAGATATATAATGAAGACAGGATGATCACTCGACTGGAAAGCAACTGCACATGTACGTGCTTCACCTCTCGACACTCTGGAGAGTGATAATACTTTTTGTAACTCATACAGCGCACTCTGCTGGTCAAAGAGAACTGCTAGTGCAGTACAATGAAACTCAAATGAAATATTTGACTGGTGAATAAATCTAGTAATATCGCCACATATCTGCAATAAAATTAGCCGATACCAATAGCCACTGGAAATGCTAATATGGGCCGATGTTATCGGCTGGCGATTAATCGGTCGGGCTCTAGTTCTAACACAGAATCTGTAAATAGAGAAAAAGGAAGAACTACATTTTTATTTAATTACGCAAACAATTAAAAAGTAAAGTTTTAGATTTTTATTAGAAAAGACAGCAACACTTATCATGACCCTCAATTTTCACTCCAGTAATATAATCACACCCCTTTTAAAAAAAAAACCTTCCCCCCCCTGAATTTCAATTCAATCGGCGGCCTCCTGTCTGGATCAGAGCCACGCCGGCACGCAGCAACAATCAGTACACACAGAGAGAGAAGTGTATGGCAGCAACCACACGTCCTTCTGGAGGGGAATGACATGGCCGACTCTTCCTCCTGCTGTCTGAAACAAGGACTAAGGCTTCATCCTCTACTGTGCAACCTGTAACGTCCAGATTCATCTCCTTTATTTCTGGTAAACCTGGAGTCAGCTCTGTTGAAGATGGGACACTACAAACGAGGAGGAGACGAACTAAAAGATCTCACAGATCAAGACCGTCCATTCTCATTTGTCAAATAAAATAAACTCAAGCTCAGCCTCATCCTCACTGACTTTATTTATATTTGCTCTTCCCTCCTTTTATCAGTATGAGAGTTGACTCCTGACGTCCTCTGGGCTTAAACGAGTCGTTGCACTGTCAGAGGACATCAGAAGAAAGAAGATTTAACCTTCTCTTTGAGTGCTGCAGATGCAAAAATCTTATCTCACCTGCATCAGTCTTTAGTCTTTAGAGTGCACCCAGGACAACAAGTTTCTAAATATACTTCAATATTTCTGTACTATAACTCGTAGTTATGAATGCACTATTAACAGAAGATGGCTATAATTACAATTGTCTATTATGAAGTAAAGCGTGTGAACTTTCACTCCTGTGGAACGAACATGAACAAGCTGAACTGCTCCGGATGATGACACGAAACAAACATAAAGAAACCTACATGATGTCTTAGACAAAAAAAAAACTTTTACTACGTCAGAATGTAAATTATCAGCTGTGTAAAAATAAACATACATGTTTTAATGAGACGATTAAATTACAAACAGACAGGATATCATAGGACATGGAGGAGCATACGCTGACATTTATCTAGAGTATTTTACTGCTCAAAACACAGTAGAATAATTTATTACGGTGAGAATGACAAAGATTCAGTTTGTCACTCCGGACATACACCCCTTGCCCTCCCCCTCCCCTCACCGCCCAGTCCGAACCCCGAGTCCAACAGTCCGTTGTTGTCATGAAAACCCAGTGACACAAAGTGCAAAGGTTTACTGCTGGCCCTCCTTCTTGTCTCCCTCTGATGAGCCCGAGCTGCTGCCACTGCTGCCTTCCCGCTCTGCTGCCATCTGCAGGAAGAAACAAACATGTGGGAGGTGAGGGACATGCATGACTTCAGTGTTCCTCATTTTAATAAAGTCCCTAATGTCCTTTTGCAGTGGCAATTCAATACAAATCACTTAGGAGGAAGTTACCAATAAATATATCGTAAAATTCTGCTTATAAGACGTACTTTTAAGACCTTTTATTCCTCCATCTAAAAAGTTGGCTGTGTCGTTTATACTGGTGTGACTAATAAACTAGTACAAAATGCTGAGACATGCAGACATGACCAGAAGTGTTGTCTCCACTACCACCCGCTGCGTACGACCTGATACGATTGAAAATGCATTCATTGTTTATCGCAAGCAGCTGTTTCAGTTATCTACACGGAGCAGGCTGGAGACGTCACTTCTGAACAGCTTTCCTCCATCATCAGATCATAATCCTGCCTTTATAGAAAAACGGGGGTAAACTGTTCCGTAATTAAAGCTTGTGGAGCGCTTTAGGTCTGGTTGAAAACAAAGACCATCGGCGGTAAGTTTGGCGACTCTTGCAAAAATGGGTTGCAGACTGTGAGTCCGAGCAGGATCAGTCCAACCATCAATGGGTGGACTGATGGGTGGACGCTCTTTTCTCGTGAAAAGAGCGTTTAGTTTTGCTGTCCTCTCTACATTGAACTTCGGGGTTAAATCCTTTGGCTCGATCTTAAACGACAAAAACGTGAGACCATTGGACAGTGCCTGTGTTCCTGAATCGTTACCTGTGATCACAACTTCTGAACTTTATCTGCGAACCAATTTGCACATACTTGTAGACTTATACTTATAGATTGTGAACTGTTACTTTATCAAGTCATGTTTATTTATGACGTGTGCTGCTGCCCTCTTGGTCAGGTCACCCTTGTGAAAGATCTTGATCTCAGTGGGTTAATTACCTGGTTAAATAAAGGTCAAATCAAAGTATATAAAAGTCCACATGTTGAAAAACAGATCTCTAAAATCTCTGCACAGAAACTGCTCGTTGTAGACTTTCCTGAATGCAACAGAAATGCACCTTTTTGAAATTTTAAAAGATTTTCAAATTGAGCGCTCGGACAGGCCGCACAAAAAAGGCGGAGCACTCGGAAAAGACGCTGGGCGCTGTGTTTTTTCTCCAGACGGCCGCTTTCTGCTGCGAAAGCTCTCTACTCATTGAAAAAAAAAAAACGCTAGGTGGACAAGGATAATGGACTCCGTTTCTTCGTCTGCCACCTCCGTGTCGTTCTTTTTATGCTACATAATTTTCAAGAGCGAGTGCGTTTGTGACAACAGCTTTAAAATGAATCTGAACAACGTCAGTACACATATTGTAACTAACAACTTCAGTTATAAAGGTATCAACGGTGACGAATGGGGCAGAAACGACCAACGCTTTCATAAAGCTAACAAGCCACACTTATTTCCCGTGCTTACAAATCTACACCTAGTGTCCCTCTTCAATGGTCATATTTGAATGCGTGTGAATGTAAAGATCCTCTACCTTCTTGTAGGCCATTTCGAAGAGTTTGAGCGACGCCTGCTGCAGCGTGGTGGCCGCCTGTTTGATGTTCTCTCCCGTTTCTGAGTCCTTGTTGGCCAGAAGATCCTTGACCTTTGTGACCTCCTCCTTCAGCTTGGTGCACTGAGAGACGTCAAATCACAGAGAGGAGAGGTTACCTCAGACAGTCGGCACATTTATACATACTGCAACAAACAAGGAACGAGTACGAGTACAAAATGTCAATTACCTTACAGACTAAGCTAGAGAATCCCACGTTACACTAATTTCACCTTTCGTGTTGTCAGTCTGAAACCTAAAGAGGAGCTTTACATGCTTTGCAGCTCAAAAAAGGATTTTATTAATCTGATACTGGCGTCAGTAGAAACACTAATTTCAGCCTCTGCCTGAAAATGGTTTATTTCAGCTACTGTCTCTTTAAGGTCCTCCTCCCCACTTTCTTCTGATTGGCCGGCTCTCTGGAAGCCTTTCGGGGGGCAGAACGCTGCATGGCGTGTTTTTGCTTTCATATCAGGTAACTATTGTGTGATCTGCAGAACAAGCAGTGTAGCGCCCTCTGCAGACAAATCCTGGGATTCCTCCAACAAACTCATGATCTGAAACGTTGCCCATGTTCAGTCTGGGCGTCCAGCATTGTAACACTGTACGAGTTTTAAAGTGGTGACCAGCAGAATAGGTCAACTTTAAATAAAAGAAGAAGGTTTGGAATTTCCAAACAAAAAACTTTATCCAATAATACATGAAGGTACGGCACATGTAAACATATTTATCCAAGTGTAAACTAATGAATGTGAGTGGAACATTCTTCGAAAGATTACTGATGTTCACATTTCAAACGGGATTGAATAAGATCAACATTCAGCAAAGCAGACAGACTTGATCTCACGCTCTAGTGACGTCACACTCTTGAAGTTTTACCTCGTCAGCAGGAAGCTGCTCTTTGAACTCCTCCATCTTGGATTCTGTGTCATGGATGATGCCCTCAGCCATGTTGACGGCCTCCACGCGGTCCTGTGAACAACAACATGTGGTGTTGGAGGCAGACGACAGCTCATGCACATTGCACACAGACAACAATGAAATAACAATGGATTTGTCAGAAACATTATCGTTCATTAATCAGCTCTGCTGGTTCTTCTCGTTACCTTCCTTCTCCTGTCCTCCTCTGCGTACTTCTCAGCGTTCTTGATCATGTTCTCGATGTCGTCTTTACTGAGACCTCCTGATGACTGGATCACAACTGAGCAGAGAGACAGACACAAGAGACGATGTTAAACTCTGAAAAAGCAGCAACGTAAAACAGCTAATTAGCCAAGTATTAAAGTCAAAAGAAAGACGGGAACACAGGAAGCAAAAACCACGTCATCCAAACACAAGCTTTAAAAAGGAAAACACTTCAGAGTTTGTTTACTGGAAAAAACATTTTATCATCAAGCTGAGGGATTTTTTCTTCTCCTCTTTAAGCACACGCATGACCATTAATAATGACTGTTGTCCTGTTCATGTTTGTATTAATCAGACATGTAACGAGCAAATTAATCATGTTTATAATCATCAGAAGTAACGTCGGAGGAATCTACCGTTTTGGTTCTTCCTGTTTCTTTTTGGTATTATTTACCCGTAATTTCTTTTTTGTAGGACAGATGGACAGTCACAGAAAAACTCAATAGTTGCTTTAAGTTTCCAGTTGGTAAAGAAAAAAAATGGGGTCTTGAGCTCGTAAATAAAGTCAATCTTGGTCAATAAATGTTTTTCTTCTCTTCCCGTCATTTTCTCCATTTCTTCTTAGTATTGTTGTTTTGTATAACAAAGACAGTCAAATGAAGCTTAAACTAAATGTTTGATTCTTGACTTGAATTTTCTTCTGCCCTCTGTTTAGTAGAAACTTTGGACAACTAATGGCACCAAGAGAATCACATTTCAATTGGCATGAACTAAATCAATGCTCTGATGGTTAAAGAGAAAAGACTGATATACACAATAGAAGCAGAGGGGGGCCATCAAAGAGGGAGTACGTATATTAAAAGATAATACTAAAAATAAGTCATCACTTTTCAATTTATACCGTAAAATCCTGTGTAGAAGTCGCACTTTTAATACCTATGTCTTACACACCACTGCGACCAATTTACCCGTATCAAATGCTGAAATGCGCCATCATTACCAAGAGTGCAGCCGCCAGCTTCACACACTGCACACTGGGAAACATAGCAACACAGACCAGGCTGGCTGAGTGACTTTTTAACATCTTTTCTCCCTCATGAGGTCATAATGCAGCATTTTAAGAAAATGGTGGTGTATTGGTCTGTAAATAAACCTTGTGGAGTGTTTGTCTGACTGAGTCCTATATTAAAGGTAACGAGGGACCAGTGGAGGTGGGCAGTACGACTTGGGGTCATCTGTGGGCTACTTCACAACTTTCACCTCAGGCTGAGAGCTCAACTACCGTACTGTAGCTAGTAGGAGTGCAAACTCCACAAAGAGAAAACAAACGAAACAAAAAGTGCGACACAGCTGTACAGCAACAGCACATTGTGAACTTGGCTGAACTCAATAGAAATCATCACGCAGGAAGACAGTTTCAAACTTCTCCTCTGGGAGACCGGACTGCGTCTTATATTCCGGATTTTACGGTAAGTAACAAATAGACAAAATGTTTCTGGGTAAATGAACCTTTAAATCCTGCCTTTTCAGTGTTTGTTAGAACGTAAAGGTTGACATAAAGAGAACAAGTTTTAAAGATTATAAAGTTGTTTTTGTATGTTTGTATTTGTGATATAATTTATATTAAACGTTCAGTATGTAAAATCCGCCGCTAGGGGGCTCTCAATCAAAACAAAAACAAAAGATGACGTAGAGGCTTGCGGTGTATCATGGGAGTAAAAACGAACGAACTCCGTGTTGAATCAATACGAACGGGCGAAACCGACCTGTGAAAGAAAACATGTGTACTGACGATGTATCCAAGTATAATTTACATGATGCAGCACATACAGCGACAGAACGGCAGCTTTCAGTAGCAGCTAGCGCTAGCTTATGCAGCGGTCTTTGACGTAACATCCGGTGTTTCCTTGACAACGATCAACATTTCGTGTCTATAATGGCGGCCGCCTATAAGACACGGTCCGTTACAACTATAAAATTACGGATTTCTCTGGCTTTGATAACTTTTGGAAATATTTGAGTTGATGTAAGTACTCAACTAAAAAATATATATAACATGGGTTTAGTCCATTTTTTATTAAAGTTAGATATTTTAATGTAAACATTAGCATGCAATTCTACATACTGTACCTTTAAGTGGAAGAGATACAAAAACACTAAATTGATTTGGTCGTTTTTTGTTGTCGTCATCAATATAGTTTGTTTTTTAATTTAGAAGTGAAAACTAAATATTTTAAAAAGTAGAAATGTCAGCCTTTTGAAGACCCATTTAGGATTAAATAAAACTCCTAAATGAAGTGATCTGATCATGTTCAGTACTCATGAAAGACACGTACTCTGCTGCTCCCGGCCCGTGCCCTTGTCCTTGGCGGAGACGTGCACGATGCCGTTGGCGTCGATGTCGAAGGTGACCTCGATCTGAGGGACGCCACGTGGGGCGGGGGGGACTCCCACCAAAGTGAACTGACCCAGCACCTTGTTGTCTGCAGCCATCTCTCTCTCCCCCTGACACACCTTGATCTCCACCTGAGTCTGCCCGTCCGCAGCTGTGGAGAACACCTGGAGCAGAGCAGAGGACGGAGAGGACATTTTCACACTTGTCGACACCTTGTTAGCAGAGAAAAAGGACAATGTCTTCACAGCAATCTGCACTCTGTCAGTATGAGTACCTGGCCTTTCTTGGTGGGGATCGTGGTGTTCCTGTTGATCAGTTTGGTGAAGACTCCGCCCAGCGTCTCGATACCCAGAGACAGTGGTGTCACATCCAACAGCAGAACGTCAGTGACATCACCAGCCAAAACTCCGCCCTGGATGGCTGCTCCTATGGCAACGGCCTCATCAGGGTTCACAGACTTACTGGGAGCGCGGCCGAACAGATCCTGGACCGTTTGTTGAACCTGCAGAGACGCACACAGAGGAGGTTATCTGTAGTTATTTGAATACCATTTCTCCTACATCGTCATACCTGAAGTTCCACTATTCCTCCTACATCTCCCTGTCACAATGTTTCTAGTGTCACCTCGGATTTTTTCTGTCTTTCAATCAAGTACCGTCGTGAAAACAAGTCTTAAATCAGAGTTATCTTTACGATTTATCGAGCAGCATGTGATTTGGTCTTTGTCTTTGTAAGAACCCCAGAGGCTCATGATGTGCCATGCCTTCTTACCTTGGGCATGCGGGACATTCCTCCGACCAGCAGCACCTCTCCGATGTCTCCCTTTGACACCTCTGCGTCCTGCATGGCCTTCTGACAAGGAGCCACGGTGCGGCGGATCAGGTCGGCCACAATGCCTTCAAACTGAGAGCGGGTAAGCTTCATGTTGAGATGTTTGGGACCGGAGGCGTCCATGGTCAGGTAGGGAAGGTTGATGTCGGTCTGGAAGAGAAAGCAACCATGATGTGAGCACTTTGTGGTTTATCTTTCGCTTCGTGTCACCAGGAGCAGGACTCAGAACTGTCAACGCTGACAGCAAACATGCTCATCATGAATTAAATTTTTTTTTGTTTGGCCCTGTACTAGGCCTGCCTTGGGGTCAGTATCAGGACAGTCCACTCTCACTGGGCCGAGTCCTGCAGCAGCTCAGCAGCAGCAGACTCTAAAACAGAACCTGCTGCAGCGAAGTACGACACAGGACGTTCTCTACCAGCACTGTAACACCGAGCCAGACACACACACCGTCCAGACAGCTGACTGAGAGCTGGATTATTTGTTTTAAACACAATCTTAGAAACACATCCTTGAAGAAAACGCAAGATAAAGGAGTTGTGTGTACCTGCAGTGAAGAGGAGAGCTCACACTTTGCCTTCTCCGCAGCCTCTCGGACTCTCTGCAGAGCCATGTTGTCTTTGGTCAGATCCACACCAGACTGAACAGAGAGAGACAAACAACACTGGTGAAATCCTGGACGTGCAGACAGAACCACACAGGTGGGAGAATCAGCTAAAGGCCAACACCGTTCACCTCTCTCTTGAACTCCTTGACGATGTGTTGGAGGAGGTGCTGATCGAAGTCCTCTCCTCCCAGGAAGGTGTCTCCGTTGGTGGACTTCACCTCAAAAACTCCTTTCTGGATCTCCAGGACTGAGATGTCAAACGTACCTCCACCAAGATCATATACAGCAATACTAGAGACAGAAAACATGGGTAAATAACTCAGGAACATAATGTATGGGTGTTTCTTCATGCAGATGAATGTGGCAGTATGCTGCTCTACTCACATCTTATCCTGGGTTTTGTCGAGGCCGTAAGCCAGAGCAGCAGCTGTCGGCTCGTTGATGACACGCAGGACGTTCAGACCGGAGATCTGACCGGCATCTTTGGTAGCCTGAGAGTGACAGAAATGCATCACACATGTGACAGTGACTACGTTTACATGCACACCATATTCCGATTAAGGTCCATATTCTGGTTAAGGCAATATTCCGAAAAAGGTGTTTACATGCTCCGTAGAGTGCTGAGCTACTGGAATATTCCTGTTTACATGTTAATCAGCATATTCCGAATAAACCGTAGTAGTAGTAGTAGTAGCGTCATGACAAGACGTCATCTAGGGGCGTAAACAAATTGTTAACCTGTCCTGCTTCGGCGTTCCGACCGTGGTCAGAGCGCACAGGGGAGACTTATTTGTCTGCTCCAGGGCTGAAGTATCGTTCAACTTCGGGGCTAACCCCCGTCACTTTGACTGGGGTAAAACAGACACGGAGAGTCCGGCTGGTAGCTTGAGGTGTCGGGTCGTTTATTTCGCACACACATAACTTGTATAACAGTACCATTGAGTTTAACGTTTCTCTGCCTAATTCTGCTCCGGTCCCCGGCATCATAAAGCGCCTCTCGCACACATCTGCAGAACACACACACTCGCCTCGTTTTCTCTCTCTCCTCACTCGCTCCACCACCCACACACATGCGCACTGAGCTCCTTCACAGACAGACATCCGCTACTTGTATAACAAAATCCTTGAAGTAGCATATTCAGGAGCATATTCCGACTAAGGCGTTTACATGGCCCAATATTCGGGTTGATACAGGCATATGCCAGGGGTCTTATTCGGGTTTTTAATAATCGGAATATGAGCTTAATCGGGTTATGGCAATTGGAATAAGGTGTTTACATGACTCCTACGCAATCGGAATATTGTCATTATTCCGATTAATACAGGAATATGGTGTGCATGTAAACGTAGCCAATGTTTTAAGGTGCAAACTTGGTCTGTGCTTCTTCACTGCTCTCAAGACTTGATCACAACGTTTCGACCAGAGGTCTTCTTCAGGTAATCTAACATTTAAAAAGACAGCACTACGAGAAACGATTGATTTCAACACCCTTAGTGCCTACTATCCAATGTTTTCTCCTGGTAAAGTTAAGGATGTTTTTTATCCACCAATACTTTTCAAATGAACATTTCATTCCTAATATATACACGAGAGGATGTTACACTTCAGTGTTTTGTGGGATTTTTTAGGGACCTATGATTCACAGTATTAACGACTTCACAAAGCCTGGGTCACCTACAGAGTCACTTTTTACAAAACGACAGAGATGACCATTAAAATTGTTGTCCATCATGCTGCAGGTGAAAAGATCCACCAAGAAAAACAAGCAGCAGAGCGGACACAGGAGCAGATCTTTGCCACAGCTGACCCTGTTTACGCCGTGGTCTGTATTATCTGCACTTACTGAAGCATTAACTTTAGCTTAGTTAGCATTACGAGCTAGCAGGTCTCCATTTAAATCCTTCCTAGCACTATAAACATTGACTGGTTCACCGGAGCTAAATGCTGCTGTGCTAATTTCACCGTTTTAAAATTGTATCTGACATAGGAGACGAGAAAAATACATATTGCTCCTTCAATTAGCTTTTAAATTAAGTAAGCCAGTTTGTTCATATGGAGGTGTTAATTAATTCACTGTGTACTGTGTGCTTCACTTTGGGGGATTAAAATCCAACACTGCTGCGTCTGTTCACAAACAATTATTTAAAGCACGTCAAAAAATCCATGAGAGTACAGAGTGAGGGAGGTGGAGGACTGAGTTACGTTTGACCCCTCAGAGATGTTCTTTGTCCAATTTCTGATCCGATTGTTAAGTGCTGATGTTTAGGTCATAGGGATTATGAATGAAAACACATCAGCCAATAGGTGAGGTAAGTGAGCGTGTGTGTGTACCTGTCTCTGAGAGTCATTGAAGTAGGCCGGGACCGTGACCACAGCGTTCTTCACGTTGGTTCCCAGGTAGCTCTCTGCAGCAAAGACACAAAATCATTATCAAAACTTATTCTTAAAAATGTACATGAGGAGGAAATTGATCCAGAGCAGCTGCTGTCATACCTGCAGTCTCCTTCATCTTCATCAGGACGAAGGCTCCAGCCTGGCTCGGGGAGTACATTTTCCCATGAGCCTCCACCCAGGCATCACCGTTAGATGCACGAACAATCTTGAAGGGGACGTTCTTCCTGTTAATGAACACAAATTTAACCTCACTAAATGTACTACTTTTTTTCCTTCAGTTGTTTTTACCAACATTTAAAGAATGTTTTGCAGAAAAGTTGCACTCACAGGTCTTTCTGGACCTCCGGATCGTCAAAGCGACGTCCGATCAGCCTCTTGGTGGCGTACAGTGTGTTCTGAGGGTTGGTGACAGACTGGCGTTTAGCGGGCATTCCCACCAGACGCTCCCCATCGGCTGTGAAGGCGATTACTGAAGGAGTCGTCCTGGCTCCCTCTGCGTTCTCCAACACCTGAGAGACACACGGATAACCCATTATTTGGATTGGATTGGAGTAAACACAGTTCATTTGTCCTGATGAACTCTTTATCTCTTTCAAACTGCTGCTCTTTATCTTCAGTCCCAGTCTCACAGCTCTCAGGAAATATCTGCTTTACAAACAGATCCTATTTCCATGAATTTTAACCGAAAACTACCAACAAGGAGATAAAAACATCCTTATCTTTTAACTTCTCCGTTTGACACAAAACCCAATTTTCCAGAGCAAACACAGGGAGTGCTGCAATTCAGTCACACTGAAGTTTAGATAAAAACGAGAAGGCAAACAATCTGAACTGCAGGACACTGAAACAAACAGAGGCAGCGTCAATGACGGTGCCACAAATTTAACGCAGACACCTCGTCAGCTTCAGTTGGAAATGATTCAAACTGAGTGAAAACGTGTGGTTATCTTAAACTGAAACCACCGTCACACATGAGCCTCACAGAGGGAGGTCATCTGTGTTGGACGTTTGAACAACTCAAAGTCGTCGGTTTGGTTTGGGGGGTGGGACAGCTGGGTGGAGGGTGCAGAAGGAGTCATGGTGACTGTAAATATCACCACAACATGTTTGTTGTAGACGTTTGATCAATACAAACACAACAGAAGAGAACATAATCCAGACGCCTGAGATGAGCAGTGAAGAGTAAAAGCAGAGGAACTCCACATAGTGAAATCTACGACTTGAATGTTCCAGATTGCTTCCTGCTGCTATCACATCCGACTCCCCCCCCCCAAACAACACACTGACTCTTTACCACGGGGCCTAGCAGGAAAAAGTTTGCTTCACTTTGGGTGAAAGTATTCAGACTGTGTCCACACATGAACTCCTTCTGGACAATGTAGGGACATTGTCAGGAGTTTGGTGCGCCATGTTTGAAAGGACACAAAGACGCTCAGAGTAAATGTACACCCAGGTGAGTTCAACTGTTGTTCAATGCAGATGAAACATCAGCTTAAAAAGTCGTCTGCCTTTGACCCCAGATACACAAACTGGTCATCAAAGAGCTTAAGGCAATGAAGGCCGTCTGTTGCGTTGCCTCATGTTGAGTGCAGCTGAAGGCAAAGTAGCAGGTACATTCTGTGCCTGTGTGAGAAGAAATACTCCTACATACCAGCAGGGGGCAGTGTCTCACCCAAGAGAGATACTATTCGTCCTAAGAATGTGAATTTTTGTAACATTGCAGACACAAAGCAATGCGTGCACACATTGCTTGCAACTCTCTCAGCCACCACAGTTTTGTGATATAGCTGCTTCTTTTTCAGTTAAACTTATGCAAGAAGAAAAGACTTCTTGTTTGCATGTTTTCCTTTCCTTCCTGCAGGGATTCCCTCAGCTGAACAGCCAATCAGAGGGATCCATCTCACCAACAGCTCCACTGCTGGTTCAACATGCTCATTTAACATAAAAGGCAGATGGAGGACCGTCAGCCTGATGAGTGTTTACTTTCATTTGAGAGATTCAAAAACAAAGACAACAACATTGGAGGAAAAGAGCTGCACACACCTCCAACAAAAAGTATTAAAAGAAACTTTTTTTCAGCTACACAAGGAATGTTGACAAGTATCTGTATCGCTAAACAAATAGCAACAAAATGTTGTTGCACCTGCATAAAATAAATGTGTATTGTAGTTTACTGGTGACTGCAATCTGTACCGGTACCCAAAAGACCAGCAATCAAGATAAACCTACACAGAGACGTCGGTAAGGAACCCACTGTTGTTTGTTTACATTAAATGCCAGAGGGGGTAACTGTCAAATATCTTACATGTTGTCTTAGGGTGTTTTCACACATAGCTCGTTTGCTCTGGTCTGGATCATGAACCAATTTCTTCCTTTGTTGCATAATGACCTCAAGATTGGTCTGTGTTCACACGCAGACATTTACAGGCGGACCAAAATGTGTGATGTGCGAGGAAAATGCTGATTGGTCCGAATTTCTTGCAGGAAAAATCCCAGAAGTAAACAAAGGCTAGTTGACTCCTGCCTGGCTGTGGCTGCTCCAAAGACACTTTATAATTTCTAAATGGAAGGGCAACTACACGGATTGATGTCAGCTCTGCCTATCAGCTTTTACATTGCTCACTGTAGACAAACGCAACAGTTTGAAATTGAGGCAAAACTTCAGCTCTAAGATAAAATATTGATGTTCTGGAGATGCTGAAGATGCTCATCAAGACAGTTCAGGGGAAGGAAGGTGCATGTTAATCCGAGTGAGAAGAGTTCAGTGTTCGGTCAAAAGTTGTGAGCTAAAATAGTCATCCGACCAAAAAGATTTATCATGCTGCTGTTGTGAAAGGCTGTTGTGAAAGGCTTACAATCCTACCCATAATGCACTGCACGACTGGCTACTGTAGCTGGTTTAATCCAGAAAGCGCAATGCTTCCTGCAGTTATGTAGGATAGAGGTCGATTCATGTTCTCACTACAAATGAACCGCACCAGAGTACGAAAAAAAAGCGGACTGAGACCTACCATTTCATGCAGTTTAGGTACGGTTGTTTGGTCTGCACGAGCATTTGATTGACAGCTTTCACAGCAGCACAAACAAACCACACTAACTTGACAAAAGGACTTGAGTTCGTTTTAACCGACCTAACAGGTAAGGTATTTACGTAAGTCCCTCTTATTTAATGCAGGGCCTTCCATAAGCGCTGCTGTCAGCCAAACAGCAAACTAGTTACTTAATTACAGCCTGCTTCTTTTTCTCTTGTTGAGTCTAATAAAAAATAAGTTTAGATTAACAAGCTGCGGCTTGTTATCCTGTACATTTTATAGGCATGCGCCTCTGTTCTGTCTGTGTTTGTCGACCCCGCCTCTCTGTGAGTCTGTGCCCCGAGGCTCAGCTGAGAGGAGACTCCAGTGTTAGATAAATATGAGAGAGAGATGACGTTCATTGACTTCAGTGATATATTACGGTAATTGAAAACAAGAAAAATCCCAATATTTGGTGCCTAGGCTTCTTTTTTTATTGCCGTATCGAAATAGTTTGATTTATACTAGTATTGTATCGAAGTTTTTAAGACTCTGGTATCATGACAACCCTACCACCTCTAATGGTCCGGATAATGGTCTACCGTTACATCTGAAGGCATCTGAAGGCCCAGGATTCTGCTCCACACTGAGGTCAATGTAAACAAAGTCCTCACATATACAGTTCAATCCCATTTACACAGAAAAGGATTCAGGAGAGAATCAGGCAAGAGAGATGTCTTTTCAATACAGGGTTAATGGTTCAACCCTTCTGATAGTCTCTCCTGGGAGACATTTGACGGCATTTCATTCCGTTCAATCAAAGCACTAAGTGTGTGAGTGTCAGATCAGAAAGTTACTAAAAGTTTAAATACAGCCTCCAAAGTTTGACACCTGACAGACGGGGGGTTTACGGTTCGACGAGCATCTGCCAGAGAAAACTGTCCCAGTCACTGTGGATATTCATGGTTTGAAAACCGAAGAGCCACATAATCAGAGTTATTAAAGCTGACCATTGACTGAAATATCTTTAACAGACGTGTAAAGTGTCTGTTCATCCTCACCTTGGCCTGTTTGCCCTCCATGACCGCCACACAAGAGTTGGTGGTTCCCAGGTCGATGCCAATGACTGAACCCTTGACCGCTTCTGACCTGCAACACACAACACACACACACTCATTGTAATTGTTGTAGTAGCAGCTTTGTTATGAACTCATCTATTATACAGAACAAAGATACATGAGGACATTGAATGGATAGGTTTTTTTTTTTTAAATCAAGTATTTTGTCCAGCAGAGTAGTACAATATTAAAAACTGTATTAACTTTCCCTATGGGCGGCTGTGGATCAGTGGTAGAGTCGCTCTCAACCGGCAGGTTGGGGGCTTGATCCCCAGCTCCTGCAGCCACATGTCCAATGTGTCCTTGGGCAAGAAAGTTAACCTCACCTTGCTCCTGCTGCTTTGGCGGCAACATGTGATTGTGTTGGATTCGTTAATATTGATCGACACTTTACATAGCAGCCTTACAAGCTGCCTGTGATGTTTCGCCTTCAATCTGAATGGCATGGAGGCGTAATGGTGGGACGAAGTGATCCCCCCTCTGTACCGTCTTCTGAGGTAGTCACAGAGGCGTTACAGAGGTGAGACAGTATCAGCTAAGCCAGCAGGGGAGCACAGCGCTGTATGTGTGCATGTTTGACTGTGTTTATGTGGAGCTCCCTCTGTGCTGTGCTTCCACAACACAGAAACGCAATGTGGATTCACAGACTGGGACACCAATATTACGCCATCGCTGAATCAATATGAAAGTACAAAGATGTGGCGGCACTTTTGCCTAAAAGCAGTCTGAAAAGGTCTAGTGTGTGAATGGGTGTGTAGGTGTGACATGCGGTGTAAAAGCCCTTTGAGTTGTCAGACGACTAAAAAATCCCTACACATGCTCAAGTCTATATAACAATTACCCATCCCTATTTCTTACACCACTTCAAACGTACTCATTGGACCAATACTCACGCATAGTCCCTCCTGGACAGAGCTCTGAGCGCGTCTGGTTGGAAGCCGCTCCAGCATGCCTGCATGTGAACAGATCAGAAAAGAGCTTTTTAGAAACAGTACCGTACGCAAATAATAAAATCAATTATGCTTTTTTATTTGTTATAATTTAAGAATCCCCTCGTCTGTGCCATATTACAATCCAGTAATTAATACATCAAGTTGAATTAAAAGCAAAGAGAAAAAGTTCTACGTATAAATAATTTAAAAACTGCTGAGGACCTTTAAATCTAAAAGCAGTATTCTTTGATTTCAGATTGCTTCAAGTCTAACATCTTGTAAATGACAGAATTAAATAATAAATTAACGTGAACAAGCATCAAATATGAATAGCTGATCAGCAGAGTTGTGAATGCGTTCATTAACTTTCACACAACATGTGAGTTGTTGCAGCATGTAGGGAGGAGGACCAACTCACTGAAGGTCACTGAGCCTGTCATCCGGTTCAGTCTTTACACCGTTAAAACTCATGTAATAACATGTTTAATTAAACATACAAGACACCCACACTGATGTAATTCAAACACAAAGAAGTGCGTTTTTAACCAGATATTTGACAGCTTAAACGACAAATGTAGGCTGTTAGCATAGCACGCAGCATCTGGTATCACTTTAAATGGGAACACAACTTTGTTAAACGACAATAAAACATGGCAGTGGTAATATTTATTTAACGACACCTGAAATGTGTGTTTAAGTATGTAAATTAACAACACGATAAGAATTTTACCAGTTAAATGCGAAATGACATCTTGATTGTCACGATTGGAGTAAAATGGCCTTACGCTAGAGCGGATAGCATTTTAGCTAGCCGGTGTTATGTCGAGATGTGCTACCCTGGCTACTTGACATATATCATAAGTAATGCTCAGCGTCAGTGTGTGTATAGTGTTAATAAAGTGTGTTTAAAGCTCACCTTCTTAACCAAAGAGGACACATTTCGTGTACAGCTGCTCGTCGGGAGAGTCCTTGAAACGTTTCTGGCGACGCTCAACATTTTTGACAAGTCGGCTAACACGGTAACAAAATTCAATGAAACGTACGCAGCGGTTAAATGTCAAATAAAAGCTTCTCGTTCGCTAACAGCACAATAAGCTTCAAGTATGTAAACTCTCCGGGTGTCTCTACGCGTCCACACGGTGTGTCCTGGGTGAATGTACAGCTGTGTTCCTGCAGGATTGACTTTAGAGACGTAACTGCGAAGCTCTTTCTGGAATTATCCAACACATGTTGCACCATGCACCGCGGGAGGACCCAAAATCGGGCCGCCAACACACTGCCTGAATAAATGTAAACAGTTTAGTAAATATTTGTGACTCAATGTATTAATTATCGCGAAGATCTTATACGCGGTATTATGTAAATAAGATATTTGATAGTTTAGATACAAACATGTACAAAACATCTGCATGTTGTTGCTTATTTGTGGTCAGGAAATGACTGGGCCTGATACACGCAGTGGGCATGTGAAGGTCATGATGTAACGACGGTGAGGGTGTCACGTGTGTTACATCAGGGATGCTGAATGAATTTATACGATTTATACCTACTTTCATCCCATGCTGAGACTGGTATTGATCTATTCTAGAAATGTATGTAGACTGCAATTATAACAAAATATAGGATGCGCTCAATTTCTAGAGTTCTTCTAGAACTCAAACAAATAAGTTTGTCCAAAGTCACCATTAACAGTAATTTAAAAATTTCAAACAAACATCTGAACACTGTGAGCTGCCTGTTGCAACACAGCCTAAATAGTGGATTTCGACATAAGTCCCACCTCTGGCAAGGCAAATAGCCAACCATTATAAGGGATTTTGGGGATGGCACCTGGGGTGGCCAAAAAGATTTTAAGGGGGGCCCATGCATGCCACCTCTGGCCACCCATCTGGACCTGGACCTGGATCTGGACCTGCCCCTGCGCGTGTGGCCCACCCCTGAAAGACCTGACAGGCATTGGCTGCTATTTATGAAGCCTTTAAAAGACTTTCTTGTAATCTTCCACCATACATCACTTCTCTATCAAACTGTGCTAATTGTAATTATCAGACTCATTCAAGTGATTGGCTAATGCTCAACGTTTAACGAGTAAACAGTAAAACTGAGAAATTATCCTTTTACCGTTTGTGCTGCACACACCTGGGACACCTGCAACACACATTACAATTTAGCACAATTGTAACCATGGATCGATTTCAAATTACTCTGCTCATGAATGTAACTATTTTAAATGAAGTGATGTAATTTCCCTTCTCTGCTATTTATTTCCCTGTGACGTATAATTTAACAATTTGTCTGTTTTCTTTTCTTTTTTTGTCTTCTAGTTAGTTTATTTAATAGTGCTCTCAACATCATTGCGGTGGAGATGATGGACACTTTCAAATATTTTGGGGGGGAAGATCCATGGGCTTGACATGAGCACAGCCACACCGCTGTGGTTGAAAAATCCCTGCAGAAACTGTTTGGCCTCAGGCGCCTGAAGAAGTTTGGCCAACAGAGCTGGGTGACAGCTGCCAGCCTGCAGGAGCTTTACGACCAGCGATGCCTCAGGACGTCCCTGAGAGTCATGAATGACTCAACACACCCTCACAAATGTTAGTTTCCACTGCTGCCCTCAGGACATAGATGCAGGACTCCGACAGCTCACACCACCAGTCTGAGGAACAGCGTCTTCCAACAGACCATAAGATCATAATAATAATGAAAAAGCCTTCAAGTGCAATATAACCCCTGTGCAAAACTGACCAATCAGGGGTGTACATTTATGCTCCACCTCATTCTGCCTTCAAAGTAAAAAAATACATATTTTTTTGTTCATCAAAATCCTTTCTTCTGATTTATGTTCAATTGTATTTTCTCTTTGATGTCTTATATTTTATTACCTCCACACAAAGGAGCCTCCTAGCACAAGGATTTCACACCATTGTAATGATATAACCAGAGTGACAATAAACATCTGGAAAATGAGGGCATGCTCTCAATCGTTTCCCCCTGAGATTAAATAAAGGTTGAAAGAATGATTGAATAAAGTAATAAAATAGACAAAGCAGTAGAATAATAATCATTGGTAATAGTTCAGAAACCCAATCTGTTAATCCATGCCAAAAAATGACTATGTTCTTTATTGATTCATCTGTAGCAGTTATTTTCTCAAATAAATATCTCAATAACTCCACAGAAATTGTCATTAGTGCTGATCATAATTTCTCATGTTGAATTTAGAAGGAGAAAAAAAGGAAAAAAGAAATTCATCACTGTTAGAAAACTACAATGAGAGTATTTTTTTGGTCAATTTGTTTAAATAATCACTCAAACAATAAGAACAACTGCAGATTCATTTTCTGTCTATCACCTAATAAATTAAATGAGAAACAATTTAACTCAAGTTTTAAGATTCTGAGAAATGAGGCAATAAAATTCCCGCCTCAATGAACCACAGCCTCTATAATAATCTTTAGGACATGACATCAACATCAACACTGCTGCCTGTAAGAATAAAAAGACTAACCTCAATTATGTAATATTACTTTTGTCCACTGAGTGGCACTAGTGAGTGGTTAAAGAAACCAGTGTGTAACATCTGCTTACAGGCATTACAGAGCTACGTAAATTAACCTCTGTCTCTTTAACGACTTTACGTTGGAAAAAGGCTTGTGATGATAGTACAAGAGCAAACCTCTTGGCCCTTCTACAGGAGCGCAAGAACAAAAAGAGAAGTTCTCCATCCTGCTCCACCGCAACTTTAAAGAGGTTTAGAGAACCCCCTGTAAGGGATTCAAAATCAGAGGATGACTGTGATGGTGCAGTGGTTCCTGAGAGGATTTTTATAGAAGCTAAAAAACTTCAGCAGTCCTACATGAAGAAGTTTCACGTGGTTGCTGATCAACTAAGCGAGGCAAACAAAAAGAACGTTTTTGAATAGCCTTCACTAGATTTTTTTATTATTTTTTTTACATTTGAACTGATGTTTCTCTCAATTGCTTGTAACATGTATGAATTCTTTTTTTATGATCAACATTTTTACAGATACAAATATTGAACATAGGACAATCAAATAAGGAAATCCTATATAGGCCTGCACTCCACCTTTGTGGTGTCCACCTTGGTTAGAGTGCACAGTTTGAAAAAACAAAGTTCCACGCTCAAAAGCACATATACAACAGATGCCCATCCACACATATAAACAAACAAAAAAACACACACACCTCTATACACTACAGTCAAAATGACAAAGAGCTTGAGATAAAGAAGGATACGCGGTGTGAGGCACGGGCAGAGCAGACAAACAGAAAGGAAAAATATATACGTATACACACATAAAAACATATAAGAAGGTAGGGTTTGGTCATCGAGCAATAAATAAACTACTCAATATGGAGGGAAGAAAGGTGGATTTAGCCTGGGAGTGAGATGCTGATTCAGTGCTGGACTCCTATAAATAACAGAATATCTGTTAATGTACAGCTACTTGCTGCTGATGCTGTGCTGAACTCCTATGAATAACGGAATGTCGAGTGGAACTTTTCAAAACGCCAGGTGTACTCCTGGTGTTTATGTCTGTGCACTTGTGGATAAATTGAGCAGATTACATATGTTTGTTGCAAAAATTAAATTAATTTAGAGGGGAAAACACATTTGATATAAATACAAACCTAATAGATACAACACAGATAAGATAAGCGTATGACATAAAAAAGGATGTTGTTTTATGCTGAAAGGGGTTATTTTTATATTGTGGAGGTTCCTTGGCGTACCACCAGAGGGAGCCCACGTACCACTATAGAATGAGAACCACTGCCTTAGATCTTGCAGACAGCCCCAAGTAGACGATGGAGGAACTGCAGTGTTTTGCACTTCTGCATTGGCTTCATTTTTCAACATCAGAGTTTGTTTCTTCGTTCTCTCTCACTCCTCATAAGCTCTGATGCTTTAAGTTTATGTCAAACTAGGACATAGTATACTTGAAAAACTGTTTGCAGGTTTCATGAATAACCTTTATTTTTCTAGGTAGATGTTTGAAATTATGAATTAATAAATACATCATTGAGATAATGATCAAATCCACTCTAAACTTCTTCATTTTTTCCTGCGTATCTCCTGCAGGGCTGTCTCAACCTTCAACTGGATGATATGAGGAGCCAGACAGTTGATAGGATCAGTGAGAAGCTGTCAGAATGACATAAGTTAAAAAAGGAAACAGGATTTGTAGAAAAAACTGTTAAAAAAGGTTTCCTCTTTGATTTTCAGCGTGCTGTAATTATCTGTGTTTGTAAGCTCACCATGTCTCCTGGTCTGTCAGCAAAACCTCCCGTCTCCTCGTCCTCACAGGACAGAATAAACATCCGCAGCTTGGCCTTGTCCATCCAGTGGATCCTGCCCATGATTTTCAGCCACGCCAAAACCCACCACGAGTAGCAAACATCTGGAAGCTGAGTGAGATAGAGACAACCAGAGCCCAGTCCATATTGTGACAAAGATATGAATTTCAATGGACAAGTTAGTCAATTATTGTTGTCATTTTGAGGTACCCATCAGAATTTAGAGGTACCCATTGATTTATCCCAAGGGGGAAACTCAGCCATTGCTCTTATACAGTATAATATAGGAAGTAGTTCCACATTTCAACAAAATAAGAAATATGTATAAGAGATGCAGACTAATGCGTATGAATGACATTAGTTACATATGATGGTCTCCCTACATAGAAACCACTGCCATCAGTGTGTGAATGGGTGTGAATGGGTAGGTGTGACATGTGGTGTAAAAGAGCTTTGAGTAGTCAGAACACTAGAAAAGAGCTACATAAGCTCAAGTCCAGTCCATTTACATTTAAATTCATTTATCGGAATTTAAGGAAGAATGTGTGACTTTCTGATCCAGTAGATGTCGCCCTTTGAGCACTAGCATTAAACCAAAACAAACTGCTGTTTGGCCACACAGTAATGAAATATTACTGATACACATTATCTCCATCAGTTTAGCCAAATTATAAATGATCATGTGTCACTTTACCTGGATCATTGAACTATAACTTCAATAAAATATCAAACTATGAATGGTAGATGGACTTGAGGCTACTTACTTACTTTTTCACAATCCTCAAGTGATTTCTTCCATCTACCCCACACACCATTCCATTCATAGGGGCATAGGAACGCATACAGAGGTTGAGTGTCTTGCCCAGGGACACATCGGACATGTGGGGCTTGAACTCGCAACCTTGCGGTTGACAGACGGAGACGCTAACCATTACACCACAGACCGCCCCAAAATAATTTTAATTTTTGGTTAATTTAAAGTATTCACCCCGAAAACTGAAAACAATAGTCCAAGTCAGTTGCAACAAAAAGCATTTGCAGATTACAAAAAAACACTTCAGCTGTGAACAAATCGAAATGCAATCTCAGCATTCATCGAAAATAACTCGCTTTACGTTTCTATGGAAACAGCGCTACATAAAGCTAGCTGGCTAGCAGTTACATTCTAGCTAGCGTTAGTCTACAGCTAACAGCAAAACAGAAGTAGCTTACTCAAAAGTGAAAACGCTTACTTAACTTACAACAACATCCTCTCTCACTGTTAGCAATACCAGGACTAAAGGGGTCCTTAGCATAGTAATAATAATAATAATAATAATAATAATAATAATAATAATAATAATAATAATAATGATGATAATAATAATTGAAAAGTGGTTTCATTTCAAGAAAGCACGCATTTATTGTTTCCCCGAATCTACTGGACACTTGTTACTCATTGACAACTGTTAAGGGTAGCATTGTGTTCATGTTGTCCCGAAAATCTAATAAGGCTCATCAGTGAGGTTCCGGAAGTTAAAATCCCATTGATTTTCTCCATAGCGGGTTTGAAGCTATAGTACCGTAAACATCCAAACTTACCACGAGCTACTCGAGAGTAAAACGATGGTTTATGCTCCTGTAGGAGACACAAGATCGTATGATATCAACCTCGTTTTAAAGACAAGACTTTTTCACTATATCTGGTTTCGCTAGCAGGCTAGCTAGTTAGTTAGCTAGCACGAAAAGTACTAATAACTTTGTCATGCGGCTGTGAATGTAGTTGATAATTTCCACAACACACACTTCAAGATATTACAACACTTGCATTAACAGTATAAACACTAAAACAAAAGTTACTTTTAAGAAGAAACGATATCATTCGCAATGGATTGTGGGATGGGTAGTTCCTTGACTATGGACGAAAATGATATACAGTCTTGTACCTTTGCCTTTTGTGTCCCCGTTTTGTAATGCCGTTTAGGTACGAGTATTGGGGTAGCTGATTGTCTTGGTTCCAGGCGCCAATCTCTTGATATAAGGATTTTGTGAAAGATTAGGGGAGGATTTGAATGGGGACGATTACTTCCGGATCCAGAGCCACTGAAAAAGTGGGCGGATACTATTGAGCTCAATAAGACCGGACACGAGACCTCCACCAATCAAATCATAGCGCACAAAAACGTCAGAGTTCAACAGTCATCATCACCAGTGCCCGTGATGATGACTGGAGGACATCTGTTTACAGATAAGTCCAAGATACATTAAAACCACAAAGTTCAGCTTGAATCTATTCAGGATGCTTTTCATTGGTCTGGCCAGTTATTTAAAGATAATCAGTAAACATCCTGATGGTCTGTGTCAGTGTGGAAAGGAGGAAACAGTCCGTCATGTTGTCTTTGTTTGTGTTAAATATAGGAAATGAAAGAAGTCAGTTATTCAGGGAGCTATCTGACCTGGGACTCTCATCTTTCTCCTTTAAGTCCATATTTTCTGTGGATACAAACTTTCAATCTGTTGCTGGCGCAGTGCTTCGGTTCTTACACATAAGATATGAAATAATCATACATTCCTAGACTGTGGATGGCAGCATTACACTCTACAGTGTACAGCCTGCTGGAAATCCATTAGAAGAAGAAGAAGTATGCTTTTCATTTTTGCCATAATGCCTTTGACAAAAAGAACAATAGTTCTAAAGAAATCACAACAGCTTTATCGTTTATGTTCCTTTCTCTTATTGTTGATTTACAGTGAATACTGAATTGATGGACAGTAGAAGAGAAATATTTATTGCCAGGCAAATAACAAATAAATTACATTTTTATACACAAACAGATTTCCAACAGTGGGTATCTTTCTGGAATAGAGCTGCATCCACAACACAAAGACAAACCTTTTAATGTCAGGAGATGATCAACGTAAAGCAGCTTGAGATGTGAACTCTTTGATCACAATACAGGCTTTGAGCTAGAAGTGATGACTGACTTCATTTGACATTAACAAAGGTAACTGATTGAATTTCTCAGTTATCTGTCACTGAGCCTTTGTACAGATTGAGAGCTTATAGACTCAACATGTGATTTCTATATTCCTCTTCTGTAACAATGTGAACACTGACATGTCAACTAACAAAAGGTGTAAAAAGAAAAACATGAGAATCATCCACATGTAAGACTGGAAATGTTTCATTATTGATACTCAGTGCAGCGGCTGATCAAACCCCTCTGCCCACAGCTGCATCACAACACTGGACTGACTAACATGGATACATATTAGTGGAGCTGAGATTGTGGATAAGGTGTTAAATATTCATGGAAACAGACAGAAATGCTGCTACGTGTTCCTGTGTGTCTCTGCATGTCATGCAAGAAACATTGCATCTGTTGTCTACTCCTCAAATTCATGCCAAAAATGAGTTTCTTTGTACTTCAAACTGACTTTATTTCCTGTTTAAAGTATTCAAGCTTTATTTAAAATATGTTCTGTGCTGCATCTGCAGTTGGCAGGTCTGATAGAATCAACTTCTAACAACTGATCTAGTGTAACGCCTACTTTTACCTTTTAAATATGAAAGTAGTTTTGATTTAAAACGACAAAGAGATGATATCTTTTAGCCGTATGACTGTCAAACCCTCAAGTGTCTTAGGCCGGAAAATGTGATCATGCACGTGTGTCATTGTTCTTCTGTTGAGTTAAACAGAATATTCCTTTCCCTGTCACTCAGGGAATGAAGAGACAATCTGTTCCTCTGTCTCCATGTCTGACTCATAATGTATAACAGTAATAACCTCCTTGACTAGTTGAAAACTAAAAGGTAATAAGTGAGAGGAAGATAAATATCAGTTCAATATTTACCACAACACTTTCCTACACAGTTGCATGTTTTCCCAAAAGATAAGAAATGATATTTAATGGTTTCTTGGCTTTTGCAATGATGACTACACTTTGAAACATCTCTTCCTTCTAAACCATTCTTTTTCTAGTAAAACCAACAAGGACGACTTCATGACAAAAGGCTCGAAGAAATCGAATCAGAACAATATGACTCTATGTTTCCTAAGTGAGCGGAGAGCAATATGTCCGTCAGCTGACACTAACACTTGTGTGGTGGTCTTCTCTCTGCTTCCAACATCCAGCTTTAGTGGTGAACTATATGTGTGGCTGAGGGACAGCAGTGTGTGCGAGTGACAGCGATGGTTGTCACAGGGCTAGCTAAGGAGGTCAGGCTGCAGGTTCACCCTCTGCAGGACGTCCTCAGGCGTGCACAGAACAGGATTCGCCGGCTTTATCTGCTCGTCTCCAAGAAGAGAGACCTGCTACTCCTAACAACTGAGTGTGGAAAGGACCTGCTGAGAAGAAGGGAGCAGGGGGAGAAAAACACCAATTTCAACTGGGAATGTAATCAAGCGCTGCAACTACACTGAAGTTTCATATTTAAAAAATCTGTCTTTATCTGATTTTCGGTGGACACAGCATGTTGAAAGGGCTGGAAGTGGAAACGCTCCAAAAAAACTGTCACCCCTCTGTAGAGTTTTAATCGACTGAGAAATGAAATGTTGAGCGAAAAACTGTTTTAACCAGGCTATACATGTTTATTTCTGCAGTTAAAAATGGCGTTTTAATATGGGCTTGATAGGAATTCCTTAGATCAGTGGATTCTCAAACTTTTGAAACTGCGTACCACCTCTTAAATTATTTGGCTCTCCAAGTACCACCATTATGGTAGATGTTAAAATACAGTGTAGGCCTATTTCTACACACATTTCACGCAGGAGGCAAATGTATTCATAAAAAGAATATTATTTATTATTGACTGTTGGCAGCCACGCTGTAGGCCTAGTAAGAGCTAGCGTTAGAACTGCCACTTAAACTCCACACAACTCTGATATTTGCCCAAATTAAAAAAAGTGCAGAACAATAAAAATGACAACTTTATACCAACAACCTGTTTGAAAATATTTAGTCTCCAGTGTTTCCCACACATAGACGATAACTGGGCAGGCCGACCAAGTAAATGCTTTTACTGAGACGTGGTTAAATAAGAACGATGATGATAATGCCCTGCACGTTGATGGCTTCGCCCCCCCTTTAAGACTTGATCGAGACAGTGAGCTTACGGGAAAACAACATGGCGGCGGCGTGTGTCTTTATGTAAACACACGCTGGTGCTCGACGATCGTCGCGAGGGAGAAACTGTGCACCCCGGACATTGAGCTTCTGGCTGTCTCCCTTCCCTTCTCTTTCTCATCCTGGTTTACATCCACCCCAGAGCTAATGCAGCCGTAGCCACTGAACACATCACAAACTTATTAAACAAACTGGATCACATTTCACTGGACTCTCCCAAATTCATTTCGGGCGATTTCAACCACTGCTCTCCGGAAAAATCATTAAAAGGTTATCATCAGTACATCACATGCAGCACACGCCTGGGGAAGACACTGGATAAATGCTATGGTTCAGGTCCCAACGCATACAGATCTGTCGCCCTCCCTCCTCTTGGCTCTGCTGATCACCATGCCATCCTGCTTGCTCCAGCATATACTCCTGTTATAAGGAGGGCAAAGAAAGTTGTCAAGAACATCAAGCAGTGGACCAACAAAAGCATTCTTACTCTACAAGGATGCTTTGAATCCACTGACTGGGATAACCTCCTAGCCCCCTCTGACAACATTAATGAGCAAGTGGACACTGTTTCATCGTACATCTCCTTCTGTGTGGACAACATCATCCCCTCCAAAACAGTCACAATCTTCCCAACAATAAACCTTGGATCACCAAAGAGCTCAAAGAGATCCTCAACAAGAAGAAAAGGGTCTTCTTCACCGGCTCCGAAATGGAGAAAAAGGAGGTCAACAGAGAGGTCAAGCATGCCATAAAAACTGCCAAGCTGAAGTACAAGAACAAAGTGGAGGAAAAATTCACGCAGGGTAACCTCCGCTCAGCTTGGCAGGGCCTTAAAAACATGGCTGCTGTGAACACTGCTGTAGTTCGTCATCTCTCCCCAACGTCCTCAACTCATTCTACACAAGATTTGAGAAGGACAACACCACCCAGCTGGAAGAAACAGTGTCCATGCTCAAGCCCAGTGACTCTGCAGCTCTCACCTTCAGCACAGAGGATGTGGTGAGAGCCCTCAGGAGGACAAGGGAGAACAGCTCTCCTGGCCCAGACAACATCAGTAGCCGCATCCTGAGGCACTGTGCCGAGCAGCTAGGGGGCGTGTTTCAGAACCTGTTTCAGAAATCAATGGACAGCAGTACAGTCCCCAAGCTGTGGAAACACTCCACAGTTATCCCCATCCCTAAGAAAAGCCCTGCCAAATCTCTGAACGACCTCAGGCCTGTGGCCCTCACCTCTCTTGTGATGAAGGCCATGGAGAGGATCATAAAACAACACATCATCAGAGAAACCGACTCCCAGATGGACCCGCTCCAATTTGCTTATCGCGCAGGCAGAGGCATCGATGATGCAAAAACATTCATAATAGACACTGTCCACAAACACCTGGAGCACCCCAACACCACAGCCAGACTCCTGTTTGCAGACTTCTCCTCTGCATTCAACACCCTGCAGCCCAACATCCTGGCTGACAAACTTTCAGCCCTCTTTCATCTGGGCGACCAGCTAATCCTGTGGATATTGGACCAACAGATCACAGAGAGTTCTGGTCAACAACACCTTCTCCGACCTCCAACACACCTCAACTGGCTCCCCTCAGGGCTGTGTGCTCTCACCTCTGCTCTTCTTCCTCTACACCTATGACTGCAGAACCACACAGCCTAACTGTCATCTGGTGAAGTACGCCCACGACACAGTTCTCCTGTCTCTGCTGTCAGGCCCCTCTCAGCACCACGGACCAGTTCTTCAGGAGTTTGTGGAGTGGTGTGACAGCTCCTGTTTAAAACTGAACGTGAACAAGACCAAAGACATGGTGGTGACCTTCTCCAACAAGCAGAGGGAACTGGCTGCAGCAGCAAACACCATAATCCACGGGAAGCTTGTTGAAGTAGTCGAGGAGTACAAATACCTGGGTACCATCTTTGACAGCCTGCTGAAATTCTCCTCCAACACAGAGGAGATTCTCAGGAAATGCCAGCAACGGAAATACCTCCTTAGGAAGCTCAATTCCTTTGGAGTCAGCAAGAACATCCTCCTGACTTTCTATTACTCCTTCATCGAGAGCATCATTACATTCTCCATAACCTGCTGGTTCCACTCCACCAGCCTCCAGAACAGAAACCGCCTGCAGAGCACGGTCAAAGTCTGCTCTAAGATTATTGGACTTCCTGTAAGGACTCTGTCTACCATCTACAAGCAGCAGACACTCAGGCTAGCAGGTCGGATTATGAAGGACCCCTCACACTCTCTTCGCAGCGTTCAAGTGGCTCCCCTCAGGACTCCGGCTTCGCTGTCCCTGCTGCAGGACACAGAGGAGAAGAGCAACCTTTGTCCCCAGGGCTGTCCAGCTCCTCAACTCCTGACCCCCCCCCCACCATGCACCACTATCACTTTATTATTTAGTATCTGCCTACTTGCACATAGCTCTGTATAAATATATATATATATATATATATACTGTATATATATATATTCCTATTTATTTCCTGTTACTGCATAATAGTTCTGTTAACATCTGTTCACTACTGCATATATGTCTGTTTACATCTTTAGTCTGATCACGGTCCACTTATACCTCCACTCTTTTTTTGATATATTAACTTTGTAAGTTTGTATTTTAAATTTTGTATTTCAATTTTGACACTTTATTTATTGTTAAATTTTAGTATACCTGCACTGTCGTTCATTTACTGCTCTGTGTGCCCTTGAATTGCCCCCCGGGGACAAATAAAGTTTTTTTAATTGAATTGAATTGAAATGTATGGCCACCCAAGTATATTTCCGACCTGTTCTTGTTTAGTTTTTCATTTATTCATAAAATTGCTGCGTGCGCACGAGAGAGAAAGAGAGCGCGCAAGAGAGTGCAGGCGCGCGCTCCCTGCAACCAGAGCCTCTATTAAAAGGCTCTGTGTTCAACACAACAAAACTCCCTTTTTTTTTTAAAATGACCTCTTGACTCCTGCGCAGACCCAGCAGAAGAGAGCAGAATCACATCATCTTCAGAGAAAGAGAGACAGAGGGAGCAATAAGGTCCACTGTCCGTACACTCTTGTAAATGCATCAAAACTGAAGCTTCAAATGCTTTGTTTTAAAAATGTTAATGTACAGCTACTTGCTGCTGATGCTGTGCTGGACTCCTATAAATAACATTGGAATATTGAGTGGAACTTTTCAAAACGCCAGGTGTACTCCTGGTGTTTATGTCTGTGCACGTGTGGATAAATTGAGCAGAATAAATACGTTTGTTGCAAAAATTAAATTAATTTAGAGGTAAAAACACATTTGATATAAATACAAACCTAATAGATACAAGACAGATAAGATAAGATAAGAGTAAGACATAAAAAAGGATGTTGTTTTATGCTGAAAGGGGTTATTTTTATATTGTGGAGGTTCCTTGGTGTACCACTAGAGGGAGCCCACGTACCACTATAGAATGAGAACCACTGCCTTAGATCTTGCAGACAGCCCCAAGTAGACAATGGAGGAACTGCAGTGTTTTGCACTTCTGCATTGGCTTCATTTTTCAACATCAGAGTTTGTTTCTTCGTTCTCTCTCACTCCTCATAAGCTCTGATGTGGCTGTACGACAGTAATGGCATTGTATTCTTTGCACAGTAATTATTGCATTACTGAACCTATGTGTTATCTATGTACAGCCAGTGGCATTGGGTACAGACTAAATTCTGATTTATTTTGGTTATGATAATATTACTGATGATTGGAGGTTGGAGGTTGGAGGTGGGGGGGGGGGGTCACTTTGACTGTCAAGTACGCTGTTCCTCACTATGACAACAGTATGTGTGGACCGGGGTAGCTCCATGGCTGGGCTCCTTAGTGGGCTCTTTAGGATGTGTTCCTGCTATTTCTGTGTTCTGGTATGTTTCGTTTTTCTTTTATCTTGTTACTTTCTATATTAGCAGCAGCCACTTTAAGTTTAATCATCTTGACATGATTTTGATTTCTACTTATGGCCTCTGAACTTCAGTTTACCTCCTGGAATGTGAGAGGATTCAATAAAATTGTTAAGTTACAGCAAGTTATGAGCAGGAATCGGCAGTTCAATTCCAAAGTGGTTTTCCTTCAAGAGACTCATTTAACTGCTGAGGATGTGATCAGAGTGAGGAGAAGATGGTCTGGTCAGGTGTTTTCGGCTTCCTTTAGCTCACATTCACGAGGGGTAATCACTCTCATACATAAGTCAGTTCCTTTTGAGCTAATAAATGTGACTGAAGATCATTTTGGCAGATATCTTATTATTCAATGTCAAATTCTTTCTGTCAGGCTAAATGTAGTCAATGTCTATGGGACAAACTGTGATAACTCAGCATTTTACAGAAATCTTTTCCTATCATTAGCTGCCCTGCCTGGTCATCTTATCATCGGGGGTGATTTCAATTGTGTGCTTGTGAAGTAGTGAGGTCGGAGAGTGTGGTGATGAAGTAGGAGGCAGACTCACGATTCTGTGTTGAGGGTCCCATCAGTGGACATTTATTTACAAGTGCAACCAGGAAAAATGCAAAACAACAAAAAAAAACATAAATGTAAACTGAAAACTATTTACAAAGAAACTGAGAATAAATAAACTCATGACAGCATAAGTCCTGGTGTCTGTTCCTGACCTGTTCTTTTCCCCCCGGGTCACAGACGACTCCTTTATAGAGCCAAACCTCCCCAATTACCAGCACCTGGCTCTAACCATCCTCCCTACAGGGTTGGGGACACAAATCATCATAACATAGACAAAACAATACAGATACAAAACCACTTCGGTAGATACTCAAATGCCCCACGGTACTTGAAGGCATCACAACATGCGCTATTCTAGCCATACGGATCACACATTGAACAAATACATAACAATACTGTTAGCAGCTTCCCCCTCAGACATGGTATCGTCTTTGATGGCATGGCTGACGTCACAGAAAGCTTAAAACACCGGGAAGCAAGGGGCGGCCCCCCTTCCTGCATGATTCCCGCGACAGGTAAATTTGTTTGTAGACAAAGGAAATTACTTAACTTCCAATATCTGTAAAACTACGAAATGAAACTACTAATAAAGGTTTTAGAATTATACACCATGATTGTCTGTCATTATTGTCTTCTTAACATGCATTAAGAAACGATGGTTTTAAGAATGATCAACTATAATCCGACTCAAAACAAACCGGGATAGTGCTTTGTATTGTGCTATTTGAGGAGTTCATAGTTAACATAAAGGTGATTAAACAAACATAGAACAAATTAATAAATCACATATTAGTATGACTAAAGTGACAAATGCCCTGGTCGAGTCCACTTTGTCACATTTCCCCCCCCTTAAAGTCGTTACTCTTCGGAGGAACGAGACAGGAAATCTGCAATTACATTTTTATGCCCTGGTTTGTATTTGATCTGAAACCTAAATGGCTGGAGGGAAAGATACCATCTGGTGATTCTTGCATTAGTGTCCTTCATTCGGTGTATCCACTGCAAAGCCCTATGGTCAGTCTCTAGCACAAACTCCTTCCCAATTAGATAATATTTCAGGGTGTCTAAAGCCCACTTCGCAGCTAGTGCTTCCTTCTCAACAGTAGAATACCTCACTTCTCGCGGGAAGAGCTTGCGGCTGATGTACTGCACCGGCATCTGGTTGTCACCTTCTCCCTGCAGCAGCACAGCCCCAAGACCTCTCCCGGAGGCATCTGTCTGCACAGTGAAAGGGAGATCAAAATCTGGGCATTGCAAAACAGGCTCATTGCACAAACACTTCTTCAAATCCTCAAATGCAGTGACACATTCTGGGGTCCATTTAACCTTAGCAGGATTGGATTTACGAGTCAGATCACTGAGAACTGCAGAGCGTGAAGAAAAATTGGGGATGAATCGGCGGTACCAGCCGATCAAACCCAGGAATGACTTTACCTGTCTCTTAGTATTTGGTAGTGGACAAGCATCAATGGCCTCCACCTTTCCAACCTGGGGATGGATGACCCCACCTCCAATTACATACCCCAAATACTGGACCTCAGGCTTGGCAATATGACATTTCTTGGCATTAATGACCAAACCCGCACTCTTGATGCGACGAAAGACGTCAGAAAGATGCTCCATATGTTCCTCCCAAGTCTTGCTGAAAACAACAATGTCGTCGATGTAGGCCGCAGTGTAGTCCTCTGCTCCCCTCAACATCTCATCCACCAACCTCTGGAATGTTGCCGGGGCTCCGTGCAGTCCAAAAGGCATTGTCCGGAACCGGTACAGTCCACTAGGCACTCTGAAGGTAGTTAGGTCCTTTGAGGCCTCCGTCAGGGGTACTTGCCAATATCCCTTGCAGAGGTCAAGGGTGGTGAGATAAGATGCATTTCCCAAACGATCAATAAGCTCATCGACCCGAGGCATGGGATAAGGATCAAAAGCTGACACTGCATTCAGTCGCGAGAAGTTAATGCAAAACCTCAGTTTTGGGTCATCCTTTTTAGGGACGAGCACCACAGGACTACACCACTCACTGTGAGAAGGCTCGATGACTCCCATGGCCAACATGTCCTCCACTTCTTGCTTTAGTGCAGGCATGAGCTTCGCTGGTACCCTGGAGGAGGTTTCCCTAATAGGTAGCTGCGTTGGAGAAAGAAGCCGAATCTCGTGCTGAATGAGGTCTGTACAACCGGGTTGCAAACTGAAAAGTTCACCAGGCATGCATTTTTCCATCTCCTCATAACGATCTGGTGTGAGGTGAGTCAAATCCGGCAACAACTGGGCCCCACCAGAAGAGGGAAAATACTGCTCCTGCAATTCTTCCTCATCAACCACTGCTCGAGCCCACAGCTGTGTTGATGCCTCCGGCTGGTCAACCCATTCCCTAAGCAGATTCACATGAAACACTTGGTGCTTCTTGCGGCGCTCAGGCAGATACAGTTCATAGGTAACTGGCCCCACCTTTCTTTTGACCTCATATGGACCTTGCCACTTGGCCAGAAGACTTGACTCTGAGGATGGCAGCAGTAGGAGGACTTTTTGACCAAGTTGAAAAGACCTTCTCTTGGATGTCTTATCATAACCCATCTTCTGACGCTGCTGAGCACTAGCAAGGTGGCTGCTGGCCAGCTCCTGGTATTCATTGAGCTTGTCCCTCATCTTTAAGACATAAGACAAGGTACTGCACTGCTGCTGTTGTCGTGGCTCCTCCCATGCCTCCTTAAGCACATCTAATGGGCCCCTTACTGGATGGCCATAAAGAAGCTGAAATGGTGAAAACCCAGTGGATGCTTGGGGAACCTCTCTATAGGCAAACAAGAGGTATGGGAGCCACTGATCCCAGTCTGATCCAGTATCTGCCACAAACTTCCTAAGCATGGACTTGAGAGTCTTGTTAAACCTTTCCACAAGGCCATCAGTCTGAGGATGGTATGGGCTTGTCTTCACACCTCGAATACCCAGCAGGCTGTACACCTCTTTTAATAACTTGGAGGTGAAGTTGGTGCCCTGGTCTGTAAAGATTTCTTGTGGGATCCCAAGTCTTGAAAAAAGTTGGATCAGACAGTTGGCTATCTGCCGAGCCTTGATTTTCTTGAGTGGGAATGCTTCCGGGTATCTTGTGGCGTAATCACATACAACCAATATGTATCTGTGTCCACCGCTACTTCTCTCCAATGGGCCGATAATGTCCATAGCAATCCGGGAAAAGGGGATGTCAATAGTGGGCATGGATATAAGAGGGGCCCTATCTCCTTTTCTACCTGGAGCTGTCAACTGGCACTGAGGGCAGGATTTACAATATTGCACTGTATCTGCAAATTGCTGAGGCCAGTAAAAGCGGGACAACATCCTTGAGAAAGTTTTAACTTGCCCCAGGTGGCCTGACCAAGGGATAGAATGACTAAGCTGAAGGACTTTTGACCTTAGGCTCTGTGGAACAACTAGCTGGTCACCTAATTTACTGCGTCGAAACAGCTGTTCTCCCTTGAGAATAAAGAGCTCACTGCCTTTTTCTGTCACAAGGGTTGACTCAGGAACACACTTTGCAAACAGGGGCTGTAGGGAAGGGTCCTGCCTCTGCAACTGAGTAATGTTGCCTGGAATAAATTGCAAATCAAGATCACTTGGCTCAGGCACCGGCTCCACTATCTTTGTTCCCCTCAGTCTCTCCTGCCTTTGTTGTCTTCGGCTTTTCTTGACCGTTTGCTGTCTAGCCTCCTCTACACCTGGCACCTGACTGTCTGCATATGGCAACTCAGCCCAATCCCCTGCAGATTCAGACTGTTCCTGCCTACTTTTGGACCTAGTTACAGCTAGTAAACCCTCACTTCCTCCGCTTAGACTGTGTTCCACCCCCTGCCTAGCAATAAGTTCAAACAGGATTGGTAGATCTGTGCCTAGCACAACCTGGTAGGGAGTTTATCCATTACGCTAACTGCTAGCAAATATTGCTGTCCTTCAACCTGGATGGGAACCTCTGCAATGGGATATTCTGTCTGGTCACCATGCACACACCATACATTAACTTTTCCCTCAGTGAAAATAACATCCCTGGGAAGACAGTCTGACCTCACTAATGTGCGATCACTTCCTGAGTCTAAGAGAGCTACATATGCATTGTCCTCAATAACCACACACACAGTACGCTCTGTATTGCAAATTTCTGTCTGTTCACTAGATTCCAGGGGACTGGCTGCTGATATGGGTGCAAAACACATGTAGGTCTTACTAAAATGCTGAGTAGGACAATCTGCCTTAAAATGTCCTGTCTGACCACAAGAGTGACATGCTAAGGGCGCTTTGTTTCTAAACTCTTGATTTCTACTGTTGCTAAAGCTGCTGGGATTTTGCTTGAAACTTCTGTCTCTTTGCCCAATAGCCCCCGCTGGCTTACCAGATGAAGACACTGCTGGTAGGGGTCTTGGACTTGGAAAGGCTATTGATGAGCATCGAGCTGCCAGGAAAGTCTCAGCCAGTTCTGCTGCATCTTTTGAGGTTGTGGGGTTATGTTCCTTTACCCATGTGCGAAGCTCAGGGTTCAATATTCTCAAAAACTGCTCCATGACAATGGAGTCCCCAATCTGGTCCTTGGTCTTGTCTTTTGGATTCATCCATTTGTCGTACAGGTCCTTGAGGCGGGCCTGTAGCTCCTTTGGCGTCTCATCATCCTCCACGTTGCTGCTTCGAAACCTCACCCGATATGACTCTGAATTAATTTCATATTTATGCAGGACAGCATTTTTTACTTTAACATAGTCCATCGTTTCTTCAATGTCCATTGCTACATATGCTGCCCTTGCTTTGCCAGTCAGGAGTGGGGCGAGGTGTAGCGCCCAATCCTCTCTTGGCCACTGACATGCGTGTGCAATTCTTTCAAATGTTGTCAGGTAATGTTCAATGTCCTCATCTTCATGGTAAGGTTGCATTTTCGGACCCTTCCAACCAGAAAACCTAGGCCCTGGGGTGGGTGGCTGCCCCCTTGAGGCTTCAAGGGGAACTGGGTCTGTGTCATGCCTGAACTGCAATATTTTACCTTCAGGTTGGGCTGACAGTGATGAAGGCAGTGGTGTAGGGTCAACTGCCATCCCCTCTGACGGCTGTAGCGGATCCAGATGTCTTTGATGTACTTCTTGCTGAAGCTGAGAAAACTGGTGCTGGACCCTCTTCCAGCGCTCCTCTTGGCGTCTCCGATCCTGCTCCCATCTGAAATCTCGATCAGACTGTTGCTCCATCAGGGAGCGCAAAAGGCCGGTCAACTCCAACATACTCTGTGGGTTTTGTGGCTCCCCACATGTTGCCCCCTTCAGGTCAGGATCATCAGGACACTCCTCTTGTTGACAGTCCATTTTACTTTGTACACTTGTCTTTTTGCCTCTTGTCATGATCATTACTGCCCCCTACTGGCCTGGAGTCACCACTGCCACCACTTGTGAAGTAGTGAGGTCGGAGAGTGTGGTGATGAAGTAGGAGGCAGACTCACGATTCTGTGTTGAGGGTCCCATCAGTGGACATTTATTTACAAGTGCAACCAGGAAAAATGCAAAACAACAAAAAAAAACATAAATGTAAACTGAAAACTATTTACAAAGAAACTGAGAATAAATAAACTCATGACAGCATAAGTCCTGGTGTCTGTTCCTGACCTGTTCTTTTCCCCCCGGGTCACAGACGACTCCTTTATAGAGCCAAACCTCCCCAATTACCAGCACCTGGCTCTAACCATCCTCCCTACAGGGTTGGGGACACAAATCATCATAACATAGACAAAACAATACAGATACAAAACCACTTCGGTAGATACTCAAATGCCCCACGGTACTTGAAGGCATCACAACATGCGCTATTCTAGCCATACGGATCACACATTGAACAAATACATAACAATACTGTTAGCAGCTTCCCCCTCAGACATGGTATCGTCTTTGATGGCATGGCTGACGTCACAGAAAGCTTAAAACACCGGGAAGCAAGGGGCGGCCCCCCTTCCTGCATGATTCCCGCGACAGGTAAATTTGTTTGTAGACAAAGGAAATTACTTAACTTCCAATATCTGTAAAACTACGAAATGAAACTACTAATAAAGGTTTTAGAATTATACACCATGATTGTCTGTCATTATTGTCTTCTTAACATGCATTAAGAAACGATGGTTTTAAGAATGATCAACTATAATCCGACTCAAAACAAACCGGGATAGTGCTTTGTATTGTGCTATTTGAGGAGTTCATAGTTAACATAAAGGTGATTAAACAAACATAGAACAAATTAATAAATCACATATTAGTATGACTAAAGTGACAAATGCCCTGGTCGAGTCCACTTTGTCACAGTGCTGCAGCCAGAGTTGGACAGATCCACTGGGATACACACCTCACACCCACAGACAAGAAAAGAGCTGCTTCAGTGTATGGAAGATTTTAATTTAATTGATGTGTGGAGAAGTAAGCACCCAAATCAGTTAACTTTCTCTTGCTACTCCAGTACCTACCAGACCTTTTCCAGAATCGATTACTACCTAGTTTCAGCAGACTTATTATCCGTCATTTCTAGCTGTTGGTATGATAGCATAATAATCTCAGATCATGCCTCAACGTCATTTCTGTTAAAGTTTCCGAATATTGTTTATCATCCTCCTAGATGGCGGCTCCAGACAACTTGGCTCAGAGACCCTGAATTTATAGAATTTCTTGGAGCACAAATAGATGTCTATTTTGAAAACAATACTGATCAAACGTCTGCTGCTGTGAGGTGGGAGGCCTTTAAAGCTTTCTTAAGAGGCCAAATGATAAGTTTTACAAGTTTCAAACACAAATCTTACAGGATGGAGATGGAGCAACTTAAAAAATCAATCAAAGAAACTGAAACTCAAATTCGTCAAAATACTTGCCAACAGTTAATTGTAGAACTACATAAACAGAGAGCTAGGTATAATGTTTTATCTGCAAATAAGGCAACAAAAAGCCTGTTGAGGCTGAAACAGTCCTATTATGAACATGGTGAGAAAGCTGGAAAGCTATTAGCTTGGCGCCTTAAACAGATACAAACAGAGAAAGCAGTCAACTCAATTCAAACAGGTAATGGCGACACAACTTCTGACCCAAAGGGAATCAATAATACTTTCCTACAAATGTATCTTTCCTTGTATAGCTCTGAGTATTCAGATTCAGCTCCACATCAACAAAAATCATTTTTGGATAAACTAGAATTTACTCCCCTGAGTGGAGAAATTCTGGGCTCACTAGAGCTTGACCTCGGGACACAGGAACTGTCTGAGGCTATAAATAGCTTGAAAGGGGGAAAAAGTCCCGGACCTGATGGAATTCCAGTTGAAATTTATAAAATGTTTAAGTCTAAACTAATACCACCTCTGCTAGATATGTACAGAGAATCATTTGATAAAGGATCCCTTCCTCCCTCGCTCAACACTGCTGTTATTACATTATTATTTAAACCTGGAAAGCCTTCAACTCAGTGTGGATCGTATAGGCCAATATCTCTTCTCAATAATGACCTTAATATTTGATGTAAAGTACTAGCTAAGAGATTGGAGCCAATTCTGCCAACAATAGTTCATCCGGACCAGAATGGATTTGTGCAGGGGAGGCAGGGGTTTCACAACATAAGAAGAGTGCTTAACGTGCTCTTTGAGAAAGCTAATATCTCAGATAATGCTATCTTGTCTTTGGACGCAGAAAAAGCCTTTGACAGAATAGAATGGCAATACCTTTTTGATATTCTTGGGAGGTTTGGTATTGGAGGTAGGTTTCTCAGATGGGTGCAGCTTCTCTACTCTAACCCACATGCTGAGATTTTAACTAACGGCTTTACATCAACCCCATTTAAGCTCAATCGAAGAACAAGACAGGGTTGTCCCCTGTCTCCTCTTTTATTCACTCTGGCTGTTGAGCCACTAGCCATGTCTATTGGTAAACATATTAATATATCAGGAATAAAACTAGGAGATATTGAACATCGAACATCGTCATTTAGTTTTGCTCAAACCTGCAACAAACTTTACCCGCATTACTTGACTTGTTTCAAATCTTCGGTACATTTTCAGAATACAAAATAAATAATAATAAATCCGTCATAATGTTTTTGGCGGAAAATAAAAGGCTTAACCCTCCGATTTCAACCCCATTTGTGGTATCAAAACAAGAATTTACTTACCTAGGTGTTAAAATCACCCCCACTATCGACACAATTATTCAAGAAAATTATAACTGTTGGGGCCAGCCAGAATGCCAGACAAAACTCAGGCCCGTGTCCCTTTTTGGAGAAGACTGACTGGTAGTCATTGACCAGGAAAAAGACTCTTACTCCCAGCATGCACTGCAGGGATACTCCCAGCATGCTGTGCAACACCTAACACATAGGTGTGAAGTTTAGGGTAAATAAAAGGAGTTGTATCCCATTGTTCTTTCTCTTCAAATGCTCTCAGCATCAGAGGACACAACCTCTCTTTCTCCGTCCGGAGATACACCCTCCCTCACGCTTTAAAGCACGCTTCTCTTGTTTGAAAGTTGGCACGCACTCGCAGGCAACCCTAGGCCTCAAGCAAGGAAAGTGATCCCAAATCCCGAGCTCTGATTATCCATTTAACGCATATCGACAGAGCGTCTTATTCATAAACCGAATTAATACGGTTTATCCAGAGACTGTAAAGAATATGTCTCGTTCCGTCCTGCAACGAACAGGACATCCACGGAGATCACCTCGCTCGACTGAGAACACACCGATCCTGCTCATCCTCTGGGAACCGCCGCCGCCGCCATCACAGCTAATCTGCACTGGAACAGACTGGAGATCTGGTTTCATCATCGGACTTTTTCCTCTCATCAACCGCGGACATAACGATTCACAAGTGAGGCTTAATTAGGTCTGGGCAGTTAGCTTTAGAGAGTGTATTTAATAATTGATTTATTAATGTGAAACTGGGATAATATTTGCTTGTTATTTGACCACTGCGTCCGGGGTTTACTAGTTTAAAACCTCTTTTGTTGTCCTTATTGTGTGTGTTTCTCTGTGAGCTCTAACGTTAGCCGGGTTAATACCTACATGATCAGGAAGACCAGTGTAAACACCGTTTAACTTAAATTCGGCCACTGGCTTCTGGTATTGAAGTTAATTATTCCCGAGTTGTGTGCGAGTTCCAGACTGTGATTCAGCCTCTTCAGGCACACTGTCTTTTTCTCCCTCTCTCTCCTACACACACACACCTACACCTTTTGGCGCAGACGCACATCTGGAGACCGATCAAATCTACTCTAAACTTTTTCATTTTTTCCTGCGTATCTCCTGCAGGGCTGTCTCAACCTTCAACTGGATGATATGAGAAGCCAGACAGTTGATAGGATCAGTGAGAAGCTGTCAGAATGACATAAGTTAAAAAAGGAAACAGGATTTGTAGAAAAAACTGTTAAAAAAGGTTTCCTCTTTGATTTTCAGCGTGCTGTAATTATCTGTGTTTGTAAGCTCACCATGTCTCCAGGTCTGTCAGCAAAACCTCCCGTCTCCTCGTCCTCACAGGCCAGAATAAACATCCGTAGCTTGGCCTTGTCCATCCAGAGGATCCTGCTCATGATTTTCAGCCACGCCAAAACCCACCACGAGTAGCAAACACCTGGAAGCTGAGTGAGATAGAGACAAGCAGAGCCCAGTCCATTGTGACAAAGTCATGAAGTCAACAAGTTAGTCAATTATTGTTGTCATTTTGAGGTACCCATCAGAATTTAGAGGTACCCATTGATTTATCCCAAGGGGGAAACTCAGCCATTGCTCTTATACAGTATAATATAGGAAGTAGTTCCACATTTCAACAAAATAAAATAACAAAATAAGAAATATGTATAAGAAATAGAGTAGAGTAATGCACAGTGGAAATATTGCACAGAGTATTGCAGTTTGATTAATTCAATGTTTTTAGCAGCAAACAGCAGACAGACTCTTATTGTTATTTTATTTCAACTTTGTTTCATTTCTTAAGGTGAGGTTTTGCGATAAGCCCTCAGGGTTTCTACCACACCTGCAACTCTTCTTCCAACAATGTGCAAATAAACTAACTAAATTAAACAGTTAGCAACAAGCAGTTAGCAACTAGCCAGTCAGCACTCTATTCTGAACTTTATATCGTTCAAGTAGATTTGCTGCAGTTCAAACTTTAAGCAGCTGAAATAAGGAATCACCCATTTTTTACAAGTGTAACAATGACATTGTGGAACATCATTTTTGTCAAATACAAACCTTCTCTGGTCGTCCATTGAGGCCTTCAGACAGCAGCTGCCTCTCACAGAGTCACCAGCCCAGCAGGTCGCCGTTCACCTGGTGCAGCTGACCGGTGAGCCACAGGAAACCGGTTCAACAGTAAATCTGACGGAGAGAAGGGAGAAGACCGTGGAGATAGATCTCATTTGAGGACAAGGATTCTTACACATGCCTCTGCATAGGAGGAGTGTAAATGTGACAACTGCACCTTGAGGAGAGAGAACATTTCATCCTAATATTCATGTATCTTGATTTCTCTTTCCTTGACCCTGACTCTTGAGCAGCTGTAACAACAACATTTCCTCCATTGAGGTTTATCTTATCTTCTACTTGCTTTCTCTTAACAGCTCTAGTCTCACTGTGACCTCAATAAAGTGGAACTCAAGCAGCACTTGCAACAAGTCAAGCATTTCAAACTACAACTCTGTACAGTGGATGAACTCACTCATCACACTGCCTCCAGCTACAGAAGCAGCCGATAAGCTCCAGTCCCCTGTTCCTCTCTGCTTCCAAGAGGCCTTACTGGGATGACTTTTCTCCAATGATATGATCCTGGAAAGACTTACAAATTTACATTAACTGATGACAATGGTATGTTGATGTTTTCAAAATATAACCACATGATAAAAAGAGGAGATGAAAGGCAATTGCAAGTTGATTATGTCCTAGCTACAGTTCAACTAATACAGCCTAATGACAGTCCCGCCACAACTTCTTGTAGGCTGTAATGTTTACTTTTTGGTCAACTGGTTTTGGGTTGTGTTGATTTCATTAACCCTGATCTTATATGTTACATGAAATATTGTCAAATACAGGTTTTAATCTTGTAGCAGGTCTTTCACATTGGGTCCTTGTTTATCTGGTGCTGATTTTTTTTTTTTGCTTCATGTTACTCGTTCAATATTACCACCATCAGTTTAGCCAAACTATAAATTCTCATGTGTCACCTTATCTGGATAATGACTATAATCATTCAACTATGCTCAATAAAATATCAAACCATCGATGGCAATCCTTCAGGTTGAAAAGAAAATGGTAAGTGGACTGAGCTTGTAGCTTTTCACCAGTGTTCTAATCTAGCTATGTTGTGTTCTGGCTATGACTGTACCTCTAGTCACACTTACCCATGCACACACTAAGGTCAAGGATTGTTGTGTAGTGAGACAATCCCAGTAGCTAACCATTCACACACACATTCATACAGGGCGCGGGGTTCAGTGTCTTGCCCAAGGACACTTCGGACATGTGGGCCTCGAACTCGCAACCTTGCGGTTGGGAGACGAGGACGCAAACCATTGCACCACAGACCGCCCCGAAAATTTCGCTATGTTTTGGTTAATTTAAAGTATTCACCCCGAAACACAGAAAAAAATAGTACAAGTCAAAGTTGCAACAAAAAGCATTTGCGGATTACAAAAAATCACTTCAGCTATGAACAAATAGAAATGCAATCTCAGCATTCATCGAAAATAACTCGCTTTACGTTTCTATGGAAACAGCGCTACATAAAGCTAGCTGGCTAGCAGTTACAGCAAAACAGAAGTAGCTTACTCAAAAGTGAAAATGCTTACTTTTCTTACGACAACATCCTCTCTCGAGTGTAAAAAGATGGTTCATGCTCCTGTAGGAGACACAAGATCGTATGATATCAACCTCGTTTTAAAGACAAGACTTTGTCACTATATCTGGTTTCGCTAGCAGGCTAGCTAGTTAGTTAGCTAGCACGAAAAGTACTAATAACTTTGTCATGCGGCTGTGAATGTAGTTGATAATTTCCACAACACACACTACAAGATATTACAACACTTGCATTAACAGTATAAACACTAAAACAAAAGTTACTTTTAAGAAGAAACGATATCATTCGCAATGGATTGCGGGATGGGTAGTTCCTTGACTCCGGACGAAAATGATATACAGTCTTGTACCTTTGCCTTTTGTGTCCCCGTTTTTTAATGCCGTTTAGGTACGAGTATTGGGGTAGCTGATTGTCTTGGTTCCAGGCGCCAATCTCTTGATATAAGGATTTGTGAAAGATTAGGGGAGTATTTGAATGGGGACATTTACTTCCGAAACCAGAGCCACTGAAAAAGTGGGCGGATACTGTTGAGCTCTATAAGACCGGACACGAGACCTCCACCAATCAAATCATAGCGCACAAAAACGTCAGAGTTCAACAGTCATCATCACCAGTGCCCGTGATGATGACTGGAGGGCATCTGTTTACAGATCAGTCCAAGATACATTAAAACCACAAAGTTCAGCTTGAATCTATTCAGGATGCTTTTCATTGGTCTGGACAGTTATTTAAAAGATAATCAGTAAACATCCTGATGGTCTGTGTCAGTGTGGAAAGGAGGAAACAATCCGTCATGTTGTCTTTGTTTGTGTTAAATATAGGAAATGAAAGAAGTCAGTTATTTAGGGAGCTATCTGACCTGGGACTCTCATCTTTCTCCTTTAAGTCCATATTTTCTGTGGATACAAATTTTCAATCGGTTCTTACACATAAGATATGAAATAATCATACATTCCTAGACTGTGGATGGCAGCATTACACTCTACAGTGTACAGCCTGCTGGAAATCCATTAGAAGAAGAAGAAGTATGCTTTTCATTTTTGCCATAATGCCTTTGACAAAGAGAACAATAGTTCTAAAGAAATCACAACAGCTTGATCGTTTATGTTCCTTTCTCTTATTGTTGATTTACAGTGAATACTGAATTGATGGACAGTAGAAGAGAAACATTTATTGCCAGGCAAATAACAAATAAATTACATTTTTATACACAAACAGATTTCCAACAGTGGGTATCTTTCTGGAATAGAGCTGCATCCACAACACAAAGACAAACCTTTTAATGTCAGGAGATGATCAACGTAAAGCAGCTTGAGATTTGAACTCTTTGATCACAATACAGGCTTTGAGCTGGAAGTGATGACTGACTTCATTTGACATTAACAAAGGTAACTGATTAAATTTCTCAGTTATCTGCCACTGAGCCTTTGTACAGATTGAGAGCTTATAGACTCAACATGTGATTTCTATATTCCTCTTCTGTAACAATGTGAACACTGACATGTCAACTAACAAAAGGTGTAAAAAGAAAAACATGAGAATCATCCACATGTAAGACTGGAAATGTTTCATTATTGATACTCAGTGCAGCGGCTGATCAAACCCCTCTGCCCACAGCTGCATCACAACACTGGACTGACTAACATGGATACATATTAGTGGAGCTGAGATTGAGGATAAGGTGTTAAATATTCATGGCAACAGACAGAAATGCTGCTACGTGTTCCTGTGTGTCTCTGCATGTCATGCAAGAAACATTGCATCTGTTGTCTGCTCCTACCTCAAATTCATGCCAAAAATGAGTTTCTTTGTACTTCAAACAGACTTTATTTCCTGTTTAAAGTATTCAAGCTTTATTTAAAATAAGTTCTGTGCTGCATCTTCAGTTGGCAGGTCTGATAGAATCAACTTCTAACAACTGATCTAGTGTAACGCATACTTTTACCTTTTAAATATGAAAGTAGTTTTGATTTAAAACGACAAAGAGATAATGTCTTTTAGCAGTATGACTGTCAAACCCTCAAGTGTCTTAGGCCGGAAAATGTGATCATGCACGTGTGTCATTGTTCTTCTGTTGAGTTAAACAGAATATTCCTTTCCCTGTCACTCAGGGAATGAAGAGACAATCTGTTCCTCTGTCTCCATGTCTGACTCATAATGTATAACAGTAATAACCTCCTTGACTAGTTGAAAACTAAAAGGTAATAAGTGAGAGGAAGATAAATATCAGTTCAATATTTACCACAACACTTTCCTGCACAGTTGCATGTTTTCCCAAAAGATAAGAAATGATATTTAATGATTTCTCAGCTTTTGCAATGATGACTACACTTTGAAACATCTCTTCCTTCTAAACCATTCCTTTTCTAGTAAAACCAACAAGGACGACTTCATGACAAAAGGCTCGAAGAAATCGAATCAGAACAATATGACTTATGTTTCCTGAGTGAGCGGAAAGCAATATGTCCGTCAGCTGACACTAACACTTGAGTGGTGGTCTTCTCTCTGCTTCCAACATCCAGCTTTAGTGGTGAACTATATGTGTGGCTGAGGGACAGCATTGTGTGCGAGTGACAGCGATGGTTGTCACAGGGCTAGCTAAGGAGGTCAGGCTGCAGGTTGACCCTCTGCAGGACGTCCTCAGGCATGCACAGAACAGGGTTCACCTGCAGAGAAGAAGGGAGCAGGGAGAGAAAAACATCAATTTCAACTAGGAATGTAATCAAGCGCTGTAACTACACTGAAGTTTCATATTTAAAAAATCTGTCTTTATCTGATTTTCGGTGGACACAGCATGTTGAAAGGGCTGGAAGTGGAAATGCTCCAAAAAAACTGTCACCCCTCTGTAGAGTTTTAATCGACTGAGAAATCAAATGTTGAGCGAAAAACTGTTTTAACCAGGCTATACATGTTTATTTCTGCAGTGAAAAATGGCGTTTTAATATGGGCTTGATAGGAATTCCTTAGATCAGTGGATTCTCAAAGTTTTGAAACTGCGTACCACCTCTTAAATTATTTGGCTCTCCAAGTACCACCATTATGGTAGATGTTAAAATACAGTGTAGGCCTATTTCTACACACATTTCACGCAGGAGGCAAATGTATTCATAAAAAGAATATTATTTATTATTGACTGTTGGCAGCCACGCTGTAGGCCTAGTAAGAGCTAGCGCTAGAACTGCCACTTAAACTCCACACAACTCTGATATTTGCCCAAATCTAAAAAAGTGCAGAACAATAAAAATGACAACTTTATACCAACAACCTGTTTGAAAATATTTAGTCTCCAGTGTTTCCCACACACAGACGATAACTGGGCAGGCCGACCAAGTAAATGCTTTTACTGAGACGTGGTTAAATAAGAACGATGATGATAATGCCCTGCATGTTGATGGCTTCGCCCCCCCTTTAAGACTTGATCGAGACAGTGAGCTTACGGGAAAACAACATGGTGGCTGCGTGTGTCTTTATGTAAACACACGCTGGTGCTCGACGATCGTCGCGAGGGAGAAACTGTGCACCCCGGACATTGAGCTTCTGGCTGTCTCCCTTCCCTTCTCTTTCTCATCCTGGTTTACATCCACCCCAGAGCTAATGCAGCCGTAGCCACTGAACACATCACAGACTTATTAAACAAACTGGATCACATTTCACTGGACTCTCCCAAATTCATCTCGGGCGATTTCAACCATTGCTCTCCGGAAAAATCATTAAAAGGTTATCCTCAGTACATCACATGCAGCACACGCCTTGGGAAGACACTGGATAAATGCTATGGTTCAGTTCCCAACGCATACAGATCTGTCGCCCTCCCCCCTCTTGGCTCTGCTGATCACCATGCCATCCTGCTTGCTCCAGCATATACTCCTGTTATAAGGAGGGCAAAGAAAGTTGTCAAGAACATCAAGCAGTGGACCAACAAAAGCATTCTTACTCTACAAGGATGCTTTGAATCCACTGACTGGGATAACCTCCTAGCCCCCTCTGACAACATTAATGAGCAAGTGGACACTGTTTCATCGTACATCTCCTTCTGTGTGGACAACATCATCCCCTCCAAAACAGTCACAATCTTCCCAACAATAAACCTTGGATCACCAAAGAGCTCAAAGAGATCCTCAACAAGAAGAAAAGGGTCTTCTTCACCGGCTCCGAAATGGAGAAAAAGGAGGTCAACAGAGAGGTCAAGCATGCCATAAAAACTGCCAAGCTGAAGTACAAGAACAAAGTGGAGGAAAAATTCACGCAGGGTAACCTCCGCTCAGCTTGGCAGGGCCTTAAAAACATGGCTGCTGTGAACACTGCTGTAGTTCGTCATCTCTCCCCAACGACCTCAACTCATTCTACACAAGATTTGAAAAGGACAACACCACCCAGCTGGAAGAAACAGTGTCCATGCTCAAGCCCAGTGACTCTGCAGCTCTCACCTTCAGCACAGAGGATGTGGTGAGAGCCCTCAGGAGGACAAGGGAGAACAGCTCTCCTGGCCCAGACAACATCAGTGGCCGCATCCTGAGGCACTGTGCCGAGCAGCTAGGGGGCGTGTTTCAGAACCTGTTTCAGAAATCAATGGACAGCAGTACAGTCCCCCAGCTGTGGAAACACTCCACAGTTATCCCCATCCCTAAGAAAAGCCCTGCCAAATCTCTGAACGACCTCAGGCCTGTGGCCCTCACCTCTCTTGTGATGAAGGCCATGGAGAGGATCATAAAACAACACATCATCAGAGAAACCGACTCCCAGATGGACCCGCTCCAATTTGCTTATCGCGCAGGCAGAGGCGTCGATGATGCAAAAACATTCATAATAGACACTGTCCACAAACACCTGGAGCACCCCAACACCACAGCCAGACTCCTGTTTGCAGACTTCTCCTCTGCATTCAACACCCTGCAGCCCAACATCCTGGCTGACAAACTTTCAGCCCTCTTTCAACTGGGCGACCAGCTAATCCTGTGGATATTGGACCAACAGATCACAGAGAGTTCTGGTCAACAACACCTTCTCCGACCTCCAACACACCTCAACTGGCTCCCCTCAGGGCTGTGTGCTCTCACCTCTGCTCTTCTTCCTCTACACCTATGACTGCAGAACCACACAGCCTAACTGTCATCTGGTGAAGTACGCCCACGACACAGTTCTCCTGTCTCTGCTGTCAGGCCCCTCTCAGCACCACGGACCAGTTCTTCAGGAGTTTGTGGAGTGGTGTGACAGCTCCTGTTTAAAACTGAACGTGAACAAGACCAAAGACATGGTGGTGACCTTCTCCAACAAGCAGAGGGAACTGGCTGCAGCAGCAAACACCATAATCCACGGGAAGCTTGTTGAAGTAGTCGAGGAGTACAAATACCTGGGTACCATCTTTGACAGCCTGCTGAAATTCTCCTCCAACACAGAGGAGATTCTCAGGAAATGCCAGCAACGGAAATACCTCCTTAGGAAGCTCAATTCCTTTGGAGTCAGCAAGAACATCCTCCTGACTTTCTATTACTCCTTCATCGAGAGCATCATTACATTCTCCATAGCCTGCTGGTTCCACTCCACCAGCCTCCAGAACAGAAACCGCCTGCAGAGCACGGTCAAAGTCTGCTCTAAGATTATTGGACTTCCTGTAAGGACTCTGTCTACCATCTACAAGCAGCAGACACTCAGGCTAGCAGGTCGGATTATGAAGGACCCCTCACACTCTCTTCGCAGCGTTCAAGTGGCTCCCCTCAGGACTCCGGCTTCGCTGTCCCTGCTGCAGGACACAGAGGAGAAGAGCAACCTTTGTCCCCAGGGCTGTCCAGCTCCTCAACTCCTGACCCCCCCCCACCATGCACCACTATCACTTTATTATTTAGTATCTGCCTACTTGCACATAGCTCTGTATAAATATATATATATATATATATATACTGTATATATATATATTCCTATTTATTTCCTGTTACTGCATAATAGTTCTGTTAACATCTGTTCACTACTGCATATATGTCTGTTTACATCTTTAGTCTGATCACGGTCCACTTATACCTCCACTCTTTTTTTGATATATTAACTTTGTAAGTTTGTATTTTAAATTTTGTATTTCAATTTTGACACTTTATTTATTGTTAAATTTTAGTATACCTGCACTGTCGTTCATTTACTGCTCTGTGTGCCCTTGAATTGCCCCCCGGGGACAAATAAAGTTTTTTTAATTGAATTGAATTGAAATGTATGGCCACCCAAGTATATTTCCGACCTGTTCTTGTTTAGTTTTTCATTTATTCATAAAATTGCTGCGTGCGCACGAGAGAGAAAGAGAGCGCGCAAGAGAGTGCAGGCGCGCGCTCCCTGCAACCAGAGCCTCTATTATAAGGCTCTGTGTTCAACACAACAAAACTCTCTTTTTTTTTTTAAAATGACCTCTTGACTCCTGCGCAGACCCAGCAGAAGAGAGCAGAATCACATCATCTTCAGAGAAAGAGAGAGAGAGGGAGCAATAAGGTCCACTGTCCGTACACTCTTGTAAATGCATCAAAACAGAAGCTTCAAATGCTTTGTTTTAAAAATGTTAATGTACAGCTACTTGCTGCTGATGCTGTGCTGGACTCCTATAAATAACAGAATATCGAGTGGAACTTTTCAAAACGCCAGGTGTTCTCCTGGTGTTTATGTCTGTGCACGTGTGGATAAATTGAGCAGAATAAATACGTTTGTTGCAAAAATTAAATTAATTTAGAGGTAAAAACACATTTGATATAAATACAAACCTAATAGATACAAGACAGATAAGATAAGATAAGAGTAAGACATAAAAAAGGATGTTGTTTTATGCTGAAAGGGGTTATTTTTATATTGTGGAGGTTCCTTGGTGTACCACCAGAGGGAGCCCGCGTACCACTATAGAATGAGAACCACTGCCTTAGATCTTGCAGACAGCCCCAAGTAGACGATGGAGGAACTGCAGTGTTTTGCACTTCTGCATTGGCTTCATTTTTCAACATCAGAGTTTGTTTCTTCGTTCTCTCTCACTCCTCATAAGCTCTGATGTGGCTGTACGACAGTAATGGCATTGTATTCTTTGCACGGTAATTATTGCATTACTGAACCTATGTGTTATCTATGTACAGCCAGTGGCATTGGGTACAGACTAAATTCTGATTTATTTTGGTTATGATAATATTACTGATGATTGGAGGTTGGAGGTTGGAGGTGGGGGGGGGGGGGTCACTTTGACTGTCAAGTACGCTGTTCCTCACTATGACAACAGTATGTGTGGACCGGGGTAGCTCCATGGCTGGGCTCCTTAGTGGGCTCTTTAGGATGTGTTCCTGCTATTTCTGTGTTCTGGTATGTTTCGTTTTTCTTTTATCTTGTTACTTTCTATATTAGCAGCAGCCACTTTAAGTTTAATCATCTTGACATGATTTCTACTTATGGCCTCTGAACTTCAGTTTACCTCCTGGAATGTGAGAGGATTCAATAAAATTGTTAAGTTACAGCAAGTTATGAGCAGGAATCGGCAGTTCAATTCCAAAGTGGTTTTCCTTCAAGAGACTCATTTAACTGCTGAGGATGTGATCAGAGTGAGGAGAAGATGGTCTGGTCAGGTGTTTTCGGCTTCCTTTAGCTCACATTCACGAGGGGTAATCACTCTCATACATAAGTCAGTTCCTTTTGAGCTAATAAATGTGACTGAAGATCATTTTGGCAGATATCTTATTATTCAATGTCAAATTCTTTCTGTCAGGCTAAATGTAGTCAATGTCTATGGGACAAACTGTGATAACTCAGCATTTTACAGAAATCTTTTCCTATCATTAGCTGCCCTGCCTGGTCATCTTATCATCGGGGGTGATTTCAATTGTGTGCTGCAGCCAGAGTTGGACAGATCCACTGGGATACACACCTCACACCCACAGACAAGAAAAGAGCTGCTTCAGTGTATGGAAGATTTTAATTTAATTGATGTGTGGAGAAGTAAGCACCCAAATCAGTTAACTTTCTCTTGCTACTCCAGTACCTACCAGACCTTTTCCAGAATCGATTACTACCTAGGTTCAGCAGACTTATTATCCGTCATTTCTAGCTGTTGGTATGATAGCATAATAATCTCAGATCATGCCTCAACGTCATTTCTGTTAAAGTTTCCGAATATTGTTTATCATCCTCCTAGATGGCGGCTCCAGACAACTTGGCTCAGAGACCCTGAATTTATAGAATTTCTTGGAGCACAAATAGATGTCTATTTTGAAAACAATACTGATCAAACGTCTGCTGCTGTGAGGTGGGAGGCCTTTAAAGCTTTCTTAAGAGGCCAAATGATAAGTTTTACAAGTTTCAAACACAAACCTTACAGGATGGAGATGGAGCAACTTAAAAAATCAATCAAAGAAACTGAAACTCAAATTCGTCAAAGAAACTGAAACTCAAATTCGTCAAAATACCTGCCAACAGTTAATTGTAGAACTACATAAACAGAGAGCTAGGTATAATGTTTTATCTGCAAATAAGGCAACAAAAAGCCTGTTGAGGCTGAAACAGTCCTATTATGAACATGGTGAGAAAGCTGGAAAGCTATTAGCTTGGCGCCTTAAACAGATACAAACAGAGAAAGCAGTCAACTTAATTCAAACAGGTAATGGCGACACAACTTCTGACCCAAAGGGAATCAATAATACTTTCCTACAAATGTATCTTTCCTTGTATAGCTCTGAGTATTCAGATTCAGCTCCACATCAACAAAAATCATTTTTGGATAAACTAGAATTTACTCCCCTGAGTGGAGAAATTCTGGGCTCACTAGAGCTTGACCTCGGGACACAGGAACTGTCTGAGGCTATAAATAGCTTGAAAGGGGGAAAAAGTCCCGGACCTGATGGAATTCCAGTTGAAATTTATAAAATGTTTAAGTCTAAACTAATACCACCTCTGCTAGATATGTACAGAGAATCATTTGATAAAGGATCCCTTCCTCCCTCGCTCAACACTGCTGTTATTACATTATTATTTAAACCTGGAAAGCCTTCAACTCGTGTGGATCGTATAGGCCAATATCTCTTCTCAATAATGACCTTAATATTTGATGTAAAGTACTAGCTAAGAGATTGGAGCCAATTCTGCCAACAATAGTTCATCCGGACCAGAATGGATTTGTGCAGGGGAGGCAGGGGTTTCACAACATAAGAAGAGTGCTTAACGTGCTCTTTGAGAAAGCTAATATCTCGGATAATGCTATCTTGTCTTTGGACGCAGAAAAAGCCTTTGACAGAATAGAATGGCAATACCTTTTTGATATTCTTGGGAGGTTTGGTATTGGAGGTAGGTTTCTCAGATGGGTGCAGCTTCTCTACTCTAACCCACATGCTGAGATTTTAACTAACGGCTTTACATCAACCCCATTTAAGCTCAAGCGAAGAACAAGACAGGGTTGTCCCCTGTCTCCTCTTTTATTCACTCTGGCTGTTGAGCCACTAGCCATGTCTATTGGTAAACATATTAATATATCAGGAATAAAACTAGGAGATATTGAACATCGAACATCATCATTTAGTTTTGCTCAAACCTGAAACAAACTTTACCCGCATTACTTGACTTGTTACAAATCTTCGGTACATTTTCGGAATACAAAATAAATAATAATAAATCCGTCATAATGTTTTTGGCGGAAAATAAAAGGCTTAACCCTCCGATTTCAACCCCATTTGTGGTATCAAAACAAGAATTTACTTACCTAGGTGTTAAAATCACCCCCACTATCAACACAATTATTCAAGAAAATTATAACCCCTTTACAGAGGCAGTCGTGCAGCTTATAAACAGGTGGAACAAGCTACCCATATCCTTGATTGGGCACATAAACGTTTTGAAAATGACAATTTTGCCTAAGTTTCTGTACCTCTTCCAAGCAATACCTCTTTCTCCACAACCCTCTTTTTTTCAAGTGTTAAAGAAAACCTTCTCCAATTTTATTTGGAACAACAAACGTCCAAGACTTAGGCTTTCCTTGTTATATTTGCCTTATGATAGAGGTGGACTGCAATTACCAAATCTGATGTGGTATTTATGGGCAGCTCAAATTAGAGCAGCTATGTTCTATTTTGTTAAGAATAACCCTCCATCGTGGGCTATTATGGAATCCCAGTCAATTGCAATCCCTTTAAACTTATATATGTACTCTGCAGATAGGAAAAAGTTAATCAAACAAACAAAAAATCCTTTCTTGAGGAATACTATTAGTGTATGGTACAGTGTTCTTGCTCATTTAGGGGAGGGAACACAGCTATCTCATTTTACACCACTTTTTGGTAACGATGACTTTCGGCCAGGCAGGGCAGACCCCGGATTTACATTTTGGGCTGATAGGGGTGCAGCGAAAGGGTCTGATCTTTACAATGATAATAAATTGATGTCTTTTCAGGAGCTTCAAGCTACATACAACATTCCTAAAAAGCACTTTTTCAAATATCTTCAGCTCAGAAGTTTTATAATGTCCAGGCAAAATAATAGCCTAGAGCTTCCCCGTTTATCTACCCTAGAAGATATTATTTTAGATCATCTTGAGTCCAAGGGACAGGTGTCTTTACTGTATAACTTGTTCGTAAACAAGTGCAAAGAATCCTCAGTAAATATTCTACGGGCTTGGAGAAGTGATTTACAGATCAGTATAACAGTTGAGGAATGGTCAGCGGCATGCTCCTTAGTTCAAACTCAAACAGTTAATACACACTCCAAATTATTACAGTTTAAATGGCTTACCAGACAGTACATTACTCCAGCTAAGCTGCATCACTTTAACCCAATTATCCCTGACGCATGCATTAAATGTGGTGTCCATCTCTGTTTCACTGTATGTGGGAATGTCCATTGATAATCTGCTTCTGGGAAAAGGTGTTGCATCTATGCAGTCGAATTATCAGTAAAAAGGTGCCTCTTAACCCTAAACTGTGTATTCTTAATATCTATCCTGATGATTTTTTACTATCAAACTATTTCAAGTATCTACTCAATGTTTGTTTCCTGGAGGCAAAACGATGCATTGCTCGCTCATGGAAGAAACAGACAACCTGTGGTGTCTCTCAGTGGCTCAAAGGAATGACTCTCTTCCTGGCTCTTGAAAGGATGAGCTACTTTTCAAAAAACAAACTTGACAAGTTTTGGAAAGTATGGACTATTTTTTACAACTGAGGGTAATGACATACAAAATGAGGTTTGGACTGATGAACAGATCTGATTGTCAGTAGGGCTGCTGTTATTGTTGTTGTTGTTTTGTTTGTTTTTGTTTTCTTTACTCTTTTTAGGATTTGTCAATGTGTGTATTGTATTGCTTTACATTGTTTTTGATTTCCTATAAAAGACAATAAAGAGATGGTTTAAAAAAATAAAAAACACATCATTGAGATAATGATCAAATCCACTCTAAACTTCTTCATTTTTTCCTGCGTATCTCCTGCAGGGCTGTCTCAACCTTCAACTCGATGATATGAGAAGCCAGACAGTTGATAGGATCAGTGAGAAGCTGTCAGAATGACATAAGTTAAAAAAGGAAACAGGATTTGTAGAAAAAACTGTTAAAAAAGGTTTCCTCTTTGATTTTCAGCGTGCTGTAATTATCTGTGTTTGTAAGCTCACCATGTCTCCAGGTCTGTCAGCAAAACCTCCCGTCTCCTCGTCCTCACAGGCCAGAATAAACATCCGCAGCTTGGCCTTGTCCATCCAGAGGATCCTGCCCATGATTTTCAGCCACGCCAAAACCCACCACGAGTAGCAAACACCTGGAAGCTGAGTGAGATAGAGACAACCAGAGCCCAGTCCATATTGTGACAAAGTCATGAAGTCAACAAGTTAGTCAATTATTGTTGTCATTTTGAGGTACCCATCAGAATTTAGAGGTACCCATTGATTTATCCCAAGGGGGAAACTCAGCCATTGCTCTTATACAGTATAATATAGGAAGTAGTTCCACATTTCAACAAAATAAGAAATATGTATAAGAAATAGAGTAGAGTAATGCACAGTGGAAATATTGCACAGAGTATTGCAGTTTGATTAATTCAATGTTTTTAGCAGCAAACAGCAGACAGACTCTTATTGTTATTTTATTTCAACTTTGTTTCATTTCTTAAGGTGAGGTTTTGCGATAAGCCCTCAGGGTTTCTACCACACCTGCAACTCTTCTTCCAACAATGTGCAAATAAACTAACTAAATTAAACAGTTAGCAACAAGCAGTTAGCAACTAGCCAGTCAGCACTCTATTCTGAACTTTATATCGTTCAAGTAGATTTGCTGCAGTTCAAACTTTAAGCAGCTGAAATAAGGAATCACCCATTTTTTACAAGTGTAACAATGACATTGTGGAACATCATTTTTGTCAAATACAAACCTTCTCTGGTCGTCCATTGAGGCCTTCAGACAGCAGCTGCCTCTCACAGAGTCACCAGCCCAGCAGGTCGCCGTTCACCTGGTGCAGCTGACCGGTGAGCCACAGGAAACCGGTTCAACAGTAAATCTGACGGAGAGAAGGGAGAAGACCGTGGAGATAGATCTCATTTGAGGACAAGGATTCTTACACATGCCTCTGCATAGGAGGAGTGTAAATGTGACAACTGCACCTTGAGGAGAGAGAACATTTCATCCTAATATTCATATCTTGATTTCTCTTTCCTTGACCCTGACTCTTGAGCAGCTGTAACAACAACATTTCCTCCATTGAGGTTTATCTTATCTTCTACTTGCTTTCTCTTAACAGCTCTAGTCTCACTGTGACCTCAATAAAGTGGAACTCAAGCAGCACTTGCAACAAGTCAAGCATTTCAAACTACAACTCTGTACAGTGGATGAACTCACTCATCACACTGCCTCCAGCTACAGAAGCAGCCGATAAGCTCCAGTCCCCTGTTCCTCTCTGCTTCCAAGAGGCCTTACTGGGATGACTTTTCTCCAATGATATGATCCTGGAAAGACTTACAAATTTACATTAACTGATGACAATGGTATGTTGATGTTTTCAAAATATAACCACATGATAAAAAGAGGAGATGAAAGGCAATTGCAAGTTGATTATGTCCTAGCTACAGTTCAACTAATACAGCCTAATGACAGTCCCGCCACAACTTCTTGTAGGCTGTAATGTTCACTTTTTGGTCAACTGGTTTTGGGTTGTGTTGATTTCATTAACCCTGATCTTATATGTTACATGAAATATTGTCAAATACAGGTTTTAATCTTGTAGCATGTCTTTCACATTGGGTCCTTGTTTATCTGGTGGTGATTTTTTTTTTTTTGCTTCATGTTGCTCATTCAATATTACCACCATCAGTTTAGCCAAACTATAAATTCTCATGTGTCACCTTATCTGGATAATGACAATAATCATTCAACTATGCTCAATAAAATATCAAACCATCAATGGCAATCCTTCAGGTTGAAAAGAAAATGGTAAGTGGACTGAGCTTGTAGCTTTTCACCAGTGTTCTAATCTAGCTATGTTGTGTTCTGGCTATGACTGTACCTCTAGTCACACTTACCCATGCACACACTAAGGTCAAGGATTGTTGTGTAGTGAGACAATCCCAGTAGCTAACCATTCACACACACATTCATACAGGGCGCGGGGTTCAGTGTCTTGCCCAAGGACACTTCGGACATGTGGGCCTCGAACTCGCAACCTTGCGGTTGGGAGACGAGGACGCAAACCATTGCACCACAGACCGCCCCGAAAATTTCGCTATGTTTTGGTTAATTTAAAGTATTCACCCCGAAACACAGAAAAAAAATAGTACAAGTCAAAGTTGCAACAAAAAGCATTTGCGGATTACAAAAAATCACTTCAGCTATGAACAAATAGAAATGCAATCTCAGCATTCATCGAAAATAACTCGCTTTACGTTTCTATGGAAACAGCGCTACATAAAGCTAGCTGGCTAGCAGTTACAGCAAAACAGAAGTAGCTTACTCAAAAGTGAAAATGCTTACTTTTCTTACGACAACATCCTCTCTCGAGTGTAAAAAGATGGTTCATGCTCCTGTAGGAGACACAAGATCGTATGATATCAACCTCGTTTTAAAGACAAGACTTTGTCACCATATCTGGTTTCGCTAGCAGGCTAGCTAGTTAGTTAGCTAGCACGAAAAGTACTAATAACTTTGTCATGCAGCTGTGAATGTAGTTGATAATTTCCACAACACACACTACAAGATATTACAACACTTGCATTAACAGTATAAACACTAAAACAAATGTTACTTTTAAGAAGAAACGATATCATTCGCAATGGATTGTGGGATGGGTAGTTCCTTGACTCCGGACGAAAATGATATACAGTCTTGTACCTTTGCCTTTTGTGTCCCCGTTTTGAAATGCCGTTTAGGTACGAGTATTGGGGTAGCTGATTGTCTTGGTTCCAGGCGCCAATCTCTTGATATAAGGATTTTGTGAAAGATTAGGGGAGGATTTGAATGGGGACGATTACTTCCGGATCCAGAGCCACCGAAAAAGTGGGCGGATACTGTTGAGCTCTATAAGACCGGACACGAGACCTCCACCAATCAAATCATAGCGCACAAAAACGTCAGAGTTCAACAGTCATCATCACCAGTGCCCGTGATGATGACTGGAGGGCATCTGTTTACAGATCAGTCCAAGATACATTAAAACCACAAAGTTCAGCTTGAATCTATTCAGGATGCTTTTCATTTTTGCCATAATGCCTTTGACAAAAAGAACAATAGTTCTAAAGAAATCACAACAGCTTGATCGTTTATGTTCCTTTCTGTTATTGTTGATTTACAGTGAATACTGAATTGATGGACAGTAGAAGAGAAACATTTATTGCCAGGCAAATAACAAATAAATTACATTTTTATACACAAACAGATTTCCAACAGTGGGTATCTTTCTGGAATAGAGCTGCATCCACAACACAAAGACAAACCTTTTAATGTCAGGAGATGATCAACGTAAAGCAGCTTGAGATTTGAACTCTTTGATCACAATACAGGCTTTGAGCTAGAAGTGATGACTGACTTCATTTGACATTAACAAAGGTAACTGATTGAATTTCTCAGTTATCTGCCACTGAGCCTTTGTACAGATTGAGAGCTTATAGACTGAACATGTGATTTCTATATTCCTCTTCTGTAACAATGTGAACACTGACATGTCAACTAACAAAAGGTGTAAAAAGAAAAACATGAGAATCATCCACATGTAAGACTGGAAATGTTTCATTATTGATACTCAGTGCAGCGGCTGATCAAACCCCTCTGCCCACAGATGCATCACAACACTGGACTGACTAACATGGAAACATATTAGTGGAGCTGAGATTGAGGATCTGTTGTCTACTCCTACCTAAAATTCATGGCAAAAATGAGTTTCTTTGTACTTCAAACTGACTTTATTTCCTGTTTAAAGTATTCAAGCTTTATTTAAAATAAGTTCTGTGCTGCATCTTCAGTTGGCAGGTCTGATAGAATCAACTTCTAACAACTGATCTAGTGTAACGCATACTTTTACCTTTTAAATATGAAAGTAGTTTTGATTTAAAACGACAAAGAGATAATGTCTTTTAGCAGTATGACTGTCAAACCCTCAAGTGTCTTAGGCCGGAAAATGTGATCATGCACGTTTGTCATTGTTCTTCTGTTGAGTTAAACAGAATATTCCTTTCCCTGTCACTCAGGGAATGAAGAGACAATCTGTTCCTCTGTCTCCATGTCTGACTCATAATGTATAACAGTGATAACCTCCTTGACTAGTTGAAAACTAAAAGGTTATAAGTGAGAGGAAGATAAATATCAGTTCAATATTTACCACAACACTTTCCTGCACAGTTGCATGTTTTCCCAAAAGATAAGAAATGATATTTAATGATTTCTTGGCTTTTGCAATGATGACTACACTTTGAAACATCTCTTCCTTCTAAACCATTCCTTTTCTAGTAAAACCAACAAGGACGACTTCATGACAAAAGGCTCGAAGAAATCGAATCAGAACAATATGACTCTATGTTTCCTAAGTGAGCGGAGAGCAATATGTCCGTCAGCTGACACTAACACTTGTGTGGTGGTCTTCTCTCTGCTTCCAACATCCAGCTTTAGTGGTGAACTATATGTGTGGCTGAGGGACAGCAGTGTGTGCAAGTGACAGCGATGGTTGTCACAGGGCTAGCTAAGGAGGTCAGGCTGCAGGTTGAGCCTCTGCAGGACGTCCTCAGGCGTGCACAGAACAGGATTCGCCGGCTTTATCTGCTCGTCTCCAAGAAGAGAGACCTGCTACTCCTAACAACTGAGTGTGGAAAGGACCTGCAGAGAAGAAGGGAGCAGGGGGAGAAAAACACCAATTTCAACTGGGAATGTAATCAAGCGCTGCAACTACACTGAAGTTTCATATTTAAAAAATCTGTCTTTATCTGATTTTCGGTGGACACAGCATGTTGAATGCTGTCCGGACTCTCAGGCGGACGGCCTGGAGGCAGGGCACATAGCCCGGACAGTTCGGGAGGGCGGCCAGGAGGCCGGCCCAACAAGGAGAACAGTTCAGGGGGGCGGCCGGGAGGCCGACCAAAGACGGGGAACAGTTCAGGGGGGCGGCCGGGAGGCCGATCAAACACGGGGAACAGTTCAGGGGGGCAGCCAGGTGGCCGACCAAAGACGGGGAACAGTTCAGGGGGGCGGCCAGGTGGCCGACCAGACCCGGAGAGCAGATCAGGAGGGCGGCCCGGTGGCCGACCAGACACGGAGAACAGTTCAGGTGGACGGCCCGGAAGCCGACCAGACAAGGAGCACAGTTCAGGTGGGCGGCCCGGAGGCCAACCAGACACGGAGCACAGTTCAGGTGGGCGGCCCGGAGGCCGACCAGACACAGAGAGCAGATCAGGAGGGCGGCCTAGAGGCCGACCAGACACGGAGAACAGATCAGGTGGGCGGCCAGGAAGCCGACCAAACACAGGAGACAGTTCAGGTGGGCGGCCAGGAGGCCGACCAAACACAGAGACCAGCTCAGGGGGAGTCAGACGGCCCTCTGACGATGGCGCAGGAGTCGGCAAAACCTCTGACCAGGGCGCAGGAAGCTGCAGAGTCGGCAGGACCCCAGACGAGTGCTCAGGAAGCTGCGGAGTCGGCAGGACCTCCGACGGAGACACGAGAGTGGGCAGATCCTCCAACGGAGAAACAGGAGCGGGCACAACCTCCAACTTGGAAACGGGTGTTGGCAGGGCCTCCCACAGAGACATAGGAGTGGGCAGATCCTCCAACGGAGAAACGGGTGTTGGCAGGGCCTCCCACAGAGACATAGGAGTGGGCAGATCCTCCAACGGAGAAACGGGTGTTGGCAGGGCCTCCCACAGAGACATAGGAGTGGGCAGATCCTCCAACGGAGAAACGGGTGTTGGCAGGGCCTCCCACAGAGACATAGGAGTGGGCAGATCCTCCAACGGAGAAACAGGAATCGGCCGGACCGCCATGGTGACGACAGGAGTCGGCCGGGCCGCCGAGGGTACGTCAGGAGTGACGTCAGAAATCGGCCGGACCGCCGAGTGTACGTCAGGAATCGGCCGGACCGCCGAGGCGACGTCAGGAGTCGGCCGGACCGCCGAGGGTACGTCAAGAGTCGGCCGGACCGCCGAGGGTACGTCAGGAGTCGGCCGGACCGCCGAGGGTACGTCAGGAGTCGGCCGGACCGCCGAGGGTACGTCAGGGGTGACGTCAGGAGTCGGCCGGACCGCCGAGGCGACGTCAGGAATCGGCCGGACCGCAGAGGCGACGTCAGGAGAGACGTCAGGAGTCGGCCGGACCGCCGAGGGTACGTCAGAAATCGGCCGGACCGCCGAGTGTACGTCAGGAATCGGCCGGACCGCCGAGGGTACGTCAGGAGTCGGCCGGACCGCCGAGGGTATGTCAGGAATCGGCCGGACCGCCGAGGGTACGTCAGGAGTGACGTCAGGAATCGGCCGGACCGCCGAGGGTACGTCAGGAATCGGCCGGACCGCCGAGGGTACGTCAGGAGTCGGCCGGACCGCCGAGGCGACGTCAGGAATCGGCCGGACCGCAGAGGCGACGTCAGGAGAGACGTCAGGAGTCGGCCGGACCGCCGAGGGGGCGTCAGGAATCGGCCGGACCGCCGACAGGGAATCCGCAGAAATCCCCCTCTCTTCAACAGGGGGACTACGGGGCTCAGCAGTCACAGGCAGCAGAGGGCGCTCCGCAGGGACGCAGTGAGGCTGAGGCCCTGGGGCGCAGAGGGGCAAAGTCACTGGGGAGCACAGGGGCAAAGTCACTGGAGCTCTGGGCAGTGAAGACTCGGGTGAGCTGGGCAGCGTAGGCTCGGGTGAGCTGGGCAGCGTAGGCTCGGGTGAGCTGGGCAGCGTAGGCTCGGGTGAGCTGGGCAGCGTAGGCTCGGGGGAGCTGGGCAGCGTAGGCTCGGGTGAGCAGGGCAGCATAGGCTCGGGTGAGCTGGGCAGCGTAGGCTCGGGTGAGCTGGGCAGCGTAGGCTCGGGTGATCTGGGCAGCGTAGACTCGGGTGCGCTGGGAAGCGAAGACTCGGGTGCGCTGGGAAACGAAGACTCTGGTGAGCTGGGAAGCAACATGGGCTGAGGCCTGAGTTGAGGTCTTTGCTGAGGCTTCGGTTGAGGCCTGGGTTGAGGCCTTTGCTGATGCTTGAGCTGAGGCTTGAGTTGAGACTCGTGCTGAGGCCTGGGCTGAGGCTCAGGCTGAGGCCTGGACTGAGGCTGTGGTTTGGGCTGGTAGACAGGCTGCTGAGGTTGAGGCTTGAGCTGAGGCCTGGGCTGAAGCTTGTGTTGAGGCCTAGGCTGGGAAGAAGAGGAGAAAAAGTCTTTTGTCCACTCAGGGAGAAGGTGCCTGAGCCATGGCCTTGAAAGAATCTCCTCTTGCGCCTCAGAAATGGCTGCCTCTCTTTCCTCCTCACAGCAAGCCATTTTAAAGTCATTTTTTTAAACATGTGAGGTTATAAGTAACCTCACGTAGTTCTAACAAAAAACATCCATCCGCTGGGTCCATATCTGGTCGGTTCATTCTGTCATGGGTTGGAATGAGGAGGAGGAGGACCCAATTGCAGATGAACAAAAATAATTTATTTAAACTAAAAAGGCAAAAAGCAAAACAAAACTTACTATAAGAAAAATCCAAAAAGGTAGCCACAAGGAATCACAGGGAGACAAACGACATCCAACATCTAACTAACAACAAACGACAATGAACCGACACAGAGGGGAAGAAACACAGAGACTAAATAGACACAGGGGTAATCAACACAGGTGAGACTAGTTAGACAGGTGAAACAAACAAAACACAGGTGAGTACAATCAGGGCAATCAGAACAGGGGAAACACAGAGACAGGAATTAAGACAACACTGAAGACAACAAAGTAAATCATAGAACACTGAAAGCACACAGAATGTAACAAAACACAGAGAGACACAAGGAGAAGAAAACACAAAATAAAACAGGAAACACTAAAGACAACACTAGGAAACATTAGCACACAGGGAAACAAGCAACACTAGGGAAAAAGAGAAATAAAACCTAAAACTAAACTAAACTCCAAAATACAAACTAAACAAAGACCCAATCATGACACTCTGTAGAGTTTTAATCGACTGAGAAATGAAATGTTGAGCGAAAAACTGTTTTAACCAGGCTATACATGTTTATTTCTGCAGTTAAAGATGGCGTTTTAATATGGGCTTGATAGGAATTCCTTAGATCAGTGGATTGTCAAACTTTTGAAACTGCGTACCACCTCTTAAATTATTTGGCTCTCCAAGTACCACCATTATGGTAGACGTTAAAATACAGTGTAGGCCTATTTCTACACACATTTCACGCAGGAGGCAAATGTATTCATCAAAAGAATATTATTTATTATTGACTGTTGGCAGCCACGCTGTAGGCCTAGTAAGAGCTAGCGCTAGAACTGCCACTTAAACTCCACACAACTCTGATATTTGCCCAAATCTAAAAAAGTGCAGAACAATAAAAATGACAACTTTATACCAACAACCTGTTTGAAAATATTTAGTCTCCAGTGTTTCCCACACACAGACGATAACTGGGCAGGCCGACCAAGTAAATGTATGGCCACCCAAGTATAGATCCGACCTGTTCTTGTTTAGTTTTTCATTAATTCGTAAAATTGCTGCGTGCGCGCGAGAGAGAAAGAGAGCGCGCGAGAGAGTGCAGGCTCCTTGCAACCAGAGCCTCTATTAAAAGGCTCTGCGTTCAACATAAGATAAGAGTAAGACATAAAAAAGAATGTTGTTTTATGTTGAAAGCGGTTATTTTTATATTGTGGAGGTTCCTTGGTGTACCACCAGAGGGAGCCCGCGTACCACTATAGAATGATAACCACTGCCTTAGATCTTGCAGACAGCCCCAAGTAGACTCACTCATCACACTGCCTCCAGCTACAGAAACAGCCGATAAGCTCCAGTCCCCTGTTCCTCTCGGCCTTACTGGCCTTACTGGGATGACTTTTCTCCAATGATATGATCCTGGAAAGACTTACAAATTTACATTAACTGATGACAATGGTATGTTGATGTTTTGAAAATATAACCACATGATAAAAAGAGGAGATGAAAGGCAATTGCAAGTTGATTATGTCCTAGCTACAGTTCAACTAATACAGCCTAATGACAGTCCCGCCACAACTTCTTGTAGGCTGTAATGTTCACTTTTTGGTCAACTGGTTTTGGGTTGTGTTGATTTCATTAACCCTGATCTTATATGTTACATGAAATATTGTAAAATACAGGTTTTAATCTTGTAGCAGGTCTTTCACATTGGGTCTTTATTCATCTGGTGGTGATTTTTTTTTTGTTTTGTTTCATGTTGCTCGTTCAATATTTATTCAATATTACCACCATCAGTTTAGCTAAATTATAAATTCTCATGTGTCAGCTTATCTGGATAATGACTATAATCATTTTTACCAGTGTTCTGACTATGTGGTGTTCTAACAATCCAATGTTATGACTATACCTCAAGTCACACTTACCCATGCACACACTGCTGTCAAGGATTCAAGTTCAAGTTCAAGTTGTCTTTATTATCCCTGCAAGAGGGCAATTTGTCTCGCAGTCAGCAGTAAAATAAATGCACACACGCATACATCCTTCAGTCAGCATACAACATCAACATAAAAAAAGGGGCAATTAATAAATACAATAGAAACACAGTTACACAGTTAGTTGTTGAGGAAGGTAATGGCAGCGGGGACAAATGAGTTCCTCATTCTCTTTGTCCTGCATGCTGGCAGGCTGAACCTGCGGCCTGACGGCAGCAACTTAAAATCCTTTGACAGAGGATGACTTTGATCTCCTGAGATAGACTGAGCTTTTTTCAGACACTTCACTCTATATAAATGGGAAAGATCAGAGAGGGACGATCCTGTGATTCTCCCACACAGTTTAACAATGCTCTGCATTTTGTTGCGGTTCTTGATGCTGAGTGACCCGTACCAGGTCACCATGCAGAAAGTTAAAACTGATTCAATGAAGCAAGAATAAAACATCTTCATAAAAGTGCTGTCAACATTAAAATTGCGAAGCTTCCTGAGAAAGTGCACACGCTGATGAGCTTTCTTGCAAACAGCATCAGTTTGGAGCTCGAAGGCCAGTTTGTCATCAATGATGGTCCCAAGGTACTTGTATTGATGCACAACCTCAACAGCCTGGTTATCTATAAGATCAGGGGAAATGACAGAGGGATTTTTCCTGAAATCCACTGTCATTTCTTTTGTCTTTAGGACATTAATGTCCAGGAAGGATGACCTGCACCAGTCTGAGAATTCACTCACGACTGGGCCGTGATCTGGGTCATCAGTGCTGAGGAGGGAAACGATCACTGAGTCATCGGCGAACTTAATGATGTGCCGGTTCTCACGTCTGCTTTGACACTCATTAGTGTATAACACAAATAAAAGATTTAAAGAAAAAAAAGAGGACACAATACTAAATCATTAATTTAAAGTGGTGCAGAAAACCCTCAAATTGTGCATAAAAATGTAACAGAATGTAGAAAAGACATTTCTGATGTTAAAAATGTTCTGGGGGAGACTTCCAGACCCCCAACAAAGACATTTTTAAATAGACTAAACTTATCAACACAGTTTTTGTGCATTTAACATTTTTTTACGAGGTAATAAGTGGTTGAACTGGTCAGTAACTTGCCCACATTTTTTTTTAAATCAGTATAACAAAAAAACGTGATAAAATCGTGATCGTGATACTGCCAAAAAAAAATTGTGACATGATATTTTTTTCATATCGCCCACCTCTAGTCCGCGGTCAACATTTTTTCACAGGTTGGTCTTTTAGTTATTGAAATATGTCCTGAGGGCAGCATTGCATATCATTGATTCTCTCGGCTATCCAATCAGCAACAGCAGGAGGTGGGAGGCAATCAGCGAAAGTTTTCGGGTAAGTAGGGGCTGCATCCGCTAGAAGAGGCGTTCATTGCTGCGCAGGTCGCTGCCCGTTCTCTATCGTATCGAGACTATCTCTCCACTACATATTCCATATGTATGGGGCTGACCACGGGGTCAGGTGACGTTGTGGACAATTAGCTTTAAGACAATCCACCTGTGAGGTGGCTAATGACAGTACAAGAGCACCTGTGCACCACACTGTCACTGATCATTTTGATTCCACGAGAGCAGGTTGGCGTTTGTGTGAATTAAAACTGTGTGTTATTTAGGAGGAGACAGTATTTGCCACTTACCAAGTGTAAGAGAGAGGGGGAGTTTTCCTCTCGGGGTTGCTGTTTACTCCACATATCTTATATCAGCTGTTTCTCGAAGCTGATCAGCGTTTCTCACAGTCCGTGCCTGGCGTATTGTTCTGACAAGGGACTGACGCGCCATAGGTACGCAGCCTATCCGCCTATCCCGGTCGCGGGTGAGGCGGTAGTGCGGTTCATTGTGAGTAATCCGGAACAGACGTTCCTGGCGTATTGCTCTGGCAAGGGGTTCACGCGCCAGAGGAATAAACTGTCCATCTACACCGCGAGGAGGCGGCTACAACTTTAGCTAGAGCTAACCGGCTGTTACTTCCTCGTCTTCAATCGGGGGTCGACCTCTCGCGAGATTTGGCGAGATGACGAGCCGCGGCCATAACTGTGAGGGTTGTGGTGTGCGGATGCCCATTGAGGATGGACATGATAAATGTGTATTGTGTCTGGGAGTTAACCACGCCACTTTGGCGAGAGAGAACCCTTCCTCTTGCATGAATTGCTTTATTTTGCCGGTACGGTCCCTGGAGGCCCGCTACAGGGTGTTTGGAAGGACGGAGCAGTTTGCTCCGCCCACTGAGTCCCGGCAGGCTAAGCGCCTCAGAGGGGCGGAGCCTGGCTGCGGCTCCAGGAACCCCCTTCCTGTCCCCCCTCTTCGGGTGATGTTGCCTGATTTCAATATCGAGGCTGAGGGGGAAGAGGAAGATGAAGAGGTCGATGTAGATGTGCTGGGGCACTTTGTCGACGACCTTCCTCCGTGGCAGGAGGAGGCTGCCCCGGCCCCTGAGGAGGTAGAAAGGGGCAGTGAGCTCTGCCTATTCAGAGAGCTGATGGGGCGGGCAGCCCAGGCATTAGGGGTAGATACCACAATAGGCCAGGCACCTGCACCATCACGCTTTGATGAGGGTATGGAGACACGGCCGGTGCCATTTCTGGTGCCTCTCCTCCCAGATGTGGAGGAGCTGATTCAGGCTGGGTTTTCCAAACCAGCAGAACCTTTGAAATTCTCTTCCGCAAGTAGACGGTTGTCTGCTATGCAGGGTCGAGAGAAGGTTGGCTGTGCGGCACTGCCACCATTGGACCAGACCATTGCAGCCCTCATGTTCCCGTCCGGCTCAGTGCTAGGGAAGCCTAGCTGCCCGACGAAGGGGTGCAGTATGTTGGATGCCTCTCTAGTTAAGATACACAGGGCTATGGCAGTGCAGACGCAGCTGGCTAATACAGGGTCCATATTGGCGCTGTATCATCGGCGGCTGGCGAGTGAGCTTGGGGCAGGATTTGATATGCGCATCGTATCAGAACTGCAGCTTGTTTCATCTGTCATGGCACAATTGATGAAGGAGCAGGTGGCAGCTGCTGGGAAGGGCATAGCGTCTCTCTGGGTGACGAGACGCCAGCTTTGGTTGTCACAGTCTGCATTGCAGCCCGAGGACCAAAGCAGCCTTTTGAAACTGGCCGTGGATCCCTCAGCCATGTTTGGACCCGGTGCTACGGCTATGCTACAACAGGCCCAAGAAGCACGTCGCTGTGCCCACGAGGTTTCGTGTGCACTGGTAAGGCGTCGCAGGTGGCGGGGGACTGGCCAGTCCAGCAGGCCCCCGGCCCCAATCCAGGGGCCAAGCTGGGACTCTGGAGACCTGAGAGCTACCTTGGACGCTCGCCGTGGCAGAGGACAAGGTAAAGGCAAGCAGAGTGAGGGGGCCCAGGTCATAAGACGGCCTAAGCCCCCGCCTCGCTCCTAACGCCGGTCCGGGTCCGGCCAGCTGCGGTCTGGCTGGTGCACGTCTCACAGCTTGGAGGACACTGGGTACGAGCCCCTGGGTAATTTCGACCATGACCCAGGGATATCGTATTCACTTTGCCCGCCGTCCTCCGACCTCAAGGGACCCAACTGTATTCACAGAAGTGGGTCCTGGATTCAGGACTGTGCTCCGGGTCGAAATTTCTGCTCTGCTGGTGAAAGAGGCCATCAGAGTGGTTCCACCAGGCAACAAGCAAGCAGGCTTTTTTTACAGGTACTTTCTCATCCCCAAAAAGGATGGGAATCTCCGTCCCATTTTAGATCTGAGGGGGCTAAACAAATATCTCAGACATTTGCCATGCAAGATGTTGACTGTCCCGAGGGTGAAACAGTCCATCTGCAGAGGAGATTGGTTCGTCACCATCGATCTGAAGGATGCCTGTTTCCAGATTCCCATCTGGGAAGGGCATTGGCGGTTCCTCAGATTTGTCTTCAGAAGCAAGACATACGAATTCCAGGTCCTCCCATTCGGGATCTCCCTAGCTCCCCGCACCGTTACCAGGTGCATGGAAGCGGTTCTGTCGCCGCTGCGACTGAAAGGGATCGGGATTTTTAATTAATTGGACGACTGGCTCCTGTGGGCACATTCGGTAGAGCACGGTCGGGCACATTTGTCCTTGCTCCTGGATCACCTACAGCACCTAGGTCTGCGTCTCAACTGGGACAAGAGCAGGCTGGAGCCATCACAAAGGGCACAGTTCTGGGCCTGATAGTGGATTCCCAGACTGCACTGCTGACATTGACTCAGGAGAGACAGGTGGAGCACGGCCCAGCACATCAACATTCTGGAGCTGAAGGCCATCCACCTTGCCCTTCACCATTTTCTCCCGCATCTTCGAGGTCAGAACGTGCTGGTGAGGACAGACAGTGTGACCGCGGCAGCCTACATCAACAGGCAGGGCGGCCTGTGTTCCCCACGCCTGTGCAAACTGGCACGCCGGCGGTGGCTTGGGGGCGTACCCCAGGGTTCGGTCCCTGAGGGCGGTTCATATGCCAGGGGTGAACAATCTGGCAGCAGATCGGCTGTCCGGGGGGTGTCCGGGCCCCGGAGGTTGGAGGCCACACCCGCGGGCGTGGCCTCCAACCTCCGGGGTATCTGGCGCCGCTTTGGACGGGCAGCCGTCGATCTGTTTGCATCACAGGAATCCACCCACTGTCCCCTGTTCTTCTCGCTAGGGAGAGACAGCCCTCCCCTGGGAGTGGACGCCCTGGCTCATCCATGGCCAAGGGCCCTGCTTTATGCTTTCCCCCCTTTCATGCTCCTTCCACCTCTCCTGCAGAGAGTGCGAATGACGGAGATGAGGCTGGTCCTAGTGGCCCCATATTGGCCTCACATGACATGGTTCGCGGACATCCCGCCACTGCTGGACGGAACTCCGTGGGAACTTCCAGTGCGGCAGGATTTGCTGTCGCAGGAAAAGGGGACTCTGTTCCATCCCTTTCCCCAGGGACTGAGGCTCTGGGCCTGGCCCCTGAGAGGACCGAACTGTTAGCCATGGGGCTGTCACAGTCGGTGGTCCAAACACTGCAGGGGGCTCGTGCGCCATCAACGAGGGCGCTCTATGGTCACCGATGGAGGGTCTTTATGGCATGGTGCAGGGAACATCATGTAGATCCTCTGGCATGCTCGGCGCCAGAGATTCTGCAGTTTTTGCAGGAGCTCCTGGATGCAGGGAAGTCGCCCTCCACCCTAAGGGGTATGGTGGCGGCTATCAAGGCGGCCCGTATCGGACGATGCCAATTGCCTGAGGAAGTCGGCAACCTTGTTTCCCAATTCCTCAAGGGGGGCCAGAAGACATATGGGCCGTCATTGTAGACCTTCTCTCCCGCCTTGGGATTTAGAGCTGGTTCTTAAGGCTATGGAACGGACTCCGTTCGAGCCCCTGGATTCAGTCGACTTGAAGTGGCTATCCCTTAAGACTGCCCTGTTGACAGCGCTGGCCACAGCTAGGCGGAGAGCTTCAGGCTCTCTCCGTTCATGCAGACCTCTGCAGATTCCTACCAGAGGGTGCAGGGGTGGTCCTGCAGCCGAATCCAGCATTTCTCCCCAAGGTTCTTTCAGAATCTCGGACGAGTCAGAGGGTTGAGCTCCAGTCTCTCTACTCCACGCAGAGAGAGAACGGGGAGCACAGACGCTCACTGGTATGTCCGGTAAGGGCACTACAGGTGTATGTGCACCGGACACGGACGGACAGGCGGACAGATCAGTTGTTTGTCTGTTTTAAGCCCGAGCTTATTGGTGAACCGTTGTCAAAAGCCCGTCTTTCCCACTGGATTGTGGAGGCTATCCAGCAGGCCTATGTGGGCACTGGGGTCCCTTGTCCCTCGGGGGTGCGGGCGCACTCTACCAGGGGCATGGCAGCTTCCTGGGCATTGTGGCGTGGTGCGTCTCTGAGCGAGATCTGCACTGCTGCTACTTGGTCTGGCCCGTCTACATTTGCTCGATTCTACCAGATTAATGTGGCTGCGAGCATGTCGTTCGGCGAACGGGTGCTTGGTGTAGCCCAGCAGTAGCGTCATTTTAAGGTTTCCTTGTCCGTCAGCCTGGCGTGGCTGTTCGGAGTGGCAACTTCACCTCTCTAGTCGAGCCTTAGCGTCTTGCAGGGCAGGCTGGCCTTGGTAGCGTCTGGCACCTTGGCATCAGGCAGCAGTAACTTGCAGTCAGCGGTACTTGCTGGCCTGTGGGGTGTGTATATTTTGTACATTTGTATATAGTTCATTGACATCCACGTTGGTGATTGTTTTGTTTGGAGCACTCCTGGTGGCGGCAACGTCTCATTCGAAGGACACACAGTTCGGCTCATGTTATGGGCGGGGGCTGCTCTATCCCCTCGCGGTGTGTCTTACAGAGCCCCATACATATGGAATATGTAGTGGAGAGATAGTCTCGATACGATAGAGAACGTAGGTTACAAGGTGTAACCATGGTTCTCTGAGTGAAGAGACTATCTCTCCGGCTCGAGGCCGCTCAGGGATCTGTTCCATCAAAATTTTAATCAGTGACAGTGTGGTGCACAGGTGCTCTTGTACTGTCATTAGCCACCTCACAGGTGGATTGTCTTAAAGCTAATTGTCCACAACGTCACCTGACCCCGTGGTCAGCCCCATACATATGGAATATGTAGTGGAGAGATAGTCTCTTCACTCAGAGAACCATGGTTACACTTTGTAACCTACGTTTTAAATGAAACTGCTTAAGAATATCAAGATATCAAGGTAATATCACGATATTTAAGTAGTAAATGTTTGTTTGTTTGTTTGTTTGCCTGTTGCTCCAGAGTTAGAATTCCTGTTATTTAACTCGCTAGCAAACTCAAAGTGTTAGCTAGCTCATCTTCAATGATAGGATCATAGCTAACATTAGCTAAATGAGCTTTGCCTGATAGCTATTGAAATACATGTGTTTCTTTTACTGGCTATGGTTGAAATTGCCTATGTTAGAGCTGGTATGAAAGGATCATAGCTACTTGTAGTTAAACTGTTTTCAGTGCACCATAACATTGGCTCTGCAATTGGCTGCTCTAAGGACATTTTTGCAGCAGCATTCTTACTTCTCTCAGGGCACCTTGTCAACATCCAACAACATGAATTGGCTACTCTAAGGGCATTTTTGCAGCACACTTTCTAATACTGCTCTTAGAGCATTGGATTTTGGATGATTGCAGAAAATAAGCTCTGTGGCTAACACACGTTTCTGATGCGTAGGCGTTTTGTTCAGTAGGATAATCTTTACAAATGAACACCACTTTTATGAAGTTTGAAGTGTTAATCCAGCCGAGAGAAGTAAAAAGCTAACGTTATGCTACAAGCGAACTACACCACGGTCGGTTGATTATGACGTCACTACCGTTATGCTTCATCGATCTAATCAGCGGTTTTGACAAGCTAGTGAAACCGTAGCTTAATAAGTTGTTTATTAACCTAATATTTGCAAGAGCACTGAAAAACAAGACTAGAGGCTGTAAGGCGGACTAGTGAGAGAGTTCCCGGCGTGATGACGTTAAATGTCCCCGACAACCACTGTAGTCTCATTTAGCCACTTGTTAGCAACCGCCATTTTTAGTACGCGTAAAAACTTTAAAATTCACAAGTTGGGGTCTTATCTAACGTAGTTTATCTCGTCTAACAAAACGCCCAACATCTCTTAAGCTTGTGTTAACCACAGACCTTATTTCAGGCGTCTAACCACAAACCCATTCAAAATCCCCATTGACTTTTAGAGTTAGAAACCCATGGCGCTAAAATGCTAACTCACTTCCGGGTTTTAGGACTCATTCCTGTGGCAGTCTATTGTCTGCTCTTAGGTTCAAACAAGAGTAAGACAAACATTTTGTAAATGCAGATTGAACAGTTTGTATATAAATGTAACCAGATCCAAATATGTTTTTAAAATATATGTCTATATCATATATTTGTGGATTTCTATTACATATATATAAAACAATACATATTTGTGTGTGAATCAGAAATACTTGTGTGAAACTTATTTTTTTATTTGTGGATTTTTTTTTACATGTGTGTGTGTGGATTGAAAAATATATTTGTGGATACTCATTTATATATAAATCACAAAATACATGTATGAATCCTTCTGTGTGCATTCATGAATATTGAGACTGATCTAACTCCATACACCTTACAGTGGAGTAAAAACAACACAATCAAACACGAACACAATCAACTAGCCTACATAAAAACAAAAAGCAACAGTAAGGAGTGCATGGTCATACAGAATGAGCTAATCTAAAAAGATGTGTTTTGAGCTGTGATTTGAAGGTGGGGAGAGAGTTAATGTCACGGATGGATTGTGGGAGAGAGTTCCAGAGACGGGGAGCTGTACGGCTGAAGACTCGAGACCCCATTGATGAAAGGCGGAAAGGAGGTGTGGTGAGGAGGCAGAATGGAGGGTCCGAGAGGGTTTGATGGTGTGAAGGAGATCGGAAAGGTACGGAGGTGCGAGATTATGGAGAGCCTTGAAGGTGAGAAGGAGAATTTTGAAATCAATGCGGTATTTAACAGGGAGCCAGTGGAGTTGTTGAAGGACAGGAGTGATGTGGTCTGTGGAGGGGGTTCTGGTGATGATCCGGGCGGCTGAGTTCTGGACCAGTTGGAGTTTATGGAGAAGCTTGAGAGGTCAACCAGAGAGGAGAGAGTTGCAGTAGTCTATACAGGAGGTGACCAGGGTATTGACTGTAAGGATGACGGTGCTGTTGGGAGACGGGCGGAGACGGTTGAGTTGCGCAGGTGGAAATAAGCTGACCGAGTGATGTTATTGATGTGTGATTCAAAGGACAGAGTGCTGTTGAGGATGACACTCAGGCTCTTTACTTGGAGGGTGAGGGAGGGACTGTGGCGTTGTCGATTGTTATTGCAGAGATATAGATTATTATATATATATATATTAGATTATATATTGTATTTAGATTAGGGCTGTCAGCATCAACCAGTTAATCTCAATTAGTTAAAGTCTGAAATTAATGCATTCATTTTAATCGCATGCTATTTTGTCCCTTTAGGCGCACCGTAGAAAAGCCTCCTCAGTGTCTCCCTGTAGTCACAGTGTTGTTAAAGAACGACACAGCTGCAACTTTAAATATCTCTTTTCACTTTAAAAGCAGGGTTGAATTCAAACAGCAGGTAAAGTAGGCTACTCTCAGTACAAAATACATCTAAAAAAGGCTAACCATTTTTTTTCAGAATTCGAATAATGGAGTTTAAAACATGTGATTAAAATTGTGATTAATTGGGATTTAAAAACAATTTCATTGTTTGACAGCCAAAATTAAGATTCATTCCTTAAAATACCTTTATCATCTCAATTGCTTTGACTATGCCTTGTATAATTGTCCTTTCTTAAATTAAAACACCTTTTTTCTAATTTAACCCAAATGAAAAGAAAGTTCTGAATAGTTTCACTCTGGAAACGGAGTATTTGTCCTTTTGAATAAACCCATTTTAAACACTATGTTTTTTTAAATGGTAATATTCAGAGGCTTGTTGTTGCTAACTTTATGAACCAGTGGGTTCATTTGTTTGACTTATAAACATCGATGACATCTTTCAGTGTCATGTACCTTTAACTCTGGTCATTGGCCTTTTTTTTTCAGGCATGATGTCGACTGTTTCAAAAAGTTGTTTTTATTTGAATAATTAGAAACATTGCAAAGTAACATTTGGACACATGAGTCATTATTTCATAAGACAGTGAATGTTTCATTAAGAAATGAAGTCTCTGAATTATTTTACAATGTGAATGAGATTCGCAGCTGTTGGTGGGTTTTCTCTTGAGATGAAGCGTCACACGTCCTCTGAACACAGCTCTGAGAAGACAAAAGAGTACACTCAATATTTCAGAACATTAAATAACTTTAATTCATTCGGTGAAATTCAGTCAAAGCAGGTCCTCATAGCAGCAAACAGATACACCATATTATAAAGAAAGATAATGCAGATTGAATTCAAACACAATATTTGGCCAAAGTAACTCATTGTTATCAGTGTCTTAAAAGACTATTCCAGCAAATGTATTATAACACTAATGTTAAATAGAAGGCCTATGGAGAAAAATATAAAAGCACAACGTTCAACATCATCCTCCTGACCTTAAGTTTTAAATACGATCCTACATTTCCCGTATTGCAACTGGATAGCTCTTTTCATGAGACCTCCCCTCCCCTGACATGTCCCTCTGCTGCCTCCTTTTGGGCGGTGGTGTGTAATGCGTTCAGGAGCGCATTGTTTTCTGTGCTCCTCGATTCTCTTATCTCTTGTATTGAAGGGGAGCCACTGAATATGTGCAACTTATAACGTGAGGCAATGAGGATCCCGGAGCGCTGGATTCTAGCGCCCACGTCGCCATCAGAATTGCCCCCCGGGGATAAATAAAGTTTTTTGAATTGAATTGAATCAGTAACTTTAGACACGCAGAATGTTTTAAATCTACATTTTATTTTCTACCTTTTACTCAATGACTACATAATATTAACCTATACCCTTTTAAAACTGTACATATGTGTAGCCTTTATTTTTTTAATTATTTAAATGTATTTAGTGAAGGTCTGTCATTCTCCTTGTGGAGAGCAGTCGTGTGCTCTCTTTTTTTACTGAAGTGATTGACAGGTTGTAGTGGTTGCCAGTTGCAAAAATGAATACCCCTCCTCTCTAAACCCACTAGATATTGTCTGATGAAGACATATGGTCCTGGGAACAATGGCCAACCTCTCTGTAAATCTGGTGCAGCCAGTGGTTAGCCATAAATGACTTACAGCAAAGACTTAATTTGAAGCTGTGCTGCATTGTTTGCAGACCAATTAGCAATTGATAAGTGTGATCAGTTCAGAGACAAAGCAAAATCTGCCCATCCAGATATGTCGACAAAACAGTCATTTCTTGGTTCATTGCATCCCCTAGAGGAGCGTCGTTCATCAGTTTCTGGTGAGTCTCAGTTTAACTGCAAGTTCCACAGAGGCTTCACTCTGGATTACTTCAGCTGAATGAACCTGAAAAAGAAACTGATTTTCTTGTGTTTTATTTGCATTAACAGGATTTAGGATTGCCGGAATGATATAATGATGCAGATGTAAAAAGTGAAAATTCAAGCTTCGTTAATGCTGTCCTCAAGAGGAAAAGAAAACAACTTTTCAAATTGTTCTTTGTTGAAGCCTGCCCTGTCTTATTGTTTATTTGACTCTAAATGGGACTATTATTTAAAAAATGTTCCTTTTGAGATCATAAACTTTTAAGAAAGAAGTCGAACGAAGATTAAAATAAATATCTTAATAAATCACCTGAGAAGAAGAATATCTGTCTAATAGTCTTCTACAGTATGTTTAAACTATTCTTGCCCCCTGCTGGCAAGTAAAAACACTGCAGGTTTAATGCGATTTAGCATGGGTTTCTCATGAATCCAGAGACTACAAATATTTCCACTTCTATACATCGTCCTCTCACCTTTGCTGGTGTCGTAGGGAAAGTCTGCAGGTTTGGGGAACTGCAGACATTCAGCCTGTTTCCTGAAGGTCTCCAAGTCAGACGCAGGTAAAGTCGTATTCCTCCCTGCAGAGATAAGAAGTTTTAACTTTGCCTTATTTGAGTTTCAGCAATTATAAGTCACTTATTTATTACAAGAACGCTGTGCAACCTGGTTTGCTCATGCATGCTTTATCTAGCAACGTGTATTTTTAAACCTACCAAAAAAGTAGAGCATTTGGTAATCGTTTTGTTTGGTGTAAGTGTGTAGGAGCAGACAGTCAGCGCAGGTCTGCAGGAAACGGAAGTACAAAGCAGCAACTTCCACTGCAAAACACAACACAGAAATTTGAAGATGAAGACAATATTTTTGGCACACAAATTTGGTGGATGAAAATATAACATTGTGGGCTGTAAAATATACCCCTGCAGCCCCCACAAGGCAGGGTGGCCCCGAGGTCCAAAGAACCCCGCCCATGCCTGTCAGATTTGTGTATGTATATATAGGCTATATTTGTATATGTATATGTTTTATATATAAACAATGTATATGGGTTGCACGCCATGATGCTGTCTGTATTTTTAGCATAAAATCCTTTTTTTTAATCATTGCTGTTCGACAGTTTTCTCTGTTGTACGTCAGAGACTTTTGGTCCAATTGATACACAAGGCGGTAAATTCCAATCATTACAACTCAGTGACTTCGCATTCACGGTTTGAAAACAGAATTAAGCACCAATATCAAAGCGGTGCCCTGAATATCCTGTAATCCTGCACTGTGAAATCCTGTACCATAGACAGCTCCTGCATCAGGACAGTCACAGGATCAACCACTTGAGAGTAACTAAGTGTTTCATGTTAAAAAGCTCACACTTTTTTAAATGAACTCAGTGCAATTACCTCCATGAAATACGGCTAACTTCATAATTGACGTGTGTTAATTTGTGCATTAGAATCGCACATTTTCATTTTTCTGTGTCATGACTTTGTTCAGCGCCTCATCCTCTCTTAGCCAGGTTTGCCGAGGAAGGGGATGACGACTTTTCATTCATTCCAAAAAACACAAAAAAAGGGCCCACTCAAGTTTAGCTGCAGGGTGGGGGTGTGTGTGTGTGGACACAATACTCACCCTAACTGGTGAGTATTGTGTCCTTAATCAGTCTACTTACGGTGGATCTCCAAGTCTTTATCGTTAATGAGGTCTACGTTGTTGGCAAATCTGATACATCTAGCCTTCCTAAAAAAAAAGAAAAAAAAAAGGTGAAACAGGAAACACAAGTGAGCAAAGAGGGGAAGCAGCTGCCGAAATGAGTTTACTCCAAAGGGTGTCTCAGACATCCAGAGGTCACTCAGAGAAGTACTCCTGAATCCAGAGCCAGTAAAGGTTTTTCAGGCAAGTCACCGAGGACCGGTTTGATGAGGACCTTGCTGTCTACTTGGGACCCTTTTCTGACCTACCTACCTACCTACCTACAAGTTTTAGAATTCAACTAGATGAGTTAAATTGCAGTAACTCATTGTGTTGACTATCTAAACGTTTTGCCAGATCTGCGTTTGTTCATTGAACTTGTTTTTAGACGTTATCAAAAAGAGGTGGGAGTGTGGGGGCTGGGATTGTTGCCACAGATACCACAGAAACTCTCCTTAAAACCATGGAAAGGTCTAAAGACTATTTGCAAATATATGCTCTATGAGTTCAGCAAAACTTTGAAACTTTGTAGCAAACAACTTTAACCGGCAATTCACCTGATTAAGGAGACGGAACAAAGGCACACCTGAAGCTGAGGATATGAAAAGATACTTCAGGAATCTGACATACCCAGGATGTCTGATGTAAGTTGTTTCCAGTATAAATGTTGTTTTTATATCCTGATTTCATATCCTCCGGCTCATGGTGAAACCCTGATGTGATAATAAAAGGACTGAAAGGTTGAACTTTTGACCGGACATGAAGGCATCTGCATGATGCATATCTTTTGTAATTCTTCAACATGGCTGTGATAGTGGAGGAGGTGATCGTCCTGCATGATCGCGGAGCAACGTCTGTATAAATGAACAAAGTCCCCCGCCTTCCATTGTTGCTCATTTAGAGCCACTAACTGTGCAGTAAGGATCAGCTGTTGGGGCAGCTGTATTGACGTCGCACCCCTTCCTCTGATAAAACAGCAAATGTCCCTCAGGTGGGTTCTGTTCACAGCAGAACAGATTCTTGTGTCCGTTTGAAGCAGACATTCACGGTTATGGAAAGTTCAATGACTTGTGCAAGTTTGTTACGTTCCTCTCACACCCTCCTCTAATAATCTGGTGCGCACAGTAAACAGTACAACATCATAGTGATATACAGTACAGTAAGTGTGACCTTTACATATTTGCTATGGCTGTAGAAAAGAATACGCAATATGTGCTGTATACATTTGATGTAACTGTATGTTGTCCAAAATGAAAATGCATGCAATTCATAAAACTAACTTTGTGTCTTCTGGATATAGCGTATAATGGAACTGGAAGCAAGTGAACCACCGCACAACTTCATCTACATGGATGAGGCTGGCTTCAACCTATAACGAAACGCAGAAGGCGTGGTCGAAATATCATCGGCCACAGAGCTACAGTTGATGTGCCAGGCCAACGGGGCAGGAACATAACCATGGGTGCTGCTATCTCTGAGAATGGTGTGCTAACACATATTCCCATTATTGGGCCATACAATACAGAGTGTCTTGTCACCTTTGTAGACACTCTCTACAGGGATCTCATCCCTGAACAAGAGAGGGCTCAGATTGGAGATGACTTGCCAAAGTACGTGATAGTTTGGGACAATGTCATTTTCCATCGCTCCAACATCATCAGGCAATGGTTTGCCAGCCACATACACAGATGACCCTTCTGGCTGCCATGGATGCAGCGTGTGATGACATCACAGCAGATGCCTGCAGAGGCTGGATAAGATAACTTTAGCCATAGTTTACATCAGAACACCCCTCCAGAGTACACTGTTATATTGACAACATAACTAAGCAATTTGACTGTCTTATCCGTACACAATGACACAACGACTTGTCATTCTGATGGCACTGACATGTTCATTGACACAGATATTTACTTTTGAGAGATGAACTAAGGATTTTGAGCAAGAGACTGGCTTTTGCAGGTAATCCGTGGTGTTTTGCTATTTGTACGAATTGTTTTGAGAAATGCACTTACTGTTTTGCAAATGTTGAGGATGATTCGAGAAATGTACCAAAGCGACTGAGAAAAACTGTAAAGGCAGAATGTGCGAGTCATGACTGTCTACAACGAGTGAGAAGCGTGAGTCCCGCCAGCTGTGTTGTTGTCAGAGCCGTGTTTACATCATGTTTACATGGACGGGACGGCCCTGCGTTATGGTCAAGGACTAGAGAAAAGAAGAATAACATAGCCTACTCACTGCTTATTTGGATGTCACGTAGGTGCTAATTTATGCGCTATGTAAAGCTATGAGTCAACCAAAGTGTGCTAACATTAGCCTGCTTACACAACAATGCAGACCACAGGCAGTTACAACTCGAGCACAGGACAATTTTGTCCTGCGCTTGCGCTTAATGGTGCTTAATTATGGTGCGTTCTAATTGATAACTCCTTCGTGTGAACACGAGTGAAGAGGGGTTGGATGTGTGCCGCTGGAGGAGAGAGGAGGCTTCAGAATACCGGAGGTGTCGCCATACAGCAGTTTGTTTTGGTTTCATGCTGGTGCTCAGTGTAGCTATAGATAGATAGATAGATAGATAGATAGATAGATAGATAGATAGATAGATAGATAGATAGATAGATAGATAGATAGATAGATAGATAGATAGATAGATAGATAGATAGATAGATAGATAGATAGATAGATAGATAGATAGATAGATAGATAGATAGATAGATAGATAGATAGATAGATAGATAGATAGGGATATTTATTCATTCCCTTGGGGAAATTCAGGTATCCAGTAGCTCACATAGTCAGTCACAGGCAGAACAATTGACAAACAATGAATTGGACAAACAGTAAAAGTCAATAAAATAGGTCAATAAAAAGTGAGCAATATTGCACATAATTAAAATTGCATATAAAAAAGAAGAGCCAGAGGTAGATATAAATAAATAAGTATTGCACTATTGCACATTGTCCAGTGTGTGTGTGTGTGTGTGTGTGCGTGTGAGGGGGGGCAGAGAGAGAGAGAGAGTGGGAGAGAGTCACAATAAGCCCCTGCCCTCGACTGAGGTGTTGTGTAGTCTGGTGGCTGTGGGGACAAAGGATGCCCTGTACCGCTCAGTCCTACAGTGCAGCGAGATGTGCCGTCTGCTGCGGCCGCTCCCTTGTTCTGCCAGTGTGAGGTGTAGAGGATGGCTGGCATTGTCCATAATGGCCTGCAGTTTACTCCATGTGCGTCTCTTCACCACCACCTTCAGTGGATCCAGTCTCCTACCAAGCACTGAAGCAGCCTTGCTATGTTGCGTAATTTTGTTTTCAGAAACTTGTCTGAGTCTGATGCTTGTCTGCTTTTGTTGTTTCTTTTGTAATATGCTAAAAGCTACAAATGAAGTATTTAAATGTATTTAATGATCCTGTTTGGCAGCACTTTGAGTCCAAGACAAATTTCCCCAAAGTGGACTATAAAGTGTTTCATATCGTATCGTATTGTATAATCTCAAATGTGTAGAGGAGTTGGACTCTGCTTCACAATACTTCCTGACACACTTCAGGTAGAACTAAAGATCTCTAAAAGAAAACAAATGTGAAATGGACTGAACTTGGGGCCTGCATCTCTTTCTGACTCACTTACTACACTCTTAGCGATGGCGGGAGGAGAGGAGAGTATATCAAGTATTCTTCAGATCCTGGCAGAAAAAAATCAACTCTGTCTCTTCAGATTGTTGCTAAAACAGTAGTAAAAGAGTAAGAAAACATATAGGAAAACCTGAAAGAGCAGAACAGAAACTAAAGAGAGGACTTACTCTCCTAGATGCTTCTGTGGTGCCAGACGGGTGATCGTTTTGAGAAGCAGGGTGCTGTTATCTGCTGTTGTATTCAGCACCATCCACAGACTCTCAGTATTGTTCAAGGCTGAGGCAAAGAGTTCATTATTAGCGAACCCCTCTATAAAAATCCACCTGCCAAAGATCTGTTTAAAGCAGAAAATAGAGGTCAACTTACTCTAATGTTATTCATGATGATTACAACTCTGATATAAGTCTCAATATACTTTATATTTGGGTGATTTCACAGGTTAAGTATCATTCTAATATTAAAAAAAACATGCTGAGTTGTCGGTAATCAGTCTGTACCTGGTGAAGCTTGTGTGCTGGCTGGGTCAGTTGACTGCAGTCGTCTGTTGTCGGGGCTGCTGAGCTGAAGGACAGCAGAGAGACGAGGACAGAGGCCAAGAGGAGAGCAAACATGGTGGACAGCAGTTGGTCATAATGTCCCTGCAGACTTGGAGCGCCTGAGATTTATAGGCAGGCTGTTTACAAAAAACTCATGTGCTCATTGGTTTGGAGTGATGCAGCAAACATCTGAGTTGACACTGGGATGTGGGAGTGGGGAAAACTTTATTCCAACATTGAACAATTCTGGAAAAGTCCAACTATGCAATCTTTGGTGACAACATAGGCAAACAACTTTGACCCACTCTTGTGCACACACTGTTTAAACACCACCTCTGAATGTTGTTGTGGATTACAATAAACGTTATACTTCATTTAACAACAGCATGATACGATCTACTTACAGCCTCAGTGTGACAGCAATTTAATAATTAAGGGATTACAATTTTTTTTAAGCCAGACTAATTTACATCATATTACGGAGGCCCTAAAGCCCTGAGTATACTTGCTTTTAACTACGCGTACATGAACGCATGACTTCAGCCTTGCGTATCCTGCGGTGTTTTGGAAAGTTGGTTGTACACGTCCTCAGAAATCAACACTACGCAAGATGCAATATGTAAATGGTAAATAGACTTGACCTTATGTAGCGCTTTTCTAGTCTTCTGAGTACTCAAAGCGCTTTTACACCACATGTCACACCTACATATTCACAAACATTCACTCACTGATGGCAGAGGTTGCTATGTAGTGAGACCATCAGAAGTAACTAATCCCATTCATACATACACATAGGCTACACATTCATGCGCCATCGACGAAGCAGCGGGAGTAATTCTGGCTCAGCCGCTATGTTTATAACCACTAGGAGCAGTGTAGAGTTGTATGGTGATGAGACCAGAAAATGACAACATCTGAGACACCAGAGAGCTGTTACAACAATGGCGGAAAGTTTAGAAGAAAGTAGAAAAGTTAATATATCCAGTCCGCATCCACCCGCACTATGAAGTGTTGGCGACAGATCATCTCTACTTCTTTGTTTTACATCGTCTGATCTATGTGGTGCTCCCTCTAGGAATCCTCCAGTAACACACGTTGTACATATAGGCAAATATGTGAACATTTACGCTCATGACGCAGCACGATTGTCTACGCATACGCATGGTTCAAAAGCAAATATATTTGAGCTTTAAGCCAACATGCATCAGCACATTTTGTTTAACTCTGTTTTCCAGGGATAATGAATACATTTCGGTTGTTTACTTGAGATCTCAGCTTATTTCTTTGTTTATCTGGAGATAACGCTTGTTTCCTGTGGTAGGTAAAACCAACATTGTTGTCCCAAGATGACAAAGATAAATGAGTCGAGGTCTCGAGAAAACAACCAAAATATGGCTATTATTATTTATACTTATTATCCTGGTGAAACTGGCTAAAATAAAAAGTATGGATGTATGTCCGCTTACGCTTAGGGCTTCTGTACCCTAGGCAGTAAATCGGCAATATGTATACCTGTGGAAAAAGACCTTTCCACATTCAATCAGTGGATCAGACTGGCACTTTTGTTTTAAGTCGCTCAAAAGACATTTCAGAATATCAAAGGCAGGGTTGGTAATTTTCGAAAACTAGCATGATTTTGAAAGTAGCATTTCCTCAGTGCTCCGTCTACACCCACCCCCTCCCCTCTGTGCTCCCTCAAAAGCCACGCCCCTCACTTACATGCACGAGCGCCGTTGCTCCAGAAGCGAACCTCAGCTCATCGCTTGCATTGTGTAGAAACTACGTCGTCTCATGTCTCATTCAGTGGTAAATGAACACTAAACTTGATCATAAAACATGAAAAAAAAACCTGACTATTTTACTACTCATAACGGCCGACGACAAACTCACATTATAACTCCGTCATTGATGACGCGCTTTGAGTGAGGGCTCTTGCATGCAAGGGGGTAGACAGGGAGGCCTGATTGGTTCATCAGATTGGTGCCTTGTGGCAGACATTGGTCGAATTTTTTACAGGCTTACAACAGCTAAAGATGACGGATTTTCTTCGTTCCTTTTTCAGAGCACATGAGTTATTAATTTCTGTCAGGACCTAAAGACAATTTCAACCAAAATCTTAAAAAGTGTATCTGGAGAAAATTACAAACCCTGCCTTTAAAAAAATTTAGACTGACAGGTTTTACACACAAAATTCTTGACATGTTGTCTGTGTTTTTGAGCTGGCAGCGGTTAATATAATAACATATTAGTTTACATAATAATCAATGCAGTTCAGTAGGCCTACTCAGCATTCTAGGTGCAAAAACTCCCTCAGCGTCAGAAGTTTTGTTGTCGCTGCATGTGCTCTCAGTTGAGAATAGTTTTTAAATATTTATGTGTAATTATATGAAAACACAATAGACCGTAAATATTTGTCTTTAAAACACTGATAAATAGGCCTACGGGTTCATATTTAATATTTACAGTTTATGGTTCATAGCGTACTTTCTCACAGGACCGTGAACGCTTCATCAAATTTATCTCGCGAGAACAGACTTCCCCTGACAACATTGTACGTGGCTTCACAGCCGAGGACTTGAAGTGATCACGGGGATGTTTCAGTTGAATATACCCGGATTGACAACATCTGGATGTTATGTACTCTTCCCCTTGACTTTGAGATTTGATTAAACACGGCGGCTACTGTCGTGAAATCTTTTTTTATTGACGTTTTCTCGGGAGTGACGTGAGCTTCACGGACTGTAGGATCCGCCGCTGCAGAAGTCCCTGTCTCCCCCTTTCCGTAGATCATCCAGCCTGTCGGTGTGATATGGCGGAGATCGGTTCGTCTGTTGAATTCTCCGGCTCTCTGACGAGCTCGACCCTTCCTCCGCCGAGGACCCGCATCTTTAAGATCATCGTGATTGGGGACTCTGGTGTCGGGAAGACCTGCCTCACCTACCGCTTCTGTGCCGGGAAGTTCCCCGAGAAGACCGAGGCCACGATCGGGGTGGACTTCAGGGAGAGGCTGGTGGAGATCGACGGGGAGAAAATCAAGGTGTGCACTGCAGACACATGACAGCTCTATAAATATCAGAAGATATGATGTCATCTCTTGGAGAGTTTATCCATCCAATACTTAAATACTGCAATATAGCCTATGTAGAAGAAGAAGGAGCTGGGATCAGGGACGCGTTATGTTTTACTGTTAGATTTGAGGTATACAATTAATTTGTATAATCAAAGATCCACGGTGAACATGTAGGGTGTGTCTATCATCTGTCTTATTTGTGCGACATAGAGCAGCTCTATTGCAGCAGTTTAGGGTTAAATGCCTTGCTTAAGGGCATGGTAGTAGCTTTACAGGTAGGCTACTCATGTTACTTACTGGCTCCTGTGCAAACAACTCAAAGTTAGTTGAATTAAAAGAAAGCAGTGGTTAAATAACAGCTGATCCTTCTTTTATTATTATTATTATTCTTATTATTCTTAAGGACACCCTAGCCATTTAAATGTTTAAAGTTAAGAAGAGAAACACCAAATTATGTTGAAACTTCCCCAAGTAGGCTACTATCACGTTTCTTTTTCCCTTCATAATATTGATAAAACTCTTCGAGCTCATTAGAAATACAAATACCTGTGATGAGTAAATACAATTCAAGCAAGCAACAAACAAACAAATAAAATTAAAGCAACATGTGCTAATGTATAAAGATGTAGGCTATAAATCAAGCAGCAACCTCCGGTGTTAAAAAATGAAGCCAATGCTGAATTGCAAAATCCTGCAGTTCCTCAAATGTCCACTTGAGGCTGGCTGCAGAAGCACAGGAAGTTACCTACACACCCATTCAAAAAAGGCCTGTTTTTACAGCAGAAATGAACATGTATACAACCTGGTTCAAAAAACCATTGGTCTGATTAGCTCATGTCTCAATCGGCACACACTGTACGGGGGTGAATTTCTTGATAACTCATCCGTTTTGATTTTATGAAGAATAAGAGTTCTGCATAGTTAGGCGCAAGGCTGACCTGATTGACAAGCGGGCGCAATGTAGCGGTTTGTTCAGAGGCTTAAAACCCACCTCAGCTCAAGCTCTCAGCCTGGTTGACTGAAAGTTGCGCCGTAGTTCGCTGCCACTCCAGTCAATGAGTGTGTTTCCACAGCGAGCGCAGTGGTCCCTCTACGGAGCGTGCCACCAGCGCCACTACGCTCTGCTCCATTTCAAATACGTTGCAAGTCTATTTTTGACGAAGTACGCTGCAGGCACGTGTCAAGCTGGACAGGAAGTCAGACAGGGAAATGCACAGAGCGTCTGGTCAATTTCAAAATATACGGACAAATCAAAAATTGAGCATCACATTTTATTTAAAAGTGAACATGGTTTTTTTTGACTGGCGTTTGGTGAGATGTGTCCTTTTCATGTTTCTCTTCCATTTTACATTTTGTCCAGAAATTCCACGCCACAGACCAAAAAATGTTTTCTTAAAGGTCCCATATTATGCTTTTTCTGGTTTTATATGCTCTTTAGTGTGTTTTCCAGGAGTCTTGTGCATGTTTAGGTACATCTATGTGCAAAAATTCAAAGTCCGTGGAAACGCGGCTTCTCCTACCTCCTCCTGTTAGCAGTAGCAGTAGCTGCATGTAACGCTCGGTTCTAGCCCCCCTCGTTGAAAATTGGCAGTGTGATATCACACTGCGATGATGTCACTGATCCAAGCCCATTGGCTCGTTGTAGCAAGCACAAGCTCATGCTGCACATTAGCTACATTCCCAATATGGTAAAAGGGGCGTGACATTTCTGAGAATTGTCCGAACGACTGACCAATTACAACAGAGCAGATCGGCCAACCAATCAGGTCAGACTTGGCACACGTGGGGACCCTGCTCGGGGGGGGATTCAGAGCGTTGCAAACACAGGCAGATGAGACGGGATGCATGGATCGGCAGTACATGACAACAGACACTTTTTTCGAACATTAGCGATTGTGAACGTACTTTAGTAGGCACATACATTAGATATATGAACCCCAAAAAAGGCATAATATGGGATCTTTAAGAGGTGCAGCATTGTGGTTTATTGATGTGTTTTTAAAAAAGAAATCCTTTTTTCTCTAGATATTTTTTCTTGATCTTTCTTGTTTTTGGTCTTTTAATTGGGTATTAAACCATGTCCACTGATCAGTCTGCATGCTGCCCCCTCACAGATCCAGCTGTGGGACACTGCAGGACAGGAGCGCTTCAGGAAGTCCATGGTGCAGCACTACTACCGCAACGTGCACGCTGTCGTCTTTGTCTACGATGTCACAAACGCTGCGAGTTTCCGCAGCCTCCCGGCCTGGATTGAGGAGTGTAAGCAGCATGCTCTGGGCTCAGAGGTACCCAGGATCCTTGTAGGAAACAAGTGCGACCTCCAAGACTCGATCCAGGTGTGCACAGATGTGGCGCAGCAGTTCGCTGACGCCCACTCCATGCCTGTATTTGAGACGTCTGCAAAGAACCCAAACAGCCAGGGAGACAGTGGGAGCTGTGGCGGAGCAAACAGCGACCACGTGGAGGCTATTTTTATGACCGTGGCTCACAAGCTGAAGTCTCAGAAGCCTCTGGTACTGAGCCAGCCGCCCGGGGGGTCAGGGGTAACCGTAAACCTCAACAGGGGGATGGATGAGGGGGGAGGCGGGGCCAGGAGCTGGGGCTGCAGCAGCTGCTGAGGGGGAACAAATATATGGAGAGAGGATGACATCCTATGTCTAAGAGTACACACGATTAAAGAGACTGCAGACGGATATAGATCTGAAAAGAAAGGAAGGTTCTAGAGAAATGGCTTCATAATCAGCACTCCACGCAGATAAATGTCAGTTTTAGAAGAGGATACAGTCTTGTGAATGCTTGTGCTTCACTCTATAAATGATTCTGGGATACTAATCACAGAATAATTGTTGTTTGGGAGTTCCAAAGTCCTTTGTTGGTTTATGGAAATCATTCTGAACAAGGAGCCAAAAATCTGATTGTAAATACGTTTTCTCCGGTGCCATTTGAGGTTTAAATTCACTTATTTTCATTTGTTCTTTGGCAACAGAAAACATTCTGATAAAGTGGTCGTGATGAATAAGGGATTCCTGGAAGGGAAATGACGTGAAATCAATGTTAATGAGAGTTTGATTTCTTCAAACAGACGTGTAGTGAAAGGACAAGAAAACACAAAACACTTTTCTAATTGAACACTGTGCCATCTTGTTTGTGTTAAGCCTGTTGGAGAGATTTTACTTGTGTCATTCAAGCCATAATTTGAGGCAATCATTTCATTGAAAGGTGTTAATGTTGGGATGTTTGGGTTCAAAGTTCATTGGCGATCAGGGCCGAACATATCCATTCAAAAAACATCGGCATTGGCAATATTTTAATACTTTGAAACCTGCGTTGCACAGCTCATGATTGCTATCTTGCAGTCTTCCTCTTTCTCTGCTGGATTTATCATTTGCGTCCAATCCATGAACAGCAGTCGAACAGTCGGGTAGTGTCGACAGAAATGTGAATTGCTTCAGCATCATGCACATGCCATCGGAGCATTAAGGTGTAAGCAATTAAGATCCTCTCATAAAGTGTTACTCTAAAAAAGAAATGTTTATTCAGTGTGGAGAAAAGACTTCTCGTATCAGATTTTCAGTTTGAAGAAAAAACATATCCAGCTCAAAAAAGAGGCTTGTGGTTCAAATCTTAGGTTTCCATGTTTTTGTAAGAAAATCAGTGGGACATCCCAAAGACAGGGAATGGGACAGGGATGCAGAAAGGCTCCCATCAGTGTCATCCATTATCGTTGTGGAAATAGTGCCAACAATGCTCCTCTGGCTGTCGTCACATCACACCTGCCCCATATCTTAAACAAATGTGATTAACCTGAATAGAAAGTGTCCGTTTTATTCAGCAGATGGTAGAGGTTAAAAGCGTCTGAACAGGACATGAAATGAATAAAACATGTTGTGCATTATTGTTGATTTATCAAGAGCAAAGTGTGCTTCAAGAAATGCCACCGTCAAGTGAACTGGTTTGACAAAAGGGAATTGAATTTTGCTTGATAACTGGTACTCCCCTCCTTTGGTACCAAATAAAACAGTTTCATGAAGGGGATACATTGGGACGTATTTAGTATTTATCTAGTTTGTCAGCGGTTAGTATGCACTGCCGTTCAAAGAAGGAATTCAACCAACAGTTATTTGATACGAGGCGTGCTCGATAAAACTGACAGTTAGCAAGCTCGACTTTGATTTTCTCTGCTCTCCGTGAAAAAAGTTTGTCAACAGATGTACAGGATCTGTATGAAGGCCAGGAGGTGACATGGATATGTTGTTTTTGTTTTTTTAACACACGCTTTCTATTTTTAGGGCACCCATTTTATAATTCACATGCACGTTTAAAGTAACTCACTCAGCTTTTCAGGAACTGGCACGTGCGTCTTTATTTAAATAAATTAAACTAATGTCAACCATATTCCCGCGGCGGCCTTGTTGACAAGACGTTACGCTCAGGGTGGTAGCCTATGCTCCTGGTTTAAGTCGTGTTAATGTCACAAATCTGAGCTGAATTGTCACTTCGAAGCCTCTTGCTTGATGACAAAAGCACGCAGACAAAGGATCCTAAAAATCTGCAGACACAACGGTCCGTTGTCAAGAGGTCAAGAGTTTAAAAAAAGCATATTTAATAAGCCTTATAGCATTCAACCACTTCCTGTTTAACATTTACGATTGAGAATCACAGATACGATTTGATGTTATTTATTTAGAGCACAATGAGTGTAGCCTGAGGTCAAATTTGCTGGATCATTTAAATTAAATAACATACCATGTCACCTCTGGGGCTCCGTAGATTTGTGTTATGAATGTTAGCTCAGAGTTCGCAAACTGTTCTGTACGCTTCCTCTTCTCTGACTGTTTATTCAAACAATAGTTCAATGAGTGTCAAATATCTGGTATGAAGAAGATAGATGGTTTCTGAGCTGTATTTAACTTGTGCTATCCCTGCTAACTAGCGTGTTAGCGAGTAGCTCAGTTAACCACAACAGTAGTTAAAAAACAAGTGTATGTTTTGTACACAGCTTGCAACGCTTCTTCCATATTTCTGTATTGAATGCAGAGACCTTCACTATGGGAGGCAATGGCTCTATGGCTGTTTATTAGCACACAGCAAAAGAGCGAAATATCATACAGGAAAATGTTTATGCTCATGCTCTTTGGAGGACGTTGGCTGCATCATGATGAATATGTGTGAATGTGATGACGAAGGATAAAAAAGGGAAACTGTCTGGATTTAAGCCAGATTTGTCTGTGTTAGCTTTGTTTGATTTTTTTTCCCTCCTCTGCTAAGCATTAAAAAACATGTTGGCTGGCCGGTGAATCAAACAGTGAAAACATACCTCTCATATTGTGTACATGGACTCCTATATCCACTACGTTTCCTTGATGTATGCTTATGATACTCAGCATGTTTCACATACACTTTTGTATGCTGAAACGAACAGTGTCTTTATAATCCATGTTTCACAATAGGCTGGTGTCTGTGGGAGCAACATGCTGATCAGAATTCGAGTGAAAAAGCTCATTTGAAAATGAAAACGCATGTACAGAAATGTTTTTTTAATTTTCAGAATATGGGTGCCTTATTTGACTCACAAATAAAATTCATATTTAATCATTCAGTTTGCATTTTAATTCACCCAAAATACACTGCTTATGTGCAGATTAAAGGAGTAATCTGTAAAATATCTTCTGAATTAAATGATAAAATTACCTTACTATATCATCAGACATTAAGGAAACATGTTACGTTGAAGGGCTGGATTCTCTGTCAACAATGCAGCAGCCAGTATGTCCTCCTAAGTTTAGATTCTGGTCCTGAATGGTCTTTATTTGTTAAGACCAGAGAAGGCAGGCGTTTTTAAGGGCACCTTATGGACACCCCTCTGTGGGTTAAATAATATAAAATGTTTTAACAACTTAACCCCCAACAGGAACAAATCTCTGTCGTAAGGGAGAAACCTTGTTCGTCTGGGGAATCAAACCGCCTACCTTGAGATGGACTAGTCAGTGTTTTTACACACTGAGCTACAGAGAAAGCAAAACCCAATGCCACAATAAGAGGCAATGACATTACATAGGACAACTTTGGTTTTTAGACCTTAAGCTTTACTCACAATTTTCAAAATGTTGAGAATAAATATATAAAATATAAAGTAGTGAAATTCTTAATTGAATATAGCGGGTGGCATGGCAGATGGTCAGCATAATCGAAGGAACACGCTGTGCGAATATTTCGTTAAATGTCCTTACATATGAGTCTGCATTGTTAGTGAGGAGCTTTTTCTTTTCTCAGGAATTGAACCCAGTACTTTCGAGTTGGTGAACTTGCCAGCGGTCTTAACCACTGCGCCACAGTGAAGACAGATGTTCACCACACACTTCCACAATGTGAGGCAATGACATCACATGTGGAAAACTCTTGTTTTTTGCTATTAAACTTTAAACTCTTCAGATTTTCAAAATATTGAAAATTAGATTAAATTTAGCGACATTTAATTTTTTTTGGCTACAGTACTGATTACAGTAAAATGTTTACTGTCGCTACCGGCACACTGTTTAATGGATCCTAACAAAATTGGATATCTGTGATGTGGATTATCTAACCAATGTCTGTACCAATTTTGGTATGATTTAAGTAAAGGCTTGATGAGTTTCAGTGGTTAATTGATTATGCATATTTTAAAACATATAGAGTGACCAACTTATGTATTGACCAGGTTGCAACACGGCAAACGATCACCAGATTATAGGAAGATGCTGTGTGAATATTATTGCTGTTGCCAGCTCACACTAATAACGTCTTCATGCTGCTGCAGCTTTTTGACCTCTTCAAGTCTTTCACTCTCCATGCACTGTGGTAGTTGGTGAAGTTGTGCCAAAAAACCCAAGTCTGCTTCTTCAACTGTCAAATGTGCTTTTTCATTTGAATTCTGATCACCATTTGCTTCCCTAAGTATCTACATTATGTGGAGCAGCTTTGTCACAGCTGGTCCTGTGGCTGCTCCGCTGCAAACACTATACATCATGTTGCAGGACTATCACTCAAACCAAAAGGCCCTCTCTCAGGACTCGTACAGTGGCTATGCACATGAATGAAAACTAAAGCAAGCAGAGCGACCGGCTGCGTCTTTTGGTTTTATTGTTTTATATTTGGCAGCAGCTTTCTTGTGTTCTTTAAGTGTCCTTTGTTTTTGATAAATACGCCTTCACACCTATCCTTTGAGAGTTTCCTTTGCCTTACTTTCCTACACTACAGCAATGAACAAGTGATGCTACTGTAACTGCAAATCCCAGAAAGAAAAACCTCAATCACAGAACGATGTTCAATTCATAAAGTCACTAATGAGTGAGGATGTGAGAAAAGGGAGACGCTTGCGATGTTTGTTTGTGTAACTTTGCAGTAAACAACATTGAACCATCAAAATGTGGAGTTTTGTTTTACTTGGATTGAATACAATAAGAACTAAGTGAGGAGATCTTTATTAAATACACATAAAAAGAAGACAACAGTTTCAAACAGCATACAGAGAATCACACATTTCAGAGTTAACATATCACACACACAGCTCTGTTTAAACGAGAATTGATGCAAATATCTTTGGTTAAAATAAAGACACTGCCACAGCCCAAAGTGCTCAGTCCATCTAACATCTCATATCTCTATGAAACATCTCTTTACATTTAAATTTCATATGAAAAGTGTTGGCACAACTTTGAGGAAAGATATTCCAGAACAATCCCCCCTTTGAGATGAACAGGACGTGTTGTCAGGTCAGTCTGCTGTATGGAGGCAGTTTGGAGGGAGCCTCCTCTTCCTCTGTGTTGGTCTGGTCAGTAGATAGAGCTGGAGAGTTGAAGAGCCTGTCATCACCCCCTGCTGGACACAAACGAGAACTACATTAAATTACATCTTAACTTGAGCAAAAGACTCCAAAAATACAAATAAAAAAACATGTGTAGGGGTATTTTGCTGCTTTTACATTCCTGGCTTTATTAAATACTTTGGGGTCTAATATGAACTAACTAATAAGTACATATGCATATATAAATGTATTTATCCTGTGGATTTCTTTAGACTGCAAAAACAAAAACACCTACTGTTCAGTGTGTGCCCGTGAGGACGATAACTAAATCACACCAAAAACTTTTTTTTTGTACCAGGCTGTAAACGTATTTATCTTTGCTGTCAAATAGACTTTTAACATGGGTGTGTATGTGACTTCTGGGTCTTTTGGGGGGGCCTCAGGTGGACGCTTGATGAACTGCAGTTTTTTACACTTCAGCATCAGCTTCATTTTTCAACACCAAAGGTAACCGCTTTGTTTGAAGAGTAATTTTATTTTTATTTTGAACAAAACACGCTGTTTTAAAAACATGCTCTTTTCAAAGCCATCTGGTTCTGGTGACAAGGTCAGTCATTTTATCTTGCAGAATCCTGGAGTTGCTAGTTTACAGTTTTGTTTGTTTGAATCAGAAAATAACTTTTATGTTTCAGCTGTGAACCAGCAAGCCCAGTGTTCTGAGGTAAAGTTACTTCAATGCAATTACTGTTTGTCCTGTGTACACTTAAGGTTCTTATTGCTTTAGCAGCATAGACAACCCCAATTTCAAAGAGCCTCTCGCAGGCGCTTACTGTTGCTAGGTTACACCAGTTAACTTCTGCTTCCTTCGGTTATGACCGTTAGGTCTGTTGTAAATTGTTCTGAGCGTCCTTCATTCAAGGAAATATCATCAAAAAGGAGTGAAAATGAAATGAATCGTTTCCTAGCATCAGCAGCTCTAAACCTGGTAATTGTTTTCAAGAAAAGACAAGCAAGTTTAATTTCTCGTCCGCCTCTGTTGTTGACAAGCTGATATCATAAGCCCCGCCCCTTAAAAAATAAAATAAAAATTGGTTGTGCAAAAGAAGCGACAAATTACGAGCACAACACTGTTCAAAAAGTTTAACTTCTTTAAACTGAGCGCTGTGAACGTAGCTGCAAAAAACTCTGAAAACATTGAACTACATTGGTTAATATTAAAAATGAGTGCAAGAACAGCAGTACACAGGCTCTTAATGTTCAAAAAATATTACATTACATTACAGCCATCCTTTTTTTTTATTTTTTATTTAACCTTTATTTAACCAGGTAATTAACCCATTGAGATCAAGATCTCTTTCACAAGGGTGACCTGGCCAAGAGGGCAGCAGCACACGTCATCATAAGCATTACATGATTAATAAACAGTTTACAAACAATAAGTTAAGGAGATAGAAATTACAATGTGCAAATGGGTTTGCAGATAAAGTGCAGAGTCGTGATGACAGGTTACAATTCAAAAACACAGGCACTGTCCGATTGTCTCGCGTTTTTTGTCCTTTAAGATCGAGCCAAAGGCTTCAAGTGAAATGAGTTCTGCCATTTTCAATTCGTTCTGGAGAAAGTTCCAAGCAGAGGGAGCAGCAAAACTGAACGCTCTTTTTCCGAGCACAGTGCGGACACGAGGAACAGACAATTTAAAAACATCACGGGAACGCAAGGCATATTGGCTTCTGGCTCTTTGAAGGTATGGACATAAATAAGGAGGAACCAAACCAAGAAGAGCTTTATAAATGAGACTCAGCCAATGTGTATACCTTCGCACCTTCAAGGATGGCCAATCAGATTTAGTATACAGGTCACAGTGATGGGTAAGGCGTCAACAACCAGTCACAAATCTCAACGCACAATGATACACGGTGTCCACTGACTGTAAACATTTGGCCGAGGCGCCCATATACAGCACATCTCCATAATCCAACAAAGGAAGAAAGGTTGATGACACAAGAAGTTTCCTCGCTCTGAGAGAGAAGCAGGATTTATTTCTATAATAAAATCCTAACTTCACCTTGAGTTTAGCGGTCAATTTGATCTTTCTGAGCCTTCCATGTCCACCACAGGCAGTTTCAGGTGTGCTGGCTCAAGAAACGTACCGTAGCTTTTTAAAACTGTTTAATCCATCGGCCATTTAGACCCAAAACCTTAAAAAGAATTGTCCCAAGTTCACAGGAATATAAAAATCCACACCAAAACATTAGTTCTTACCTTGCCAAGTACAAACCATCTCAGTGTCCTCAGGGTCACACTGAGGAACCAGTGTCTCCTAAAAAACACGGTAACAAGAAAAAAAAGAGTTACATCTTTGGACACTCTTTCACTTTTATCTACAAAATGCAAATTATTTAAAGATGAATGACTTAATCTCAGCATGTATCCTGATCAGAGATATCTCTGTGATTATGGTGTCTAAAGCAGTCCACAGAGCCTGAGGAGACTCAAACTGTCTAATTGTACAGCTGACCTGAAGTGTTGTGCTTTGTAGTTACATTTAGAGGCTCGTCAATAAACGGCTCCCAGTGGGCTCAAAAAAACGTTTTTCTCCGGTGTTGACACGAGTCAAAGATCAACATTTCACCGATATGGATATTATTAATGTACCCCTATCACCACTTTGTAAAACAAGCGAACAAGCTCTGTTGAGTGAGAAAAGCGAGTGGCAGTGCCTTATAGAGCCTCCTCCTCCGTCTGCGCGAGCGACAGAGAGGAATATACAAACAGGGTGTTGAGGTTTAAACAGGCTGCGTCGCTCACGGGCAACAATAGAATCAAGCTTAATTTGTCGCTGACTCATGTAGCGTGCTATTAGGACAGGCTGTAAGAATAACTCCATAGTCATCTCAGCACTGCCTGCAGCACATGTATCAGAGCACCACAAGAATAGGATATACTATAATGTTACATTTTCGAAATTCAGTTATTTGTTTAAGAAGGCAGTCTTATGAAAAAGGTACCAAATTGGTCCACAACCCTACAAAGAAAAGGTCAAATTACTTTGCTGCACGACATATTCTCTACATCGGTTGGTTTATTGGTTATCTGAGTTTTCTCCTCTAAAGTTGTATTTCATACTACTGGGATATATTAACTGATTCTTTCCCTACCAGTCCAGTTCTGGCATCGTAGCAGGCACAGCTGGGAACACTACGGCAGCCCACGTATGTGATGAGGGAGGAGAGAGCCAGGCTGACGGTGCAGGTCAGAAGTATGGTGGCGTTGGCTCCCTTCACCATTCGATGAAGCACAAACGTCTGAGCACAGAGACAAAGAAGATACATAATATTACCTTGTTATTGTTAATTTCTTTCCCAATAGATCTCTATGAGGTATTTTAAACAAATCCCATCCACATGTTTTGCATTAGGAAGCCTCTCCAAGGTTAGTTTTTAATATTCAATGGCTTGGACCAGTTTGGGGTGACCAGCAGAGACCAACATGGAGGACCTGAGTGATCTTGATGGTGTGTAGGGAACAAAGAGATCTGATAAATATGAGAGAGACAATCCATGAAGTTGTTTACACATAAGGCAGGTCAGAGTTCATAAAAGTATCCACCTGTTTCTCAGAGACTTAGAAAGTTACAAACAGCCTCACTTTATTTAATGCATACAGTTGGATATCTCCCAAATATTTAGTGATTGTTAATTGACACTAGGGACTAATTTCCCAGTCGATTAAAGACGACTGAAGTAGACTAGTCTAAAGGTAAGAAACAACATATGTCGTGCAGTACTTGTTGTGAAACAACGTCTGCTGGTAAAACATGTCAAGTGTGTGGCTAACGTCAGCAGTGCAACCGCCAACAGCCAAAAAGTCCTCCCTGCAGGTTAACGTCAACATTCATGTGCTTAAAGGAAGAATGTGCGACTTTTTGATCCAGTAGATGTCGCCCTTGATCACCAGCACTAAACCAAAATAAACTGCTGTTTGGCGACACCTCAACTATTCTGAAGCCTCCGCTCTCCTCCAGCGGCACACCTCCAACCCCTCTCCACTCACGTTCACACAAAGGAGTTATGAATTAGAACGCACCATAATTAAGCACCATTAAGCGCAAGCTGCAGACAAAATTGTCCTTGGCTCGAGCTGCAATTGCCTGTGTCCTGCATTGTTGTGTTAGCAGGCTAATGTTAGCACACTTTAGTTAGCTCGTAGCTTCATATTGCACATAAATTGAGACAGAATGACCGTGATCTAAAGATGTGACATCCAAATAAGCAGTGAGTATGTTATTCTTCTTTTCTCTAGTCCTTGACTTAAACAGCTTTATACACAGGGTCGTCCCGTCCATGTAAACATGATGTAAACACGGCTACGTCAACAGTACAACTGGCGGGACTCACACTTCTCACTCATTGTAGACAGTCATGACTCAGAGAGACATTTACAGAGGAGATATTTGATTTCTGCTGTATTTATGTGTCAAATGTCACACATTCTTCCTTTAATGTGGTTACCCATCGCTCCGGTTGATATGACAGTTTAACCTGACACAGTCTACATACAACTTTATCTCCATTTTCTAGATTAAAACACTGCCAAACAGCGCCACTCCAACAAGATGCCATCTGTTCACTGTGCTGATTTACATCTGGGCAGTAGATTGCGGAAAGCAGTCCCATTAACAGGAGAGCTACAGCCCTACTAGTGGCAAGTGGCTGCATTACATCTAAGACACAACATTTAACCAGCATTGTGGGCCAACATTAAAAACAAGTTTAACCGACAAGCGAGGGTGCTTAGTCGACTTATCCCACACATCCCCAATTGACACTGTATCATTGCGTGTGTATGTGTGTTAGTTACCACTTCAGGACTGTGGTGGTGGTGGAAGACCTCCTCATCCTCCTCCCCGTAGGTGAGTGTCAGACAGGAGTAACCTGATATAAACACTGCAGCCGCACAAGAGAGTCCTGCTGCTACCACCATCACACTCACCTAAGGAGACAGGAAGACAAGTTCAGCTGTCAGGATGTTTTCCGCTACTTTTTTTCACCATTATCTCCTGTTAACCTTTATCTTGAACCATCATGAAACACTTCCAAATCAGGGGCTGCCTGTCCTAGGTAGTACTTTTTTTTTTTTACTAAATAAGGCTTCTGGAAAAATGATGTAAATGCAGGAATGCCATTTTTAAAACTGTATAAATAGTCAAACCAGTGTGAAATTTTGCAAAAAGTATTTTGGAACAAAGGGGAAAGCTGCAAAGTAAAATTCCTCGTCTCCGACCCTGTGTGTGATTTTCACGCACAGGATCTCAAGGCGCAGTGAGGGAAGGAGGGTTTCCGGTTTAGGCACCTCAGATTTTCATCTCTGGTCTTTGCAGATAATGCTGTTCTGTTGGCTTCTTCACCTCCAGCAGGCATTCGGGTGGTTTGCAGCCGAGTGCGGAGCAGTCAGGATTAGGGTCAGCACCTCCATGTCCAACGCCCTGGTTATCTACCGGAAAATGGTGGATTGCTCCCTCTGGATGGGGAGCGATTCACTGCCTCAAGTAAAGAAGTATGTCAGGTCTTGTTCTTGAGTTAGAGTAAAATGGATCGTAAAATTGACAGACGGATTGATGTAGCATCAGCAGTTATGTGGGCGTTGCGCAGAGCGCTCAGCTGAAGAGGGAGCTGTGCCAAAAGGCAAAGCTTTTGATTTACCGGTCAATCTTTGTTCCAACCCTCACCTATGGTCATGAGCGTTGGGTAGTAGACTTACCAAAAGTATAAATTCGCAGATACAATTGGGGCGCCGGTGATCTATGGTTTGTGGTAATCCCGCATGTCATTCCCCACTCTCTTGCTCTCTGATTTCTGACTCTATCCTCTGTCCTATCTCAGATTAAGGCATAAAAAGCCCTAAAATAAGAAGAGCCAATTGAGGTGGTTCAAGCGTATGAACAGGATGCCTCCTGGTCGCATCCTTTTTAAGGCCTTCCGGCCCAGACATATCCAACTGGGAGGAGACCCCGAAAGAGACCCAGAACGTGCTGGAGGGATTATATATCCCTTCTGGCCTGGGAATGCAAAGGGATCCCCCATTAGAGGCAGGAAAATGTAGCCGGAGAGAGGGACGTCTGGGGCAACTTGCTAAGCCTGCTGCCACAGTGAACCGGACCAGGATAAGCAGAAGAAAATGGATGGATTGATTGTTTTATCATTATTTTGATGGAGTTGTATCTAACCGATGCAAAACCTCCAATGTAAATTAACACTGAGGAAATCAACAGGCTGAGCTAAACATGACAGCTCAGCTAGCCGACCCTTCTTCTTCTTCTGTTATGCAGTCGGCTGGAGAACATCAGACTAACAGACTTTAAATGTGAAACTGGCTAACTTCTGTGGTGAACTGTTTTAATTATCTTTACTGTCAAATGAGGCGAAACGTGTAACTGATAATATATTAAGCTATAGCACAAGCTAGTCGGCGGTGTTTGGCACCTGCCTGTCCAACAGAAAGCAGATCAACTTTTTGTCGCTCTTCATCCCAAGCAAAGGAAGAAGAAGAAAGCAAGTAAAAGCCAACCCAAAGGTTAACCCTCGTTTTGGAACAAGCTTTATCCTCTTGGCGCTTCGCCTCTCTATGAATGGCGTCCAGTTGCTGAATTTTATCAAATTCATATCTGATAGCCTATATTGCTCCTTTAAATATAGAAGAAAATGACTATGATAATACCAATTTTTTTGCTATTAATAGCCAAGTCCTGGCTGTAATATCTTGCTACTCATGGAAGAAGGTAAAACCTACGAAGTAATGGGATTAAGGGGAAAACTCTACCTTGAGTTAAAGACCTACACACACTCACCAGTATTGAGTTTTTTCTTTGAGAGGCAAACAGTGCCAGAACCCCCGGACAGGCCATGATCTGTAAGAAAGTCAGAATGACCTGATGAAGCGACAGAGCTGTTATCTGGGGACAATAAAAGAGCATTCAGCAGGTCCAATAAGTCCCAGTAGGCCTACGTCCCGTTATCTCTTCACTCACACCAAACCCCATTCAATTTGCAGGAAATTTAGTATTTTTCCATAGACACTTTTACTACCCGGAATCGATTAGATATTAAAAAAAGGATTCATATCTCACCAGCCCTCCCCACACCGGTGTCCTGGTGGTGCTCAGCGCAGTATCCTTGCGGAAAACAGCGTCCATGAACCCGCACACCACACAAAGACCCGCACAAGCTATCTGGAGGATCCCGAGAATCAGCACGCTTTTCTGGTTAAAAATGAAGTACCTGTGTCGGTCCATCTCCAGGTGTTAACCCGCTACAAGTCCTCGTTTTACAGTCAATATCTGCTGTCCTCGGCCAGGCTGGCGAAACTTTAGTTTAGTTTGATGTCCGGCGTATTTTTTCTGGTTTTCAGAGACAAAAACATGAGTCCAGGTGCGTGATAACTGCGTGAATTGTTTCTGAAACCTAAATTATATTTCTTGTCACTTCAAACCGCCCTAGTATGTCTGTATTTCTCTGGTGGAATATATCTTCCGGGCTGGATGTTGGTTTCACTGTTGGTTCAGCAGGTAGGAGGTTTATCCATTAACCTGGCTGACCGGCAGCAGGTGGAGGGAAGTGAACGGGAATTTTTTTGCCCAGAGTTTGGACTCCCAGGCTGCCAGGCCCCGCCCCTCTATTCTTGCGCTGGGATTGATTAAGACCTTTAACAGAAGATTCTCGCTAATCAAAGAGGTTCTTTCCATCCATGATCCATGCTACGAAATTATACGGAAGAGGATTAGGGCCAGGTAAGAGAAATAAAAAATGAGCGGTTGAAAAAAAAGACGCTTATTTTGCACTTTGAGAAAAAAGTTGAAATGTCGAGAATACAATTGCAATATAATTTTGAGAATGTCACATATTTTTAATTAAATATATATATATATATATATATATATATATCGTTAATTTGTCAGTGGAAGTATGATAAAAAAATATTTCTGTCACTATGTTTTAAGTACGACATTGTTAAATCCTGACATCTACATTAAAAATGTGTCCAATAAAATAAGTCTCAAAGGGACTATATTTGTAATGTAGTATAGGAAGCAGCTAGCTGTTTGTTTTTTTCATTTCAATTTGAGAAAATTAGAACACCTGGAAATATGCTGAAATTATAAAGTATTTAGAGGAAAACAATATAAACTGACCAGTTTAGGCATCAATTCTAATTGGTTTAAGTTTTGTTCAAAATGACATGTCTTTACAAACGAACTGTGCGAACATTTCCTACAGGGTTTCACATTTGTATCTACAGTACAGATGTAATGCAAAACATATTAAATCTAAGCACAAAAAATCAGGGATTTTTGTAAATTACATAGCTTTTAGCAATTCTCTAATTAGCACATTAGTAAAATTAGTAAATGTTTACGTAAATCACATTGTCAAACTAACCTTCAAGAGTACCATGACTCGGGACGTTTCTTGATGGGTAGTTGGTTGTTTCCCCCAGCCAATGGCAGCGCAAAGAGGCAAAGAGGAGAAAATATAATCATGGTGATGCGAAAGGCCAAGCGGATAAAGCTCATTCCAAAATGAGGGTTAACCTTTGGATGGATTCACCCGCTTTCAAGCACTTTAGGAGCAGCTTGGGGTGAAGAGCGACACAGAGTTGGCCTGTTTTCTGTTGGACAGGCAGGTGCCAAACACCAGCGTGCTCATGTGCTAAATTATCAGCTTTTCCAATACAACAACGGTTATATTTCCAGGTAGCTTGCAGTCTAGGTACAAGCAGTAAACGTACACACTACATCCTGCAATGAGTGTCCCAGTTTGAATGTTGTGTTAACAAGCTGCAATGAGCTTCTACTGACTCTACCTTTAAATACACCTACAAATTTAGCTTTGACTTCTTTTTCTTTTTTGCTAAGGCTAAATATTTCAGGTGACCTTTGAATTCCAACACAAACATGATCCGCTGCGATATCTTTACTAGATAAAAGTTTTTTGAGGCAGTTATAGCAAAAGAATACACAAACAAATACTCTGTGCTTCAATTTACTTCATGTCAGACTTTATTTAGTTGTCTTGGGTTAGAAAAGTGATAAGATCCCATCGTCAGCTTTCTTGTAACAGTCATTGTTTTCTACCGGAGTGCTTGAATGAAAACACATCAGAAAAGTTCACATATAATGAATACATTAGTCACTGTAACATCAACTGTTTATACTTCCAGTTAGGTGAATAGGTCATAAATAAAGTTTGAAATGTATGGATTGAGATGCTGAATAAGTTAAAATGAAGTGTAAACTAAAACAGATGAAATAAATATTGAGCTCTGTTTCGAAAGCAGCTGCGCAAAATATTTGACAAACAGGAAACTGGAGTGAGAATAATTGTAACAGTATTTCAGCATATTCCTAATTTATGAGCACCAAATATGAAATCTTGATTTCCATTTGTACGTGTGATGAAGACAACAGAGGTCATATCAGACAGCGCAGCACCTCCAGCCAGAGAATTGTCCCAAATAATTTGTTGTGTTGCATAGTTCTCGTGTTGCTCAGGCCTCCTTTCATACCAGCAGCAGGGGATGTAAGTGCCATGAAGCTGAAGGAGTCCTGTAAGGTGGTACCCATAAGAAACAGGGTACTTCTTCATCCAGAGAAATTCTTCTGTATTCTTCTTACTGGCCACCGGGAGCTGCCTGTCTCTGCAGGAAGTCCTTCAGCTCCAGTTTGTACCAGTCAGGAGCCTCTGGGCCATTTTTCCCTGTGGCCTCGTGATCGTAACCATAAGCAACATATAGCTCCTCGTCTTTCTGCACGGCCCGCAGTGTTCGGATGCACTTGATTGGCCCAAAACGGGGGTGGACGAACCTGCACAAAAACAGAAATAGAAACAAAACAGACCTAAAGTGTTTCACTGCGCTTCTACTGGGAGAATTTTAATAAGCAAATGTGTTAATTACTGATATGCCTGCATGATATGAGGAAGACAGTCCCTCAGCGTTAACATAGCTCAAAATGAAATTGATGATAAGATGTGCGCTTACTAAACAGGCATTTAGCCCTAACTTACAACTCACAGCTGCTTGTGGAGCGACTACGTGTGTAACAGTTTAGAGTCTTCCCCAAGCGGACAATAAAGTGAATATTGTAAACATTGTTCCTCAGGTGCTTGGTTTATTTTGATTCTACATTTTGCAGTTTGGACCAAACATTGCATGATTGAAACCCAAGTTTGCTACATTGAAAAGGTATTAATAGAAGATGTTTATTATTATAAAGGTGCAAAATTAAGGAAAACTCATAATTCAAGACCTTTGCCCTGACAGGTCAGCACTCTGATGTGTGCAAGTACTCTTTTAAAGTGTTAGTTTGTAAAGAATTTTTACATTTCAAAACTGTTTTATTCAGTTTTTAGTCCTTTTAAATGATGTCATTTTCTTCCAGTTTGGACAAAAACCTGCTCTTATTTTGGAAGACAATAAGGTACTTCAGGTCAAAAGAAAGTTACGACATTAACTTAACTACAGATCCAAGTAAATGAAAATAGCTCAAAGGAAGGGTAAACAAGTGAAATGTTTGATGTCATGAGGTGGATATTTTGACTCGTCGACTCAGCTGTGTGGGTTATGGTTAAAGCTGACAGCCCTACTTGGATTATATCAGTTAATGCAGAACCACTGTATCTTAGTGTTATTATCGTCGGCCAGGTATCGCCAATTATATTGTATCAGGAGTAACCAAGCGATCCCGACCGTTGCATTCATTGGTACAAGTTCTCTTAACATTTAAATCTTAAAATTTTAAGACGTGTTCCTCACTTATTGTGTATTTCTCTTCCTGTCCTTGTACTCACGGGTCGTATTTGCAGTTGGGGGTGAAGGAGTGATTTGCTTTGTGACCCAGAGACGCACAGTATCTTTCTGTGTGGTCGAACGGCCGCGGGACGTCGATCACCGTGTCCTCGTCCAATGAGATTGTGTTTCCATTCATCGCCCAGTCCCGGCTGTCCACCTGAGGAAGCCACGAAATCAATGAAAAATGGTTTAATTAGTACAAATAATATAAACATTTATGCATTACTTAAAGGAGCAATATATAACTCTGACACCTAGCGTATAAAATGGGTACTGCAGTCCAAATTCAAAACATTGTAGAGAGCTGTCTCCCCCCACCCCCTCCTCCCTAGAGTTGATGCTCATGTACGTTGCCATGTCATGGACACTGAAGCTTCAGTGTTTAGCCAGCTCTGTAGCAGCCACTGCTGTTAATAGTTTCTGTCTCAATAATAGCGCTCCTTGTGTGTCATACCTCAGAGTGTGTGATTCGGACTCCATTATAAAAAGCCATCACGGTGTCAGTCTCAGCATCGGTCTTTGCAAACAGACCCTGTCCTGCTCCTTTGATCATAGAGTCTGCAACAAAAACCCTGAAGAAGAAGACACGGTGACAGCATGAAGAGAAGATGGAACATTTATTCTGATGCTGAATTCATGATTTGTGCGTAAGTCATGGATCAGGCTAACACAATGTATAAACGTACATTTTGCTCTCATAAGGATCAGGAAGCAGAGTGTGGGTGGCGATGCAGGTGGGTGTGGACTTGTCGTACGAGTAAACTGGACCTTTAAAAACACAGAGTGTCATGTTAGCACAAAAGCTCCCTTCGTTAAATAAAGTTCACCTCAAGCCTAACTAACCCAACTTCAAAGTCAAAGTTGTAAAAAATGTCAAAACCTCTGTTTTTATACCATGTGTTCATTTTAAAGATCATCAGTATCAAAGAGTATCAAAGCTTTAAAATAACAACAGATTGAACAAAGCTGGGCAGGGGTAAGAGAAAAAGTCACTCCTGCACTTAAGACTTACATAAGATTTTTCAGGGTCTCTCGGTCTTCTTGTGTGATGATTTCCATTGTGTTCAGCGAAGTTCACAACATGCAGTTTGTGTGCAGCTGTGTAGCTCTTTTAGTACCGTCTGTTTTCACTTTGTGGAGTTTGAACTACTACTGGCTACAGTACGGTAGATGAGATCCCTGCCTACGGTGAAAGTTGTTTAGCATGGACCCACAGCCAGACGGTCGTGCTGCCCAACCCTGCAGGTCACCCATTGACTTTAATAGAAGAGAGCTCCACAAGCTTTATACCACCGTTTTCTTTAAACGCATGATGATGACCTCTCGAGGGAGAAAAGACAGTAAAAAGTCCCGCATCCAGCCTGGCCTTCATCGCCATGTATCCCAGCAAAGCTTATAATACACAATGAATGGAGGTGAATTTTCAGTCGCGTCTTGTGGCGTGACGTGGGTTATGCTGCGTGTGTCTTCATTATACTGGCACATTGGTCACACCTTTATATTTAGGACACGGCCATCTCTTTAGATTTAAAAAAAAAAGGTAGTGAAATTGCATCTTTTAAACTGGATTTTACAGTTAAGTCATTTTAAGGAGCAATATGTAACTCTGACACCTAGTGTTCAAAATGGGTACTGCAGTCCAAATTTAAAACATTGAAGAGAGCCGTCTACCTCCGCCCCCTCCTCCCTAGCGTTCATCAGTTTGACGTGATAACTGGTCTCATATCTGCAAACTGTGCAAGTGTGCAAGTGTGCGTGTCAGTAGGGGCAGTCTCGGGGGGTGGGAACCAAAGGGAGAAATTCCCAGGGCATCTTAAGCTAGAATTAAACTTGTGTCTGATCCATTTAAATATCTCTGTGGATTCTCACAGGAAGGAGTGTATCTATAAGTCTCAGGGGCTTGCAGAGGAGTAAATGTGCACCTTCTAAAACTTTTGACTTCAGCGTCATTTACTGCTTTTGGGCCATTAGTTGCATTATTGAGCCATGTTTCCCAGCATCTCTCCCTGCAATGTTTGTATCATGCATTAAAGGATGCACGTGCACATGGCATTGCGGTACACCCTCCTGTTTGGGGGTTTATGAGTGATGGCAATTTGTGGCCAGGGAACATAGAAATGTGCCACGACAGGTGGGGAAGAACAAGGCAGCAAGCAAGAAAATGTGAATGTCTTTGACATTGGATATTAGAAAGAAAAAAAAAACTCTAAAAAATACTGACTGTATATGAAAATTTGTTTACCACATGACTCTACCGGACCAGATATATTATATGTTACCCTTTTTCCCCAAAAAATGTTGGAGGAAAAAATCCCATTCTTCATAAAAGTTTAAGGTTAGAGGTATAAAGTACAAATATTTCAAATAAATGTAGATGCTTCCCAAAATCACAGCAGCTTTGTGTGTCCTAAAAACTGTTTGGTTTAATTCACTTCCTGTCAAGACAGATAAGTTCATGAGAAATACGTTTATGGAAAACCCAAATCGTTCTACTGAAGCTAACAAGGCTAACAACAACGCTAATCTTGAGAAATACTGGCAAATGTGGATTAAAGCCTGTGGTATTGAATATTTGTTTGAAGACCAATTGAGAAAATGTGCGTGAAAAGAATAACAAGTGAAGACTGTTTTTTAACAAACGTTCTAAGTTAAATATCCTACAATACCCCACAAATCAATCTCTATAAAATGCCAACTTTACCAAAAATTTGATTTGATTGTTGATTTAAAACTCCGCCTACAAGGGCCTTATTCAACCACAAATGTTAAAGGGGCGATGCAATTTGATATAAAATGGTGGAAAAACACATTTATGTTGACATACTGTATGTTTTGTCTTGTCACATTGCCTTAACCCTCTCTTCAATACAACACACATTACCAAATGTTCAATCTGGGCTGAATGAAATTCTTGTGTCATTCCCTGGAGCTGCACTACTGACTTTTTCTATTTCTCTCTCCCTCTCTCGGTCTCTCACTTACACACATGATCACACTCATAGCCCCCTCCTCCTCTATTTTGCCTCCTCCTTCCCTCCGTTTCCTACCTCTCTGCTCGCTCACACAGCAGCAGGCTGTGTAGGTGGACACTACATGCCTTTCTGTCTTACACACACACACACTCCCTCCCTCCCTCACCACCTCTCTCTCTCTCTCTCTCTCTCTCCTGCTGTCACATTCCTGTTGTCTAAAGCCAGGTTTAACTTTCCCTCTGCCTGAGAGTAGGAAGGAAGAGGAGAAGCATTAGAGTCTCTCTGGATGAGGAGAAGAAAAGAGGAGGAAACTCTTCAAACTCCCACAAAGGGGGAGTCACCTTAAAGAAGCGTATCTTTTTAAAGGGGCTTTCCTTTTACTTTTACCCCCTGCATGCTTTTTTTTCTTCTCCTTTTTTGGGCTCCATCGAACCCACGGTGGAATATTCACGTGAGCGCTTGTTTTTTTACGGCAAAGCTAGATCCAGCTCTCCTGGCGGTCCTGTGACTTATAGTCAGGTGCGACTTATATATCAAAATATAGGCTACGTGCATACTGACTGACATGAACCAAGGAGTAAACATTACTGTCTACAGCCGCGAGAGGGCGCTCTAGGCTTGTGACAACTATATAGCCCCGCAGAAGAAGAGACAGCGCTTCAACTTCCTCTGGAGTTGGCGGGGTTAGCTTTCGGAACTTTTCAGAAGCGACACCGAAGATGAAGACTTCAGTGGATTCAGTGATATGGAATGAGATCGAGAGCTTGGTGGACTCGCTGGCTTGTTATGTTAATTTAGCCTATCGTTGGTATGTTCTTTATGCTATTGTGTAGCTGAATAACTGTTAATGTGTTACGTTAACATACCGGACACGCCTGTTGTTCTTTGTGCTTTTGTGTAGTTGAATACATTTTTAAAGAAATGCGACTTATAGTCAGGTGCAACTTATATATGTTTTTTTCCTCTTCATGACACAGTTTTTGACTGATGCGACTTATACTCCAGAGCGACTTATAGTCCGGAAAATACGGTACCTTCTCTGATCCAAACAAATCCAGACCATTCAGGTCATTTTATCATTTCATTCAGGAGATATCTGACAGATTGGACCTTTAATAAGTGTCATATTTTATTCATTCACTTTCATCTACATTTAATTAGGATCATATTTTTTTCTAAGATTTAAATGTTTTCTTTTTTCTATTTTACAAATCATGATTATTATTTTTGCTTGTATCATTGTTTTTTTTTTAAATCTTTTCTCTCATCTTTGATTGTAGCCTGATTCAGATCACTTTTTGTTTATCTTGTGCACAAGTCTTTACATCAGTTTTTTTACGATGTGTCAGTCCTTTTTAAAGCCAGTTAAAGCTATATAAAAAGCAGCTTCATAATAAAGTTTGATTGATTGATGATTAATGACGTCTCCACTCACTGTTGGATGTGATTTCAAAGCGTGCTCTTCCGCTCTGATTGGAGATCAGGGTGGCGCGGCGAGCCTCAATCAACTCGCCGTCCACAAAGCTTCCATAGAGAACCGTGAGTCCGTCGGGGTAGATGTACGCTACAGATTCACCGGTCAGCTCCCCGTCATCATTCACCACCCCAAACACACAGCCTCCATCCTAAACTCACACACAGTACAGACCAACATGCACAAAAGACACAGTTAACAAAGGTTGTTTACACTTTTGTCTCTGCTTTATTATATGGTTTCATCATTTTCTGTGCCTTTGTACACAAAGATCAATAACTTTAAATATGTCTTGTTTACCATACTCACACGGCGGCCACTTTCCTCTGACATCACCTTCAGGGTGGGAAGCTTAAAGGAGATCTATTATACTCCCTTTCACTGTTTATTAAGTCAGCCTGGGACACCTTCTAAAAAGCTTTGTGAGATGTGTAGCTCAAAAAAACTCCTTATTTATCTTATACTAACTTCAGTAATATCCCTCATTTCAATCTCTGCCTGAAACGCTTCATTTCAGCTGCTGCCTCTTTACGGCCCCCCTCCCCCCTCGCCCACTTTCCTCCGATTGGTCAGCTCTGTTGCAGTCCCAGGGAAATTCGAGTGAGCTTCCCGGTGGGCATGTATTAAAATATGGATCATCATCATAGATCTCCGGTTATATAGTCATACGGCTAAGTTTCAGGTTTGCAAACCATGTATTTAATGGGATCTAACAAATTTCAACAGTATAAACTTCCTCCTCCACTTCACCTTTGTACTTTTACATCAAATCTGTAACAGCAGAATTGTTTAAGGAGATCAGTCTTGGGGTGATCGGGCTGACGCGCTTCGGCACAGTTTGAGATCCAACATAAAAAGACAATCAGCAGCCAGACCGGAGAGCAATAAAGAAGTTCATTTATTAAAGCCTTTGTTCTTGCATCCAAGTGACTAAAGCCGACAGCAGCGAAATTCCATCCGGAAACACAACTTACGATGACCCGTGTTACCTCGCGCTAAAGCCCTTCTGGGTTCACACACCTGACCTGGACAGGGACTTCCTTTAGTTTATACCCGAGCTGTAGACACACAGCGACACCGAGAGTCCATAAATAACTAACTACAGTAAAATGGTCGTATGAGAAACTTTTAGTTTTGGCTCTTACGATATACACCGTCCCAGTGTGTGATTTCATATTTTGTTACGTTTGCTGTCATCTAACAGCCATCAAGTTGTCCAATGTGTTTTGTTTTAAAATACTGCTCAGTGTCCCTCCAGATTTTCACTACCTATTGTATTTCAGCTGCTTATAAAAAAAAGAAATAATAATGATTCGTCTTTTTTCTTTAATGATTTACAAACTGGAACAAACGATACAGCATTATCCTCTTATTTCCAGCATTCGAGCCTCTCACCCTTATTGCTTATTTCCACATTTTCTGTGTGTGCTGCATGTCGTCAGCGCCACGGTTTTGCTCCATCGGACGGCACGCGCCCTGCCCCACTGGGTCCATGAGCAGCTGTATACAAGATGTTCTCAAGATCACAGGAGAACTACAAGATCGCACGGGAATAAAGAGAAAACAACATGTTGCTTTGTCTTTCTGAGGTTGCTTTGTTGTTCATTCAGTGCCTGTGTTGACATAATATCGATGGCGGGAAATACGATTGAAGAAAAACGATTGAAGAATGGAAAATACGATTGAAAGAATGTTCTGTGCGTTTCCTTATCTGAATTCCTCTCTGGGATGATCTATTTTGTCAAGCTTAACTCGTGCTTGCAGCTTGCTCAATCGAAATTTGGAATTGGAGCGTATTTGAAACGGAGCAGAGCGTGGTGGCACTGCTAGCAGGCTTCGGTGCAGAACCATAACGTGTGATGTGGAAACAGTAGCATTGAGTAGAGTGGCAGCGAACGGCATTGTAGAGCGCAGTGCTGACAGATCGCAGCATGCACGGACTATGTGGAAATTGGAAGTTAGAGTGACATCAGAGTAAAACGGCCTCCGTGTGAATATGATGAAGGTAACCTTATATGAAAACTAAGTGGTTGTGTTGCAATAAGCTCTGAGCGAACTCACAGGGTAGTAGACTTGACACTCTCCACAGCGGTTGTTGTCTTTGTACTGGCCCTTAAACACCAGGCGGCCATCTCCATTGAACTCCTGAGCGGGCCCGTTCAGCTCGCCGTCAACGTAAGTCCCGTGGAGGACGCCGCCTTCTTCATATTTGTACACCCCCTGACCCTGCAGAGCATCATCTACATAGAAACCCTCCAGGGTGCTGTGGAGAAACACACATTTGTCCTGTACCGTTAGATAAAGGAATGTAAACAAGGTCAGTGCTGTAAACATTTTTTTTTAAGTGTATATAAATACCAGGGGTGACCCCATACAGTCGACTATTCGATGATTCAAACGTCTGAGCCAACAAAGGATAATTTCATTACAGCTATATGGGGGTGTTTAAAATCTAAGTTTACATAGATTTGTCTGCTTGCTCCAAATAATTCATGGCTCATAGCTTATCTTGGTATAAATATCAACTAGTGGTGTGCGGTAAGACGGTCTTAGATAGTGAAGGATTAGAACGTGTTGACGATCTGCCAAAGCAGAGAGATCGTAGAATCTGCCTACAGTGTTCATTCTATCATACTGCAGTTTATGCTCCTACACAGACGCCCCCTGAAATGAAAACCAAACTTTAAGTTAGTCTGTAAAAAGAACTCCATCCCGGTTATGTGGAACTGTTTGAGATTTTTCCAAACCCACAGGGCGCAAGAAACATTTATTTACAGAGTTTGCACAGTTTAGATTTGCACTTTGGATGGCGACACAGCGAATCCTTTTAACAACTGAGAACAGTCTGCTGAGAGTCAGACAGAGCGGAGCTCAGACAAACAGTCAACGATGGGTTTAAAGTGGTGCAGAAACTCAAATTGTGCATAAAAAGTGATCAGAATGTAGGGAAAGACATTATTTGGGGGCTAAAAATGTTCAAGGGGAGACCTCCAGACCCCTGACAAAGACATTTTTTAAACAGACTAACTAAATAGACTGTAACAATAACTTATTTGCACAGTTGTTGTGCATTAGAAAACTCTATACAGGGAAATGCGTATGGTGGATCTGGTCAGTAACTTGAAAATGAGTCTTTAAGATCAGTGTGAAAAACTATCATGATAAAGTCATGATCCTGCCATAAAAAAAACTGAAAACCACTCCTACTTTAAATCTATCTCCTTAGTGTTTGCATGAAGAAATCACCCTGAAGTATTGATAGAAGCAGCATATCCATGTTTAGAGAATTGCATTGGCTACAAGAGATGTCAGTCATCGGCATGGTTGTGTGCAATTGGACGTCAGAACAGGGGAAGGCACCTCCTTTCAACAAAGCCTCTCCTTGTCTGTTATAGGCCATAACTAGGTGTCATCAAAAGGTCAGTGCAACAGTGGTGTTAAACTTGAACAGTTTTCATTTTTTTGGATTAAATATTTTACTGGATTTAAATCGTGGGGAGTCATTTTTGGTGGATTATTATGAGCAGCGGAGTTCAGTAAATCTTCACATGGTAAGTTAAAAGAAGTATAAAGTATAAGTACAAAGATGTAAGGTGGAGACTCCCTCTGCTAGGATGGACTAGTACCTATTTTGGACAAGTACAAATTAGTCCCACCTGTGTGTGTTTGAGAAAATTGCCTGTTACACGCTGAAGAAGAGCGTCTGCTCGAAACGTTCGTTTGGCAATACATACGTTTAATACATCAGATGTCCAAAAATCAAGACAGACTCAAGAATATGCCATTCCAGTGGCGCTGCAGTTGATCTTTGGCAAAACATGTTATAAGCCTGAACATTTTATCCTGCCTTCTGAATGTAGACTAATACTCCATTGTTTGTTTAAAATGTACTGCTCTGATAACACATTTTAGGCACTAAATAGAAAAAGCATTTCTCTGTTTTCTTTGCCATACCTTCCATCAAAGAAGAAGAACTTGCCCTTTCCATTCTTCTCTCCGTGGGTGAAGTGTCCTTCAAAACGATCACTGGATGAGTATGTTACTGTGCAGAAGCCATGAGGCTGATCGTCCTCGTCCAGAGGGCCTACACACACACACACACACACACACACACACACACACACACACACACACACACACACACACACACACACACACACACACACACACACACACACACACACACACACACACACACACACACACACACACACACACACACACACGTTAATGTTTGATAACATGAGGTGGATATAAGTTTTGACTCATCAGCTGAGCTGTCTGAGAGTTTTTGAAATGAGACATTTAAAGATGCAGACTTTAATTAATCACGAGTAACTAGTTAATGCTGACAGCCCTGGTTTAAAACTTAAACCCCTTGGTCCCCCTCATTTTAGTCTCTTCATGCTGCAGAAATGTCTGATATGAAACTAGTCCGCTCTTTGCTTTACACCTCTCAAGTTACCCGCCATTATTTGCAGGAGCCCACCCTGATATCAGAGGCTAGAAACGGCCCTGGGTGCCTACTACAAGATTTCAAACTTAAGCTGAGGTTTCATTCACAAAATAACCCTCGAGTCTGGCGCGTCACAGTTTTTAATATTTCATACCTGGGAACATGAACGACACAGATCCCTGTAATTCAAAGCGCTCACGTCGGTCCACTCAATACAAACAAAGATACAAAGTAACAACACGCCACACCTCTGCACGAGCTGCACCGTTACTAATCATCATAAACCGGGCGCACGTGCAACAGGACTTGAAAAACTAACATGTATCCGTTCTTGTTCTTTTTATTTTTGCTCCGGTTTACTTTATCCAGCAGCCACACTGTCAGCGGGACCATGGTCTACTACAAGCCTCCCTCACTCGCTTGTCACGCGGATTTCCTCCTGAAATAAAGTCCGGGGCGCGCTGGAGTCACCGCGCGGGGCCTTCTGACTCGCCGGCTTTAGTAGGGATTTAAAGTGAACCAGAAAACACACCTCAACCAAAAATCTTAGCCTATCTAACGAGGAAATAAAGAGCAGAAAGATGGTGTTTACCTTCCACGACCTCTTCTAGGTTTTCGTCATCGCTGTCCATGCTGCACGAGGCTGCAGAGCGAGCAGCTCACCTCGGCTCCTCCCGTCACCCACGAGGCGTCAGCCGAGCGTGTTATGATGTGACAGCTGACGAGTTCAGAGCTGATGCTGGAAGTTTTCTTTGCATGAAGACATGCGCAGACGAGACAGCAGATGTCAAACCCATTAGTTTACAGATTTATTTGACAGATGAGGTATCAGACTTATCTTGGACTTATTATGAGACTATGATGCATGACTTGGTGGGTTATGAGGAATACAGTTTTTATCTCTTAGAACATCACAAGATAAAGTATAGAGTAATTTACAAGAGTCAATCATCATGACACAGCAACAAAAACAAGAAATCAAGCATCACATGTTTATAAATATGACCTAAAATAACCCAAATAATCAGCCAACAAAAACAAGAACATGTCTCTTCCCATGTTTTTTGGACAACTTTCAATATCTGTAGCCAAAACTGCATTGGCCCTGAAGGTCAACTGCAACCTTTCCTTGAGTGAAATGTTTTTGCAGTTGACCTTCAGGGCCACCATACAAAAGCCTGCAGGTATCTCTTGCAATCAGACCAAAAACAAGTAGGCCAATATTTTAGATGTACTGAAAAGCTTCAAGAAAAACATTGTTAATGTGCAGGGAAATGTCCTAAAACGTCAGTGTAATGAAGTTGAAATAAGGCTACATACCGTGGACACAAAATTGCATTTTCTGTTTAAAACAAGAACATGGACGACATTTTAGGCTTAATGATTGCAGTCTGTTTAAAGGAAGAAAAAAGTTAGGCACAAAGAATTGCTAAAATTATTAAAGGGAAATGAAAAATTTAGGATGTCCTAGATTTTAAAAAAGAGTTTAAAAGACTAATTTTGCGATCCCAAGTTGTGTTAAGTTTTGTGTTTTTATTCAATATATCACCACAAGTTCTGCTTCATGTGTGGTGCAGAAGAGTGTTGCTGACTTTACAACATTGGGAGAGAGGTCAGTTGGAAATTAATCAATTTGACCAGAATGACCAAATATACCAGGATGAGGAAGGTGTGTTGCACGCACCAAAGGATCAGAATGTCATTGTGCAAAGGACAAAAAAAAAGAAGATTTACAGAGAAGTTCAAAGTACTTATTTTTTTGCTATTTTTGATCATTATAAACATAACAGCAAATCTGTCTACACCTCAAAACAATGTCCATGAAATACAATCAGCAATTCAGAAATCTTAGCATTATTTTGGATTCTTTGACAATCATACCTCTAGTGTTACTAGAACAGCATTTTACCATTTAAAGAACACATCAAAACTCTGATCATTGATAACCAAAACTGACACGGAGAAATTTGTCCATACATTCAGTTCCTGCAGCAACATGTCCGATGTGTCCTTGGGCAAGACACTTAACCCCAAGTTGCTCCCGCTGCTTCGTCAGTGGCATATGAATGTGTATGAATGGGGTACTTTTTTTTTTTTTTTTTTTTTTTCAATAATATTTTTCTTTTTATTAACACCACAAGCATACAGACACACCACCGACAATACACATACAAAAAATAAATAAAAAATAAATAAAAACAACATGCAAAAAAAAAGAAATCGAGACAGCACGACAGAACACAGACACAGAAACAACAAAACAAATACTAATAATAATTTGGGCATAAACAGCAAGAACTTCGATAGTTCACACAATGATATCAGATGAGTAGTTCATTTTGTGGTATACAAATGATCATTGGATAGAAAAGGCTGCTGCTAGTCAACACGTAGTTTATAAAAAAAAAAGCATCAACAGTGAAACAAAACTCAACAGCTATGCCAATAGCCATATGTATTCTTATTTATTTGTTAATCAAGTCTGTCATGGAATTTCATTTTCATCATTTTGCAATATAATTGACACATCAAATGGGTGAATGGGATAAGTTACTTCTGATGGTCTCACTACATAGCAACCTCTGCCATCAGTGTGTGAATGGGTGTGAATGGGTAGGTGTGCGCGCAGTGTAAACGTGCTTTGAGTAGCCTAAAGACTATAAAAGCACTAGAAAAGCTCAAGTCCATTTACCATTCAAAATAGTGACTTTTATGCTCGATATGCAGGATTATCCAAACAATCTGTAGGATGACTCCAACTTATTCAGCAGCCAGAGTCCCGACACGTACAGTACAAGAACATTTGAACATATAACCCCAGTCCTCAAAATACTCCATTTGCTCCCTGTACAACACACAATCACCTTCAGTGTCCTATAATTAGTCTCCGCTCCTTAATGAAAGTCAGCAAAGGAAAATGAAGAGGAAGTATCTGAGGAGTAAGCACAGGGACACTGGCAGACATGATGGTGATAAATGCAGGTTGTAGGGCCCCTAATGATTTCTTGCCTGGGGCCCCAACAGACTCCAGAACCACCCCTGTCCATCACAGCTATCTTTACTTTTAAAGCTGAACTCAAAACCTAATCTAATTTCTCCCAAAGCAAAAGTTACTGTGTGTGTGTGTGTGTGTGTGTGTGTGTGTGTGTGTGTGTGTGTGTGTGTGTGTGTGTGTGTGTGTGTGTGTGTGTGTGTGTGTGTGTGCGTGTGCAGCAGATGAGGTGTGTACATGTTATCACGTGTCATATGTACAGTATGTTATTATTTTTATTTAATGCTTTTTGGTGTTTAATGTGCCTGGTGTACATTGGGTGTGTTTTTAATGATTTGATATTTCTATCTTATTCACAATGGTTCAAATAACGTAACAATGTCACAACGTAAAGCACAATGAGCTTTGCCGTAATGAAATGTGCTTTATAAATAAACTTTCTATTCTATTCTCTTCTATTCATTATTTCACTCTTCTCATGTTTTCAGTAGCAGAGCAGGGCTTCGATAACATGACAGCGCTTGTTGTGGGATGTCCTAAAGCTAAAGCTCTCCACCCCCAGGAAGTCCCTCCTCCTGGTTATGTAAAGTTCACTTGTTACTACATGAAAACTGTGCATTGTGTGTTTAGTTTTCAGCAGAGCGATGGGATCCGACTCCCCTTTCCTGTTGGCTGAAGTGACTCTTCTGTCGGCCCTGCAAATGGGTGAGCTAAGACGTCTTTATATCTATTTGATCTCACTGTTAATAGTAGTTAGAGATACACTACGTGCTTTTCCCACACCCTCGTATACCTGTGGGGGAGTTTCCAGGTCAAACTTTAAGTAGGAGCCGTACCCGTACGTGACATACCAGAGAAATACAAAAACCTTTTTTATTCATGCTCTGATTCAGTGGAACAATAATAAGATCACTAAAGTTTACGTTAAAGCTTTGAGAGTTAAACGTGTCCTCTGTAGACATGCAGGCTTTCAACAGACTGAAAAACCTGTCTGTCCTCTACGAATTTGTAAATGTTATGAAAGAGTATTAGGACTTGGCTTGATTCTGTCTCCTTGCAGGTTACCTGGCCCGGCGGGTTGGTTTGTCCAGGATGGCCCATAAAGTCCTGCCTCCCGCTGTGACTGGACCTCCAGAGTTCGAGAGGACTTTCAGAGCACAGTGAGAGAACTAACACGTCTCTCTTTTAACTTGTGAAACACAGACTTATAGCCGAGATCCTAAAAGGGCATCTTTAATTTACGTGTCATATATTCTCCAACATGTGTTATATACCGGTGAAGAAAACTCACTGACAAACCTTATATCTGCACAACAAAATGTGTGCAATGCATCTGTCAGTCGACGGTTAAATATCTCAACAAGCAGTGGTTTGGTCAAAGGTTGGGTCAAACCCTCAGGTCATTTGACTTCATGCCAACATTCAAATTGATATAAATCACTTGTATCAAAATCCTAAATGGCGGTGTGCGGTGACAAAGACACTGACTGACCATAAGCTAAGTGTTATTTTTACATGTTTGTTAGTTTTGGGGGATTTAATTTCATAAATTGGATTGTATTTTTACAAAATCAGGGATTGAATGTTTGTATCCTGGAGGATACATCGTCTAAGAAAGGGGTTTAAAACAGGGATTATTACTCTCATATTTACACGTGTTTTCTTTTATTTCATTCATTTATTTCACACACAAACAAACACAAAGCACATAAAGAAAACACAAAAGCGAGAATGTGTTGGAGTTGTAGAAGCCAACAAATGGCTTCTATGTAAAACACACCCAGAGGACAAAAAAAGGTCAAATAAAAGCACCAGTAACTAAACCAGATATCAGACATCATATATAAAGTTATCACTTACATGCACATTGGTCTAGAAGCGGACCTCAGCTCATGCTTTGAGTGTGGGCTCGTGCATGCATGGGGTAGAGAACGAGCAGAGAGACAGTGAGGCGTGATTGGTTCATCACATTGGTACCTCGTGGCAGACATTGGTCAAAGTTTTTACAGGCTTACAACAGCTGCTTCATATCTTTTTCAGAGCACATGAATTATTAATGTCTGTCAGGACCTAAAGATAATTTCAACCAAAATCTTAAAAAGTGTATCTGGAGAAAATGACCAACCCTGCCTTTAATTAAGGAAAGAAACATGCACATGTCAGTACCAGAAAGCAGACCAAACAAGTTTAAGTAATAGGATTGTTAATAGGTTGTTAAAAAAGAAAGAAAGAAGGTTAAGTTCAGTGACTGCTGAGGTGATACCAGCAGACAGCTAGCAGCTCCCACCTGTCACTCAAAGAGGCCACGCCCCCTAATTATTCCATCACTTCAAGCCTTAATAGAACGTAAATGATTACAGTTGTCATGAAAAAAATGAGATGTAAAGAACGAAACTCTTTAATACCAGGCTGTAAACATGTTTATATCTGCTGTAAAGTGGGACATTTTAACATGGGGCTTATGGGGGCCTGACTCACGGCAGGAGACAGCTACTAGTGGACACTGTAGGAACTGCAGTTTGAGTTTATGCTTAAGTGTTGGCTTATTAAATTAAATTGTGTCAAAGACTTGAAGTTATATGATTTTCTAAACAAGATCAAATGCTTGTCAAATGTGTGTGTGTTTGCAGTCTGAACTGTGTGGAGTTTTACCCTCTCTTCTTGGTCACTCTGTGGACCTGCGGAGTGTTCTTCAACGAAGTGACGGCAGCGGCAGGAGGTCTGGTCTACATGATCGGCCGACAGATTTATTTCAACGGATACGTCAAGTCCAGCAAGAAAAGGTCGATTATACAACATCATTCCTACAAAATGATTGTTTAATATGTTTAATCAAATTCCCCATTAAATGTTTTTCATTATGATTTGAAGACTGTGAAAAGGTTGACTTGGTGCCTTCTGGTTTGCAGGTTACCTGGATTTTTCCTGACCCTAGCCGTCCTCGCCACTCTGTCTCTGCTGGCTTTTCTTGGAATAATGCGAGGAATATTACACAAATACTTTCACATCAACCTCGACTGAATTACACATAATCATTTCAAGAGGGGTCTTTCAGATGAGGGTCATTAGAGAAAACAAGGTTGTGAACAGGATACTCTGCAACTTTTTGAACGATGTTGAAATAGGTGTTTTATATTGAATATTTTAAATCGCAGTTAATCACTGAATTTCATTAGTTAATCACGATTGATCACATTTCATCCCATGTTTGAAATTCCATTATTTCACGATTCAATAAAAATTTAAAAATAAAAATTGCTAGGGTTTTATTTTGAATGTTTTGTTCTATCTACTTTATTGCTGTTTGAATGTAAACCATAGACTGTAAATCTTAATGGACACACCTGAGTGGCGTCATCCGTCAGTTACTGCGAGAGCTTTGGAAGCCCGGTGGCGGCCGTCGCCATGCTTGAAATGCTGTCTCACCCTAACTTTCAGTCAACCTAACGTCAAGCTGAGAGCTGGAGCTGAGGCGTGTTCACGTGTCCATCATGTCAGCAACACGCCTTATTAACTTCTTCTACTTTGAACAATTTTACTGGCCAACAGTTGAAATTACTGCCACCTGCTGGTATGCAGTTTGACAAACAGAAAGTATATAATAATAGTTTTATTTATAAAGCACTTATCAAACAATAAAATAGAAACAACTAATACAATGGCTGACTAAAGGAGACAGTCAAATAAATTAAACAGACATTACATGAAGACCTTGCTGATGTCGCAATAACAACTTTATTTATAAATATACATTTCAATACAGGTAAGCTCAATGTGCTTTACAATGTGCGCTGTATATACTGAAACTAATCATTAAACTTTTGTTTAAGAGAATGGCAATTCATTCATGTTCAAAAATATTAATAGGCTTCAAGTCCGCCCAGTTAAGGGTTAATAATGTGGATTAAACGGCAGAACAGATTGGTCAACAATGGTCAAAAATTGCAATATTTTAATGATAAAGATACAAACTATTTTCAAAACACTTCAGATATTTTAGCAGCATGCAAACACAAAGATACATTTATATATATATTGTACATGTACATGTGTGTGACAGCTCAGTGTTCAGATGAGTCCTAGGACATACTCAGAGACTGTAACTCTTCTCTTTATACAGTCTGTGGTCTTACTGCTGAGCACACTGGTTCTCCATGCTACTGTTTGAGCCCACATGGATCATCTCCACTGTTCTCGGTTTCTTTCTTCTCTCCTCTCTCTTGTTCTGCTGCTGGTTCTCCTCAGTCACAGGAGAGCTGAGGGCGAGATCACAAACACACATGGTAATCACTCAAATATTACTGAGAAGAACTGAGATGTATGAAAGCTCTGTTGGTGACAGCACAGACTGAGTAGAACACAACCACATTTATCAGACAGCAGAGTGAGAATCATGTTAAGTGAAATGAAAAGTGAGGTGGTCCCAGCTGCTGAAATGAAATGATGCTCAAAGCCTTCATAAGGCATTAAACTTCATAACATTAAACCTGATGCAAAAACAAACTTATTCATATTTTGACATCGAGTCTTTCTCACACACACACACACACACACACACACACACACACACACACACACACTAACCTGGGGTTGGGAATCACAACAGGCTCATCTCCGCTGATCTTCACACACTTTGCGGGCCGCGGCTCAGCGTGGGAGACTGCAGCACAGAGAGGGGAATATCAACAGAGCAGCTTGAGCACAAAACAAGCACCAAATACTAGATTCATACTGAACCACCACACATTTAAAGTCTGAGGTTCTCAAAAATGTTGGATACGTGTCGACCAGCTGTTTTAATAAGATTCAATCTCAATCTTATTTAAAGATCAACCGTACTGAAAAAGAGCCAAAGCTTTAAAAGTCATATTTTTTTTACCTGAATGTCAAAACCCAACAAAAACCATGTCAACGTATTTTGGTAATTAACACATTGTGCAGGAGTTTCCCTGAAATGTATGGCACCATAACATCAGAAATATAAGACGCACCGGTAAATAGGACAGTCTCTTTTTTTTTTTTTAGGGGGCCCCCCCCCCTACCAGAGAGAAAAAGGTTCAGTCTTCGTGTGTGATGATGATTTCCATTGGTTTCAGTAAAGTCCAAAACGTGACATTTGTGTGTAGCTGTGTCGCTCTTTTAGTACCGTCTGTTTATACTGGTTTATTGGTTGCACTGTATAAAGGCCAGGGCTACACTCTTTGTTGCTCATGTATTGAAACAGAAATCAACATCATTTGATATTTAAGTTTAAAATTCGGGTATATTATGGTGAAAAGCCTATCTGACTCTGTATCAAGCTGCAAAGCGACTGACCTCCGGTGTCTACATGTTGTTTGGAGCTCAGAGCCTCAGCTGTAGAAGAAGTGTCCGCTTCAGAATCTGCACTCTTTGTGTTTGTGACTTCCACCTCCGCAGAAACAATCTGCTCCACTTTATCAAGGGTTGTTTCCTCCAAGGACGAAGTCACATCGACAGGAAGCTTCTCTTTCTTTCTCTTTTGGATCAGGTTCTTCTTTGAGTCTGAGGGAACATGTTACAGTCACATGGAAACATTCAAACAGGTTTCCATTCACATCACAGGAGACTCATGAAACTGTGTGTAAACATGACTTTGGCATCACTGTTTTCACCTTTAGGTTCATATTTGTGTTGCAGCTCCTCTACTCGCAGCTGCAGTTTGATCTTGTCGCTCTGAGTCTGCAGCAGGAGGAAAAGAAACAAGTTGTCAATATATTTGTGCAATCTAGAGAGTGTGCAGGAGTTTGCTTGCAACTTTTTTATACTAAAACAAAGAAATGACTCGACCACAAAAAAAAATCTGCTGTCTGACAGTTGGCTGGACATTTTAAGTCTGTTTTAAGTCCTGTCATCGGAAGATCTTGGCTCTCAATTTGATCTTAATATGAAGCATTTTAAACATTCGACGTCTGGGTGTAGCACTCAGCCCCCTCCTGAGCGTCTGTGTCTGCTGAGGAACAGATCTGTTTCTACATAAGTTGCTCTATTCAGTGACAATTTAACTATTTGTTTTCTCTTTGGTTAAAACAAAAAGAACACAGAAGTAAAAATGTGTGACAGAAAACTTTAGCTCATGTGAATAAGGAGAATAAAAGGTGTAAGGCCTCTGTCATTATCAGCTGACTCTTCTAGGTGAAGACCACACGTGTGTTATTGTGTGTAGGGTTTATCATTCATCGTAAGCAGAGTCTGTATCTGAAACTTGACGCTAAAGCAGAGCTACAATTAAAGAACCGAACACTGGCATCATTGTATCTTCAAACTGTCTGACAGACTGAAACACCTGATCTCTGTAGCTTTTTTTAAACAGGACAGACAAGTCAACATGGTCACTTAACTAGCGTATATAACTTCTTTCCTTCACCTCAAACATGCACATAAGCTTTGCCCCCTTTGAATAAGCTTTTCAAAAATGAACCTTCAGGATCCTATTTTGACAGACAGATGTGTACGTGCAGCTTCCAGCTGTGTATCCACAGCGTTTATGAAGAAACAGGTTCACATTCAGAGCTTCCTGTTACCTGTTTGAGCAGCCGCTCAGATGAATAGAGTTTCCTCTCCAGCTCCAAAGCTCTCTGACTCTCCGACAAAGATTTCATCCTCTGCAGGGAGAGTTCATCTCCAAGACGCTCTGCATCCTTCCTGAACACACGCACACCGACAGAGATTCAGCCGAAGGCACGAGTGTAGATACAAAATAAATACAAAGGATATAAGGTAAAGGAAAAAACACAGTTTTTATCATTTAGATTCTCTGCAGAGTTACATGACTGAATTTCTTACCACAGATGAAAGTGTAATGGTCACAGAAACGATGTTTATGAATGTACGTGTTGATGTTATTGATAGAGAGAAACAGAACAAAGTGAAAGATTAAACTCACACTGTGTTGTTGAGCTTCATTTTGAGCAGGTCGGTGTAGTACGTTTCATCTTGGCCGTCAGCGCTTTCTGCTGGAGCTGGATTGGCTGGCTGAGACTTCAACATCATCTACAGAAAACACACACACACTTAGTTCATAGCATCTTAGCCCATAGTGTTGAACAAGTACACATCACTGTGATAATAATATCCTGTCCTTTTCAGGTTTTGAACAGCAGATACAACAGAATCAATCTCCTCTCTTTTGATATCAGAGTCATGGTGAGGCTGAAACATCTGATTAAGTTGAAGGAGAATGTTTCGTATTTTAAACCTGGGACCTGTCTGACTTTTTTTGATCTTTAAGGGGAAACACAGAAAAACGTTTCATTCTGATCCAGAGGGGTGTTTGATGCTGATCGTTGTTCGGATCATTATCCACATACACACTCTCATCTAATCAGGTCTTCCTGGTTTAGGTGAAATTATTCTTACTACACATGTCTGCCTCTCTCTTCATCTGACTCAGTCTGAAGGTCCTGCAGACCTGAACACTCTGCCTGTTAGTGGTGTAAGAAAACATTGATATACTAAAATATTGCGATATTCCGCGGTGTGATACTGCATCTCTAAAGCGTAGTATCGGTATTTGATCACTTAATAGTTTACATACATTTGTGATGGTGGTTTTGTATTATATTTGAACCTCCGGCCGAGAGTTGGCAGCAGGCATTTGGCCAGACTCAGAAAACATGAATCTGAGCCATTTATGAGCACGAATCTGCAAATTATCCCCAAAGGCTTACAGTGCAGCCACAAGGTCTGAATCAATCTGAAATGTTTTTAGTTATCAGTCAAATATACAGCTGGGGGAACTAGGGTTGCAAAATTCTGCGAATTTTCAAAGTTGGAAACTTTCCAGGCGAATAAATGGGAATAAACCGTGAATTTACTAAATTGAAGGTTGGCCCTTAACAGAGAACTTAAATATAGTTGGGGAAAATGTATTTTAGCATAATCTTGACTAAAACATTCAGATTTCATGCAAGTACACTTGAATATCGATGCTATTCCTCAATCACATGCACATAGCACACTGCTTACTGCAGGGCTATTGAGGCCACGCCCCCTACATGCACTGTGCATTCCTCCAACACATGCACAGATGATTTCTAGAACCCTGGACCACACCTTTGAGCCCAGAGCACAAGACTATTGAAGCCACACATTTTAGCCTGTGGACTACATAAAGGGAAGTAAGTTTGGATGATATTAAGGGATCATATATTTTAAAATTGGATGTATGGTATTAATGTTTAACTTGCAAATATCACATAAAAATGTATTCATACAGTAGATAGCTAGCTGATAAGTTAGATGCTAAATAAGCTATAGCCTACATCACTTCATTTACCATCTATGAGGTCTCTCTTCTCTCTTGTCTCCCGCGCGATCTTATCATGATGCTAGCTACCAATATTTCCAAAATTCCCCAGCTTCACTTCCCATGGAAAGTTTCCGGAAATTTTCCACCCGTTTGCAACCATAGTGGGAACTGATCCAAAAAGAAACTGCTCTATAATTCTCCCATTGTGTTTACTGATGTTATTAAAGACTTGTAAATGTGAGTGGCTTACCTCCACCTTCTCCAGTCTCTGCAGTTTAGTCATTAGATTTTGGATCTCTCCGTTTTTCTCCGACAGCATTGACTGGAGTCTCTCCAGCTGAGCCGGGTCGGCTCGGGAGCCCTGCAGCTGCATCAGAGTGGCGATCTGGACCTGACAGAAACACGCACGTCCATGGTGTCGTTCAAATCACAGACAAACAACAGAGAATGTATATAGAGCTCATGACTGAGCCTTTATAATAGTCTTTACCTTCATGCGCTGCAGCTGCTGCTTGCTGAAGGCGTATTGTTTCTGCAGAGACTGATACTGGACCTTCATACTGATCAGCTTCCTCTCCATGTCCGCTCGCTTATCCTCCAACTGCAACACAGACATTTAACGTCTGCTAAATCATTTTTAACTTCAATGAGAAAGACCTGACGCATGATGACGCTCCCATCCGTGTAACGTTAATATGACAGATATTTATCGTTAATGTGGACATTTTGAGCGTGGTTGGATTCATTTGAACAAAAGTGTAATCAAATGCATTTCTTGGTGTTGGTTTTCTGAATGTTTGCAGCTGCATTTTGTGTCTACCTCAGCAAACAGGGAGTTTCCTTTGCTGTTGGGATCCTGCGCCTGCTGTAGAACCTGGTCCAACTGGATCTGGAGGTCCTTGTTGGTCTCACGAGATTTCTGACAGATGCGGAGACATACAACATGAGCATACAGTCGCAGAGATACACACATTCTCAATGATGGTGTTTGTATCCACTAGAAGTTAGTGACTGCCTGACAATAAACTTTTTCATTCAGCTAATATCAAGGCTTTCTGAAACCAAAACGTTCCTGTTTCTGAATACGTATTTGCAGATTTAAGAAACTTAATGTTTCTCCTGAAGCTCACAGATGGCTTATATGATTAATGTGCTACACAAAGACTGGACACATGGAATATTACGGAGCACAGCGGAGATGATTTCACTTTAAAGCAGCATTATTTTCTCGAGTAGTTTTCACACCCCTGAAATCCTCCTGATCTGGTTGTTCACACATGCACCTCCCAGTGGAAGGCTATCTGTAAAGTCAGAGCGAAAAAATGTGGCTGTTTGCGTCCCACACATACAGCTTCTCCAGCAAATATCAGGAGTTTTTCAGGAGATTTCTGCAAGCGTGAAAGCCCTCTCAGACTTTCTGCAGAATAATACTAGGAGGCCGTGCAGGAGAAAGTGAAAAGTTCAGCTGTTTGAGTTCACACATGCAGCTCACCCCGAAAACTTCAGGAAAGTGTGAATGCGTTAAAAACTACTCTAGCAATGTTGAGATCTAAAATCAACAAAAAACAGCCTGTCAACGAGCCTTAACAGCAAGTAAGCGCAGCGAAGTGTTTCAAAACAAACAAAACCAGTGTGTTAACGCTACGTGCCGATCCACATCTGGAACATTGAGAGGCACTTACAAAAAAAAAGAGTTATTTATAACAAGAGCCAGTTATAAGAGTATTTTTACTGAAGGGTGTGTTACTGTTGGAACAAACAGGAGGGGCAGAAAGAGGGAGACTTTACACCTTTCATGGATGGTTGGTTTATCTCAGGAGGAAAAATAAGTAAGTATATACACTTAGGCTACCTTGAGTATTGAACGTTAACATTCCTGTTGAGATCAGTATTGAAAGAAGTCTTTAATGGCCCATGGTGACATGTTTCAGAGCAATCTCAGTTAAATCTACTTATTTCAGTTATTCTCTGTACAAGTGTAGTTCATAGTGTTGTTATGGTTACCTCTAAAGAATTAAACCAGGAAACAGCCTCTTTCTCTCTCTCCTCTTTCTCCTCCGTGATTCGCTCCAGCTGTCTCTGCAGGCTGCTGTTTGTCAGCTCCAGCTGCTGCTCCCTGTACTGACACTCCTGCAGCGTCTGCTCCAACTCCACCTGGGAGATTTCAAACAACAACATTTGACCGATTTATTAAGACAAATCCACCTAATAGATGTCTGGAAGAAGCAGCAGGTTACAGACAGTTTAGTGTGTCAGCCTGTCGCTGGCGTACCGTCTGCTCCCCCTCACCTTAACGGTCTCCAGATCCATGATCTTCAGCTGCACCTCCATCATCTCGGACGTCATGGAGCTCTGCGTGTGCTCGTTCAGAGCTCGCAGCTCCTCCATCTTGTTATTTAAAGTCTCGGTCTGAACCTCCAGTTTGTGTTTCAGCTGTTTCTCGCTCAGCTGTGACTCCTCCAGAGCCGACTGCAGCCTCAGCATCTGAGAGACAAACATGAAGACACATCAGCTGGTACTGTGAGTAATAACGTGTCTCCATGAGGTCCTGGTCCCTCATAACACTTTATTAGACTCTTCATTATAATTGTTTATAGCATAATAGTTGTTTTAGAGAAGTGTTCATAGTTTGATCTGTTTTCCAGGATGAGAAAGGTGACAATCAGATATCATTTTTAAATCATCTTACAAATAACGAGCTTTAATAAGAAGAATGTCTGACCAGTGCTATGAAACAAAAGGAGCGACTAAAGCTTTTAAAATTAACTTCATGTCTCATTTTCAATATTCTTTACTTAAGAGCAGACTGGAGGAGTCATGGCTCCAGTTGTCTCGCACTAACACGTCTTTGTTTCATAGTAATAAATATCTGCGGTGAAAAGACATTTGAAGCAGACAAGAAAAGAGGAGAACATAGATTTTTTTTTACTTTGTTGTTGAGCTCATTCAGAGCTGCGCTGTGGCTCCTCTCCAGATGTTCCTGCCGCTCCTCCAGCTGCTGTCTCTGCTGGTTCCTCACACAGTCGTAATCTGACTGCAGAGACTCCAGCATCCGACTCTTCAGCGCCACTTCCTTCTGCAGGGAGTACTTGTCCTGCTCGAGGGCCTTTGACACACAAATCACAAGTAGACAGGTGAAGAAGTCAAAATGTAACCCCAAAAAATACCGTAGAATAATCCAGAGAGGCATCGGTTAACGGATTTCCAGGCATATATACGGTGTGTTGTACCTCACGCTCGTTGGTCATCTCAACTCTCTGTTCGTCCAGTCTGCTCTGCAGTTCTATCTGCTGGTTGAGGAGAGTCAGGCCAGCCTGAGCAGCCTGATGGAGCTGCTCCTCTTTCTCCCTCAGCCGGCTCCTCAGCCGCTCGACCTCTTCTTCGGCTCCCATCTGGAAAGAGAAAGGAAAACAAAGGGGAGGGTCCCTTTCAATCAATCAGTTATATTTAAACTTGATGGCAATAAATGGCGTCTCTTAAGAACATGACGCTTCCTCTCATTGAGATTACCTGTCTAAATTAAGACTAGAGAGACAATAAGGAAAATACCACACAAAAGCTGCATTAATGGTACTGGTGGGGTAACAATAGGTTGAAGGGTGAATTTTGAGTCAGGATTGTCACAAAACTAGATTTTTGGAATTTTTATATGATTCTCTTATAAAATCAAACAAGATTGATAACCCGTTACAATGCCACAGCAACTAACATACAAGCCCTAGGTCACCAATATTAGGTACCATAATTTCTTGTTTTGGATTTCCAAAAATTGCAGGCTACTCCCGTATAGCCTACTGTCAACATTACACAAATGACATTTAAGTACTGAAACGTTGCCTAGGAATTAGTAATAGTTGGGTCAGGGTTGACCGGGATCAGTCGGATGTGTCCTTTGGCAGGACACCTAAACCAAAGTTGCTTCCGCTGCTTCGTCGGCGTATGAATGTGTATGAATGGGATTAGTTACTTCTGATGGTCACTTTACACAGCAGCCTCTGCCATCAGTGTGTGAATGTGTAGGTGTGACCTGCGGAGTAAAAGCGCTTTGAGTAGTCTGAAGACTAGAAAAGATGTATACGAGCTCAAGTCTATTTACCATTTACATGTATGTGTGAGTTTTCTGTAACTATATTGTGCTGCTCTGTTGCTCCATGTAAAGCACATTAGTCAGCTGATTTATTATAAGTTTGGTGAATAGGTACTCTGAAGCGAGCTATCTTCACAAAACTTTGACGTCTTTTGACCCACAGCTCGCCCACCTTAATTTGCCCCAAAATGGCGCCTGGTTACCTTCCAAACTGCTTAAATCAGACGAAACGCCGTTAAATCCGTAAACGTAATGTGAGAAAACTTAGCAACTCTATTGTTTTATCTCTTTAATTCGGACCTTATTGGGAAACAAAACGACACAGCCTACAAAATAAAGGAAAAAACTCATAAACATGTTAATTTACCTTCTCACTGATCGGTTGTTTGTCAAACCGCCACTGTTTGAATCCAGCTCTCATGAACTACCGCGAGACCACGGCTTGCACAAACGAGAATTGGTCCTGATTGGCCAGGCTGGGAAAAGTTCAGCCAATGACGTACCATCTTCTTCTTTTCTCATTTTTTTTGGCGGATCGCAAATAGCTCAAAGATGCCTACCGCCATCTACTGTACAAGAGTGTGTAGCATCATTTAAATTCTTCTGCCAACCTTGTGTAATATACGGTATAAGAATGACAAAAGAGCCCTCCTGACATCAGTGACGTACCAGCTTTGACGCAGAAAACTTAGCAGTAGGTATCTGTTGCACACAATTCAAATTGTAAGTAAAAATAAAACTCAGAACAATATTGAAAAAAACACATTCTGGGATTAAAAAACTGTTTTTCGCTTTAATGTCACTACCGTAAACATAAAACAGAGTATACATACCTATATTAATCTTCTATTTCAGGTTTTTTATTCAACTGTAAGGTTTTGATATATTATTATTTGTATTAGTAGTAATAGTTTAATTTCAAATTGATTTTTAATTTGTTTGTGGAAAACTTTATAGAGACTCCAAACAAGAAATAACCAGAGTAGGCCTACATGAGATTTTTGGGTAAACAAACGCTCAGTTTTGTAATGTGTGCTAAATGTTTCAAAGTGTTTGTTGTTACATTTTGGCCACAAGAACTCATCACCACTACCTCTGTTAGGACCATTTTTGTGTGTTCAATGTGTGCTCTCTGTTGTAATTCCTTGTTGTCACAGTAGGTGGCATATTCACTATGGTGTATGGTGAAGGTAAAAGTAATGGAAGGTGTAATCAATGGCAGGTGAGCAGCCTACCGTGGGATGTTTGACCGCTGTTGTTGAGTGTAGCGTGGACTGAACATTCAGCCTGTTTTTCTTTGCATTCAAATTACTTTGGTTAAGAAGTGTATGTAGATGACCAGAGGCTCTATTGTTAAAGGACGATATAGCTTATGAATTAAACCCGTTTGAGCACGATTGCACGGATGTTGTGGCCCGAGTTAATTACCACGCCACACGGAAGACGACGCGTCAATTAAGACAGTATGGTTTTGGTAGGCTGTCAGCCCCTCAGTGGCTCATAGGTTTTTTGATAGGCAAAATCAAATCACTACAACCTCAGACACACCGTTGTTATTTATTGATTATATTATTTTCTTCATATATTTGTAATTACTTATTTTACCTTTTTGCGTGTGATACTGTAATGCAGATGTTGTAAAATCAAAGTGTAAGTGTGTTTAATAATCATGATCTCAATATTTATCAATAGAATCCTGATTAGGATTTTTGCAATAATCCAGCAGCCCTACTGCACCTTCTTGGTCCTGTTTTGTGTCTCGTTTGTCTTTTGTTTTTAATGCCAGAAAAGCATGAACCTAGTGTTTCTTTATTGTCGATCCATCAGTGAATCTGAGTTTTATAAGTTGGAAAATGACCAATCATGATCAATCATTATTTGTATAGCGCCAATTCATAACAAGTGTTATCTCGAGATGCTTTACAAAAGAGCATTTGGGATAAGATTTTGGGCAGGATTTCTCCTTTGTATTCCTCGTGTTCCTGTTGTCCACACTTCCTTGCCGCTGAGGTGGAAGTCGGAGCAGGCCGTGCATGAGTGAGGACGGCGGTGGTTGTGGGGACGACACAGTCCGATGGTGGTGGCTGGGCGTCAGGGACGTAAAACTATTTCAGTTTACACTCTGTCCCATTAGCAGTGGAAACATTGGTCTTTAATTAACACACACAGAAACATGAGCACTAGTTTACAACACACCAGTTTAATCAAAACTTCAACACATTCATGTTTTACACATTTTACCGGATTTTCTCCATTTAATTCATTATTTTCATCAGTGTATCCGTTCATTCATTATCCACCTGTCATGCTCATCACGTCGACACATTCACTCTGAGCATGAAACTCATGAAACAAATCTCCTGACGTTTCTCTCATGTTCATTTTTACGGAACGATGTGGAACAAATAGTGTTAATATTGTAATCTGTGAGGAATCTTACATCTAGAACAACCTACACAAAGTTGTTTTCTTCTCGTATTTACAGTCTGTGTTTCCTCATCAAGCTGCAGCGATGGAGGCGTCATCCAGCTGACGACCCTGAGGCTGAGGACACACACAGAGAAAATCACGATATGAAACTTTAAAGATCTTTAAACATTTGTTCAGCGGTGGTGTGTCTACATTTCTCTGAGTTTGTCACCTTGACGAAGATGCGTTGTGGCAGGAAGCGTCTCAGTGAGTATGTGTTGGTGGTCGGGCAGCGCGGCAGGCTGATGTTGAGCTGTGGTAGTGTTTGGTAACCGGCCATCAGTGGGTAATAGTTATAGAGCATCTGCTGCTCGGAGCCAGGAAGGATACGCAGACGAACCTGCACACACAAGAAGACTTTCACAGCAAGTCGGTTCACTTCCAAAGCTTATATTTCTTCATCGCACGGTAAAGATTTTGTCGCCAGTTGAACAGTACAAGTTTCAAAACTGTAACCTTTGCCCTTTTAGGCCTGATAAGCATTAAACAATAGAATGATGTTAATAAAAGGGGCCTTAGAGGAAACTTAATGGAGTAATATGTCCACAACAGCCTCTCAAAGTTGAGGACATCCTTCTACACAACTACATCTTATGTTTTGGTTGGAATCAAAGTCTGTTACAGTTCTGGGATTATAGCATGAAGACAAAAACTTCTTATAACCTGCAAGAGAAGACTAGAAGGTTGACGCCCTTTCACATCGAAATACCTTTTAGTTACAGACATTAACAGTTTTCATAGACTGGGTATTTTGGAGTAACTCGTAACAAATATACTTCTACATTCCTGTCTCAACAGGAATGTAGAAGTATATTTGTTACAAGTTTACTTCTAAGTTTTAATTTGAGAGCTGTACCTGTTTGAGTCCAGAGAACATGAAGGCATCTGACGGTTCCACAGCCATCTCCACCTCCTGCACCAGAGCCGTTCTGTTCTCGATGTGATATCGAACTGAAAGAGACTCTCTGACTCGTCCGAATGATGGCAAATCTACACAGACGCGTAAAAACAAGACGGACAAACACAACACAACTGACTATGACAGGTACAAATAATCAGGAAGTAGTTTTACACATAATGTGCACGGTCAGAGCGGTTAGATCAGAGACATCAGCACAAAGCATTGTGAGTGGTAATGTGAAGTGTGCGTGTGGTGTGTGGTGTGTTTGTTTACTTGACTGACCGGCGTGGATGTAAAGAGGGACAGACTCCAGGATGATGTGAGGTAGAGTGACTGTAGTTTGGATCAGAGGACTGTCTGCACTCGACAACTTTCTGTGCAACAGAATAAAAATGCAGAGTTAAGATCTTTACAGGCTGCTTTGATTACTCAGCAACGTGTCTGTGTGTGTCTGTGTGTACCCACCTCCTCCATGACAACAGGTACTGTCCTGTAGCGATGGTGCTGCTGCTGTTGGTCTGTGGTGGACAGCGGACACAGAAACACTCGCTGGCACACTCGCCTGTCTGCAGAACAACTGTGCACATCCACAAACAATACCTTTGAGTCTGGATGAACTTCTCCTTTTGTAATAACAGCCACAAATCTGAAAAGTCTCTGCATGATAACTGTTTGAACTTTTCCGGTACCTTCCTGTATCTGTGACTGAAGCTGAGGCGTGTTGCTGGTCACAGTGAGCAGCTGCAGAGAGGAGGAGGCCAGCAGCAGAGGCCAGGGAGACGATGACGAGATGTCAGTCATCAAGAGGAAGGGGACGTCCACCGCTACTCGATCCAGCGGCTCAAACTGCAGACACACAAATAACGACAATAATTTAAAAAAAAGACAAGATCTCTGCTGCTGCACCACAACTGTTGTAAGGGGTTACTGTTGACATATTGCAAAGTGAAGACATGGAAATACATGACTGCTAGCATGAAACACAAAGAGCCTGATTTTATACCCAGAGTGCAGCTCAACTGTGTTTGCAAATATCCAAACAATGAAGCCATGTCACTGTCGTACCCAGTGCTGTCATTGTTTAAGGAGCAGATAGATGTGCACCCACCTGAACACTGAGAAGTGTGTTCGTGTCAAAATGAGTTGTGGTCACCAGCAGAATCATTCTGACGCCATCTTATTTTTAAAAAAGGATCTCTGATATGATTTCAGCCATACAATGGAAGAACTCGAGTCCCTGAGGACCAGTTTGATGAAGAAATTCTTGGCATTCTTGGACTCATTTCTCACCGACTTGGACAAGACTGATGAAGGATGAAAACTCTCCTTTCTGCCCCTTCAACACTTCTTCTCAGAGACTGCATGCAAGACACATTCAGGAGTGCTGAATGATTGGCAGCTATGTATTTACTTTTCATCGGTTTTTGGTTTGTGTTCATGTCTGAGCCGCATGTTTGCCTGTTCTTGTTGTATTATTTGTAAAAAAAAAAAAAAAAGAGAAAGTTGTGGTCGAGTGTAAATGTCAGAACTCTTATGAAGGCAGCAAAGAAGTTTTTGTCAACACAATCCTGGAGGAACAGACCGCCCGCCTCTCATACATGAACTGATTGTAAATCATCACAGCCCAGAGTGGATACAGATGAAAGAGACGAGGAGATATAATGTCTGTCCCTGCCTCCTTAAGGGACATGATTTCTCCTCTAATTCCTTTTCTCTCCTCAAACATGAAGGGTTGAATATTTATCCACCTTGCGTTGTGAAAACCTTACTTAATCCTTTCTTTTAGTTTATCTTTTAATGGCTCACATCTTCTTGCACCTTTGGTCCTCTTGGTCTCAGATATGAAGTTCCTGTATTGTTTGGGTCAATACAGTATGTTGGTCAGGTTCTTGTTTGTTTGTGTTCTAATGCTTTGTTCTTGTGTATGCCTATGTGTGTATGGCAAAGCACTTTGTGAACCCGTTTTTAAAGTGCTGTACAAATAAAGGCATTATTATTAAAGTTATTATGCGCTCTAGAGCATGCACTAGAGTGTCTTCATATGGTTCTTAGAGCAGCACTGTTCACAGCTCTGTTAATAAATGAACAGAGCTTCAGTTACAGACCTTAGTGGACACAAACTTGACCGACACGTCGAATGGGATCACCGTCTCGATGGTAACCGTCTCATCCTGAAAGATAAAAGAAGAAGAGAGAAGAATGAGGAAAAAGGAAACATCACCACATGAACTAAACAACAAGAACAACAGAAATGTAACATCTGAGCTGACTGCGTCTGCGTCTCTACCTTGTGACATTTGCAGATAATCTGTCGTCCTTCCACCGTGGTGTCGATGCTGTAGGCGACGTGGAACAGGAAGACCCTCGGTCCACATGACTCACACTTTACAAACACACACTTCTCCAACTGGACAAACACAAACCCAGAGTACTGTTATTAATACTTTCACAGGCAGGTGAGTACAAGAGAACGTAACAGCACAACAGAATCTTGTGTTACATATGCTTCACTTATAATTAAGTCTTAAAAATCATCGTATTTTGAGAATGTGTGCGTGTGTGTGTGTGTACCTTTTCTCCAGGTTTCAGATCTCCTAGAGGGACGTCATGGAGCAGGGCGGGAGCAGAGTCGTCACAAACCTTTGAGCCATCCAGCGTCACATGCGTGGTTTGGCCTAGATTGGCGTCCTGACCTGGCAAAGCAAAACGGGAAAAATACGGAATTTAAATTCACTGATATTATTCCATGTGTCTGAGAACAAAAACTGTTCACACTTACTAAAAGTTGAAGCTGAATCAGTGCATTAAAGTTCATTAAAGTTCAGTGTTTTCAAACTTGGGCCCTACTTTGATGTTTAGAGGGTCAAGGTTTGTCCGTTTAAGTTCTTGTTTTTGTCTCAGGTTTTTATTCAAAGTGTTCAAAAACATGACAGAGTATCGCTACAAAGACAGATTTTTTTTAGAGTGAAAAATCCAGCTGTTTGCTTTCAAACATGCAGCACACGCAGAAAACTTCAGGAGTTTTTCGGGGGTTTTCTTGCAAGTGTGAACAAGGCTTTAGTTAAGTAAAGGGCTGTTGGCATCAAAGTGAAGTTTCAAAAATATCCACAAATACAGTATAAATTACAAACTTTTTTTGGGGGACATTTTCAGTGTACCTGGTTTGAGGCCAGCTGTCAGTTTGACATCCTTTGCTACACCCCCCTCCTGTGATTGGACAGTGAGGTTGATGCAGTACATCTCGTTGTGGAGGGCAGGCGGCTGGTGGCTTAGCTGAACAGAGATCTTTGGCACTCTGGAGATGATCCTAAACAACAAGCAGACACAAACAAACTAAATGTTTTTATGTTTTTTATGTTTCTGTGAACTAAAGTGTAAACAATATCTGATGTGGAGTTCTGGGATTGTTTTGTGTCTCAACAAAACCCTTACATGGTGCTTTGCTGCATGGTCAGGCTGTCCCAGTCCGGCTCCTGACGTGCCTCCATGCTCCGCCCCCATCGACGTGATGACCTGCTCGCCTGCAAGGCTTCATGGGTAGAAGCTGCGTCTCCACCCCCCCCTCTCCAGCTCACAAACACACAGCGGCCTCGATCACCGCCCAGCATCACCTCAATGCCTGTCATCTAAGTGTGCACACACAGCAACACACAGTCAGTAACAGTCAAACATTAACAACGGGCAGGCACACATTCTTTCACACACACACACACACACACACACACTCTCATCTCACCTCGATCTTCTTTCCCACGTCTTCCGTCTTTGCTACGAAGCTGAAGTTGAAGCATTTTGTTTTTCCTGGCAGCAGGCTCATACTCTCCTGACCTGAAGACTCCACCACACACCACTGGTTGTACTCCTACACACACAAATATTCTCATTATAGCCTCATATAGCTGACTGTTGCTTCGTCAGCCATTTCCACATCATTCTATTTACGTCATTAAAGGAAGAATGTGCGACTTTTTGATCCAGTAGATGTCGCCCTTGATCACCAGCACTAAACCAAAACAAACTGCTGTTGGCAACACCTCCGCTATTCTGAAGCCTCCGCTCTCCTCCAGCTGCACACCTCCAACCCCTCTCCACTCACGGTCGCACGAAGGAGTTATGAATTAGAACGCAACATAGTTAAACACCATTAAGTGCAAGCAGCGGAAAAAATTGTTCTTTGCTCGATTTGATCGCCTGTGTCCTGCATTGTTGTGTTAGCAGGCTAATGTTAGCATGCTTTGGTTAACTCATAGCTTCATATTGCAGATAAATTGACACAGAATGCCCGTGATCTAAAGACACTTACGTGACATCCAAATACGCAGTGAGTATGTTATTCTTCTTTTCTCTAGTCATTGACTAAAACAGCTTTATACACAAGGTCGTCCCGTCCATGTAACATGATGTAAACACGGCTCTGACAACAGTACAGCTGGCGGTCTCACGCTTCTCACTCATTGTAGACAGTCATGACTCAGAGAGACATTTACAGAGGATATTTGATTTCTGCTTTATTTTTGTGTCAAATGTTGCACATTCTTCCTTTAAAAGTTAGCACCAGGTTCTTAGCGGTGATTATTGGAAAGGTGTGGCGATGGGCAGAAGAGAGTCTGTACTGACGTCTGGCTCATGTAGCACGTACCTGGTTACTGAGGCTGACGGCCAGCTTGTTGAAAGAAAGCGGATTAGGACAGTCGGACCGGAGGAAAACCTGCAGCTGGATGGGCTGGTCTACGTGGAAGCTGGGGGACTGGAACTTGGCCTTACACTGGACTGGAGTCAGAAGAAAAAGAAAGCAGACTGTAAACATCTTCAGAGAAACAATAACAACAAACATTAACACAACATTAACGGACGCTTTAAAGGATGTAATAACGGGGACAGTGTGCCACACGGAACATTGCTTTGAGGGATGGATCAATAGACTTAAAAGTTTCAACGCCTTATGAGCTTTAGGGGCACACCGACACCAGGACCTGTTGCTCCATATCATGGTTAAGCACTATGCACCCCCTTCACATTACCCCGCTGGCCTGAGCACGGTCACCTCTTGTACATCACATGGTAATACAACACATGCATGGCTTTATGTGATCATGAAGCGTAGTTTACAAGTCAGACGGAGTAAAACCCTTTTCACACATACGGAAATCTCCTGAAAAACTCCGGAGATTATCCGGAGGGGCTGTATGTGTGAATGCAAACGGCTGAATTTTTCACTCGGACTTTACCCGGAGTTTCTCCTGCCAGACCCCTAGTATTTTTTTTGTAGCGGACTGTGTTGCTTCGTCAGCTACTTCCGTGTTGTTTTTTTACGTCAGATCTTACCTCAGGAGACTTCCCCCGCCCCCCCTCCCGTCTGACAGGGATAGTCTCCAGCTGTGAGGAGCATATGTGAACAGCTAGGTCGGGAGAATCTCCGGAGCAGTCCTCCCGTAATTATCTAAACATTATCCGGAGTGCATATGTGGAAACTGCTAAAGAGTCATTTTTGTCAGATACAGCCAAAACACTCAGAGATTGATTATACTTCATGTCCACGTTGTGTACTCGTGCTTGTGCTAGTACATGAACTGTACCGTGGAGCAGTACGGTTGGAAGAGGTGAAGCACACCTCTTCCAACCGTGCCAGGGCCGAGGAAGTGTACCGAGCACAGTACGGAGCGCTCACACTAGTCAAACAAACTGGAGTTTGGGCGTCAAACACTCTGGCTTGGTACGGATTGCTTAGCGTGAGAGTGCCCCCTAAAGACATTTCTACACTCAGCGGTGTTTTAAGAGGGGCTGATGATTTAAATGTTAGAACCAGTGGTGATGACTCAACTTTTCAAAACCATGAATGAAAACTTTATTAAGGCGACACAAAGTCAGTTGTTGAGCAAAGTCATTGTGCTTTAAAGCCAGAAACTCAGGCTGCAGCTCTGCTTATAAGAGGGACTCTTTCACTATTTGTGTTAAACGTTTATTTACTCGATTTAGGATTTGTTTTATTTAACACAAAGACCTTTTGTAATCACTTTTCATGAAGAAATTGTTGGTTTTAATTGTTTAAATTGAATGCTTACATGGACTTTAGTTTCCTGGTTTTGATAGTTGTTGTTTTTAAGTATCCCATTTTATGTTTGTACATGTCAACATCATATCTAGATTTCAGAAACCGGGGTAAGCCCGGGATACTGTGGCATGTATACGCCTTACCGCAGTTTCTGACAGCTGTCGACTACCTGCGCAGACACAGCCTCAGCCAAGTGACACGTCAGCAAAACAAACATGGCAGCGACAACAAGAGTACCTTACTTCTATAGCGACCGTTGCGATCAAATCGTATCGTGAACCCAGGATGGGGATACGTTTCTTATTGTGAGTTAAGCGATCCGTTACATCCCCACTGAGATTATTTTCGTTTAAAACCGGATAACTTTTCTCTCTTCTTCATTTCAGCACAACACGGAGGCTTAATTTGTGTTGATTTCCTTCTCATGGTTAGGTGACATTATGGAGTTTGAGTGTTTTCTTACTGAACGGGATGTAGTCCTGCACTTCTACAGTCAGCTCGTTTGATCCGGCTAAAGCCATGCGGTCGCTCCACAGCGACGTGGCTGCACTGACGGAGGACGGATCACAGTCGGGCTCCACGTCAGGGACCTCGTTCTGAAAGAAGAGAGGCAGTCATAGTGTGCGCCAGCTTTTGTTAAGAAAGAGCTTTGAAATTCCCAAATGAAATTACTTCTAGATATGATCCCGATTTCAGGTGATGTGTGAGAATCATGGGAAGGAGAAATTCACAGTTATTGTAGGATAAAGAAACTTTGTAATAAATGATCTGTTGCCTGAAGGTTGAGCAGTGTTTTCAAAGGTTGCACCTTTTAATCAGTGTCCACGGCATGGCAACCTGCGTAAGCAAACTCTAGAGAGGAGGGGGCGGGGGGGAGACAGCTCTCTCTAATGTTTTGAATTTGGACTGCAGTACCCATTTTAAACACTAGGTGTCAGAGTTACATATTGCTCCTGACACATTAGCAGATTAACAGATCCCCTGGGCTTATAGATCGACCCTGTCTAATGAAACCAACATTTTATGCATTAAATCATCATGCTCAGAATCATCATAGATTTTGATTTTAAGGATATTAATGCACATCTTTGAATCTCAGATGTTTTATTTGAGTTCTGGATGAATTTTTGTTAAAGTAAACTTTACACTTTAGAGGTGGAGCTGTACTCACCGTCAGGACTTTGAGGAGATTTTTCTCAATCCTCGACTTCTGTTCCTCCTTCAAGGTTGAAGCTAGAAGAAAAGAGGAATAAATGATGACCTCCTCTTGTTTGATACACAAACGTCATGCTTTGATTCATAGATTTTATGATCAATATCAGTTCTTAAGATAAACATGTAAACTCAAGTTCAGTTTTGGCAAACTGATTACACATTTTCTTTTTACTTTAACAAAATCCTCAACAAGGATCCATTTCTTTTTACTCAACAATGAACTCATCACTTGTTCTGGTTTATTTTTTCTTGGGATGTAACGATACCACACAATTCTAAATCAATACGAATAAAGGACATTTCAAATGAGAACAAAAATATGTTGTGATGCTCTTTATTTAACCAGCAGGGGGCACTATCTGCTTTTGGCATCTCTTGCTCGTCAGGAGCTTTACAGACACGGTGGACGCAAGGAAACATATTGCAGATAAGAATTCATCGTTTAGTTTCAAACTGAGGGTGTCGGAGCCAGGTGAGAAGAAAAAACAATAAACAAGACAAAAACTGTGTGCAAATATTTTAAGTGACAAATAAACGACACAGAGATTACAACCAAAATGATGGCGCACGTAAAACAACGGCGAGCTGCACCAAATCATCTTCATGACAAACAGCAGGAAGAGGATTAGAAACCCTGCTCGCCAAAAGGAGTGTAAGAGCCACAGAGATCACTACGTGCAGTGGTGAAGGGTTGTCACCATACAAGTACAAATGTTACGATATAGATACTTGTTTCAATACCATGGCAACGAAAATAAAATAGAAGTCCTAGGCCTTCAGTATTGTGACATTGTTTGAAAATGTTAGAGCCAGTTGTAATGACCCAACTTCACAAAACCATAAATGTAAACTTATATTAGGTGACACAAAGTCGCTGCCTGGCTCGTTGTCCACACGCTACTCAGACTAAAAACCAAAACCAGAACACTTGAGAGACCAGAGTCCGCACTCAGCGTCTGTATTTATACGCATGTTACGACCATGTGGGCAAGTGTCGCAGTGCGTTCTCCAGGTTAATGTTGATGCCATCAACTTGTGCTGTGCAGACTGATTGGTGCGCATGTTAATACGACTGATCAACCAATCAGAGAAGAGCACAAATCAACTGGCAGCTGCTTGAGACCGAGATCGCTTTGCTTTGTGCCCCGCTTTAGATTTACTGTGTTATAAGGGGGCGCTGGTAGCCTAGTGGTTGGTGCATGAGCGCCATGTATGGAGGCTATTGTTCTTCAAGGAAGCGGCTTGGAATTCCAATCCGACCTGTGGGTCCTTTCCCGTATGTCATCCCCCACTCTCTCTGTCTGAATTTAACTCTACTGTCCTCTGTCCTATTCAGTGGCTGAAGCCCAAGAGTTTCCTTCTACCTCGTTAGATGATGTAAATGTATCTACATTCTGTATGAAGACACGAGAGTGAAATATTGTCAAGATTCAACTGCAGCTGAAGTCGCATGGAAGTTTATAAAATCAATATCACATCAGAGGTAGACAGCAGTGACTCTCTAACAGCAGCTCAGTGTAACGTGACGCTCACCTCTGCCCAGCAGCTCCATGCAGTAGATGATGTAGTCTTTGACGCTGGCCATCAGATAAGCACAGCGCAGAGCTGTGGTCAGTATGGCTGTCAGGAGGCCCCACCATCTCTCTGTGCGATAGTCACACATCACGTAGTCCAGCAGCCTGACAACAAAACACACAAAGAAACACACTCAGATACATGTGAACATCTATTCATCTTCTGATTGGAGGAACATTCATCACACATGGAGACATAAGTGTCAATCAATCTTTGTTTGTTTCATAACCAGCTAATAACTTCACACAGGAGCTTAAAGATGGAGTCAGTAGCTTTCTCCTAAAAAAATAAAATAAAGACTTATCCTGAAGTAATGCTGCTCAATCATCACTTATGAGCCTCCATACATGTGTGGTGGTGACTGTCTGCAGAGATCCTGTCCTCTGACTGGATTTTGATGTTTTGTTTTGGTTGACTCGGGACGTTTCATGGCAGGGAGCTGATGTGTTTCCCCCAGCCAATGACAGCGCGCAGCTGAGTTTAGGAGTGGCTACAATTCAGCGATTGCATCGGTAAATACGATGGACACTGACGTAGCAGCAAAGAACAGAAAATATATTCAGTGAGACGTAATAAAGCTCTTTCCAAAACGAGGTTGAACCCTGTGTTCAGCGGATGCTGAGTTGGTCTGCTTTCTGTTGAACAGGCAGGTGCCAAACACCGGCAGTTAGCTTGTGCTAGCTTGATTAATTATCAGCTTTGTGGAAGGGATGTCAGTCAGTCAAATTGGCAGGAATATCTGTTTAGGGTGCTGCATTTATTTAATTAAAGTATCCATATTTGGCACCCCGTTGAAAACACATTTATTTTTGTCTTGAAATTTTGTTCCACAAACTCGGACACACTTGTAAACGGTGACGTCGAGCTTATAGTGCCAAACCCAGAGATTTGTCTGTAACTTTATGGAGCTTTTAATTCTAATTGATCATTTTTGTTTCAGATTTATTGTTGTGGTTTTCTAACATCCTGCTTAATGTCGGAATAAGAACAAGCAGCAAACACTCAAGGTCAGAAGTTAGTTATAGTTTGCATAGTGTTGAACTTTCCAGTCCAACATGTGAGTGTGGACTTACTTCAGGGCTTTGGTGTAGTCTTTAGCGTGGTAGTATTCCTCGCCCATTTGCACCACTACAAAGAAAACAGAGAATGAGACAAATACTGAGTGACGAGAAAACATCAAGGAACGGATAACAAAACTACGAGCAGGAATACGCAGGAATTTTAAGAACAGCGCCACAGTCGTCAATGTCACATCTCCCTAACTGACCAATCAAAATCAAGAAGGGGCGGGACTTCTGATATTAGCTTTGTCAACAACAATGGCGGAGGAGATGCTGGTCTGACTCGTCTTTTCCAGAGAACAGTTTACAGGTGTAGAGCTGCTGCCGATGTCAGGACATGACTCCTTTTCATCGTGTATATATATATATCGGTGTTTCTTTAAATTAAAGCAAATACTAAGCACACCTAAAGGACATAACTGAGGGAAACAGAAGTTAACTTTCGTAACATAGCAACAATGAGCGCTGGTGAGCAGTGCTCTGAAAAGGTCTTGAGAGCTTCCAGTGGAAAAAAAACAATCTGTAGACACAGGCTCTTAATTTCTGACATGTGAGAAAGGTGCCCAAGAACGACTGAAAACGGGACTATTCATATTGACTTGAAAGTACCAGTAGAATCAAGAGCCAAAGAAAGGATTAAAGGATCTGTGAAGATGAAGAGAAATCAGAGACACTCACTGAGGTGACTCTTCATTCGAGGACACTTGTACTTCTTAAACTGGGCGACAGCGTTACTGAGAAGTGCGATAATCAGCTCCTGTAGCAGCGGAGACAGAGAGGAGTGAGATTGAATAGAGCAGTCTGATACATCTGACAGAAGCTGGAGGAGGAGAACATGGTTAGACATTTATGCGTTTGTGGCTGTGAGGAAAGATGATCCATTTCTAACTGCAGGAGGTGAAACTGAATGAAGTACATGAAGCCTTTTGTTCCCGAATTAAACACAACAAAACACACCGCCATCACTGGTGCTTATTTCAAAGTCCGCTGTGGCAAATTGTTATGCAAACAAATAAACTGAACCTGCACATTTTCACAGAGATGTTCTAATTTTCCAGAGAACAAACACCATTTGGATCATTTAAAAGGTGCTAAAAAAAACACATACAAATGTCTCCTTGTGGTTTCTACTGACAGTCTGCCTCAAAGCTAATAGTCAGGGTGTGTTTGTGAGTCTGTGTGGGAGCTCTTACAGAATGTGGTACGTCTCTCTCTTTAACCTGCAGGACCAGAATACCCGTTTTCTCCTTCTCTGCATCTGGAGGATCAATGCCTGGGAAATAATTAGAGGGATAATGTTTAACGCATTACAACAAACATTCTGATGGAAACACTTCATGGTCTGCTTAGTAACCTGTAAACTTTTCTTCTTCTTCTTTTTTTTAATTGGACTTTAAACAAATAGTGTGTGTTTGTGGTAACATACTCTGGTGTCCTTGTCTCCAGGCTCTCTGACCGTAAAAGTCAAGTCCTCCACTCTGGGTTTCCAGAGCTTCAGAGGCGGGATGAGTCGCTCCAGCCTAGAACAACAAGCAAAGAAAAAAACATTAACTGCTGTTTTGTGGACCAGTTTGCACAAGAAACCCACTAAGAAAAACTGTAAATATTGTATTTATAGTTGATGTGAAATAAAGACCTTGCAGCATCATAAGAACATTCCAAGAAAAAGAAACCTGCAGCCAGCTGCATAACGTCTCCAAAGAGTCACTGCTGTTCTAGTATGACCTCGCTCTAAAGCCGGGCGTACACGGTACAATTTCAGCCCAATTTAGAGCCCAGGCCGAATTTCAGCTCTATCCCGTGTCGTTATTCGTGCAGCGCACTGGGAGGAACGACAGCTAATCACGACCCGATCAGCTGCTCCCGACCAGTTGGATGATTTTGGAGCGTGTTTGATATTCTGGTCGTATGACTGCACACACTTGATCAGTGAGATCAGAGCCACCAGACGATTCCCTGAGTCCAGGACTTTTTTTCCTGATTGTGTCTGCACAAACTGACCGACAGTGTCATAAATCACCATGGCAACAGCAAGCATGAATGTATGATATGTCTTCTAATTAGTTTGTATGATTTAGCTTTTTATTATTGGAGACTTCAACCGTCAGTCTGTGGGAGTCTTCAAATGAAACTATATTGTCAATTGCCCGTCTTGATTTATCTCTTACAGTGTGAGCTCTCTGGTCGCGCCCGACAGTCGGGGCGAACAGTGTGAACACATAAATTACGAACTGTGGTTGTGCGTCCTAAACGATTCAGTCGTACAGTGTGAGCTGCCATTCTACCACGACTTTTATACAACCTTACAATGTACGCCGGGATTTTGAGAGGAAATAAAAGTAGCTGCAGTATGATTACCTGACAGAGCTGCTGAGACTGTTGTTTTCTGTCCTGACTGTAGCAGGCCGCCTGCTGGTAGTAGAAGCCAGGATTCTGCGTCTGGATGGCTGTCAGACCCAACTTTATCGCTTCATCAAACAGCTCACCAAACGACTGGAACCTGGTAGAAAGAGAAGACAAAGAGAGCGTTAGAGACATGAGATGAGGGAGTGAAAGGGTAGAGTACAAGTGTGCCGGCGTGTAGGACAATGAATAAATGCAAGAACACATTTACTGATACACTTTGAAGGAATCCATGTTTTAAAACGAGCTTTAAACCTTAAGGCCTTTGCACACTGAATCCATTTTTTTCGGATGCGTTTTTTGGATCTGAAAAAACGTTACTCACAGACACCTTGCACACCGAGTCAGATTTTTTTTTATTAATTGCGAAAATTCGCAGTGTGTCTCGTACTCATCACACAGAGTGATCAAGTTGTGAAGTTGACTTTGTGGTTCTTTCATTGTCCGTCCACATGAAAACAAGACAAGCGCCAGGAACGTTTCACCTGTAAATAAAGAAGAGTTTTACCTGTTGATCACTTCCAGGTGTATTTCAGGATGTCAGTGTTCGCGTTTGATACGCTGCTCTCTATACTGTAACCACACACTAAAAAGGAAGAAATACCAATTTCCACCAAGCAATCGGTCCTAGACGGCGGCTGGGAGTAAGGTAGGGGCACTACAGACACACGCACACACACAGGGATGGATGTGAAAAAAATAATAACGGACGGAAGTTTGGGAGTCAGTGTGCACATAATTGACATAACATGAGATCATATTTCTTTTTAACGTGCATCAATTTCAGACGAAAAAAACTGAGTCACTGTGCAAAGGCCTTCAGTCTGAATCTAATTTGTTTGAGAAATGTACAAACACGATGGAGGGAGCACTTAACCTTTCAGAGCAGTAAATATCAAATCTATTGTGTCATGTGAACAAGAAAAAACCTGTTTGATTGTTTCATTGTAGTGTAAGACGCCCCCTTCATACGACACATGCAGGCATCGTGTTTCTCATTTATGTGAGTTAACTTGGTGCCTAAGTGAATAGAATGTATTCTTCTTCTTCAACATGTTTCATTTAGGGACTGGTTGGTGTTTATTTAAGACTATTATGTGTATACAACTTTTAATGTGCTGTAAAACTTCAGATAATGGTTCGGGCTTTTATTTGCTTCAGTCTGTGAAATGATCCAGCCTTTATTTGGGACAGGCATCAAGACGAGACGAGCTCTTAATTACTTTCAGACAAAACTCGTGCACAGCAAAGACGGGAAACACTTAAAAATTGAAAATGTACATCCGAAATATATTTTACTGTGTACAAATTCAGAATCAGGATATTGATAAAAGAAATTAAATTCCAAATCAGTGATATGATCTGGCTTTTTTTTTTTTTTAAGATTTATTTTTGGGCTTTTTGTGCCTTTATTGTAGAGATAGGACAGTGGATAAAGTCGGAAATCAGGGAGAGAGAGTGGGGAATGACATGCGGGAAGGGAGCCACAGGTTGGATTCGAACCCGGGTTGCCCGCTTGGAGGACCACAGCCTCCATACATGGGGCGCACCAACCGCTGTGCCACCACATCCCGTGATCTGGCTTTTTAAGAGAGTATTCTGCTGCATGTAGTCCAGCATTATTCTGTCTTTTTTGGACAGATGTTGAAGTTCATTTGGATTTTTTTCATGATTTTTCTCCTCATGTGATCCCGGACTAGAAGCAAAGGGCATCTAACTGAGACCTGCCTTTATTTGTCATAACGTATGGCAACACCATGCCAGTAAAAGGGACTGGGCTTTAAATTGGGATGGGCCTTTATTTTAAGTTTTACGGTATTATTCATAAACAGAGTCAATCTCACTGTTTGGACATCCATGCGGCGTGTTCGAAGGCCAGTTCAGCGCTGCCGATCTTCTTCTTACACAGGTCGATGTGCTTCCTAAACTGAGCTATCGCATCAAGAGGAGTGTTGTGCTGGAAACACAGACGACAGATCTGGAGACACAAAATAAAGGAAGGAACATCAGGGAGGTAAACGCTTTACAAAACAGGTCGAAAAATCCTCATAAACAGCTTACTAACTGTTATGGAAATAGAGATCTGATAAAAAGAGAGGTTAGCATAAGCAAGAGAGAATCGGCTCACACGCTCAGCTCCGGTGTTGAATGCAGAGAATTCAGAAGTCTACAATGAGTGAGTCGTCAGCCTGATATAAAGACAGAAATGTACCTTATAGTTGATGAATCCAGCCATAGTTTTGATCTCCAACATGTTGGTCTCGTGGGCTCTGAGCTCGTGAACGAGACTGTACGCAGTTCTGTAGTACCTTTGGACACAGAACATCAAGTGATGATAGAATAAAGTACGACAGACAGGCCAATAGGAGTCCATAATACCAGTGACATTTATGAAATGGAACAATTCTCAATTTAACATTGAACCGTTCGGTACTGCCTCCACGGTTCAATACGTGCTTTTAAATTGCGGTTTTGCGATTTTACTTATGAGCTTCCACGCAAAGTATTTCTCTCTGAATTGGCTCTGTTTCTGTGTGCCTGTGAGTCCATGCGCTGGGAAAAGGAATTCATACGAAACACCAGGAATGTACATGTTAACAGTTTTTTTTTTAATTTCTGCTAAAAAGTAAATAAAGAAATACTGTATTTTTTTTTTTAAGTTTTAAGTTTTTTTCCCCCTTAACTCCTTGCTGTTCCTGTAAAATTTGCATAAAACTCCTACATTTTTTTTTTAAACCTCCAACAGCCCGGGTGATCAGAACCAAACAAAAACCTCGACCAAAAAAAACAAGGTTCGTATTGAACCGTGGGCTGACTGTCTTGTTTCAACCCGAGTGATTACAACAGACAACAAAGATAAATAAAAAAACTTACTTGAGAGCATTTTGGGTGTCCTGTTTGAGCTCACTGAAGAAGGCGATTTTAAACTGGTGTCGGACAAACAGCAGCTGAGAGGAGAGGAGAGAGAATGTGATGAGCGTATCAACGTCAGCTACCTGAAGGTGTGTCATTCGGTTCACAAAAATTGATCTGCAGAGATTTTTTCATGGGTTTGTGTGCGTCTTCTTCTACCTGATGTGTCGTCTTGTTAAGGAACTCTTTATGAGATTTGACTCGACGGATCTCGGTGTAGTAATACGTCTGCGCGTGTTCATAGAAAGCATTCTCCAACCTGCAGAATCACAGGGAACAATTCACTTCAATAAACTTACTTAGAATAATCAGAAGACATGTCGGCGTTTTAGATTGATTTAACAAGTCTATCAAATGAAGTTTGATTTTTTTAAATGAAACTATGACTATTAATTCTGTTGAAACACTGAATGTACTGATTACTCACTCAATAAGATGAAATAATATTTAAAAAAAGATGCATCTACCTTATAATGTAACCAACTAAGTGGTCGGTGTGTGGCAGCACAAAGAGACTCTTTCCAGACAGATCACAGGAGTTACAAAGAGTTGCAGCTCTCTCTGACGCCACCAGGTCCTCTCCTGTTCAATCGAGAAAATAATAAATGTTAAAGAGACTAGTAAACAGGCAGGGCAGCTTTCTAATGAGGTAACCATGCTCAGGCCCGGTTAGTCTTGAAGCAGTGTGAGCGCAGGCCAGCAGTGGAATGGGGGGGCAATCGTGCTTAAGCGCGGTACGGGACAACTTTGCCTAGTGTGAGTGCGCCCTAACACTCCTGCATTTCTCGATCATACAAGACTTAGTGTTCCACTCTTCCAGCCGTGCCAGGGCCGAGGAAGTGTGCCGAGCTGTAGCACAGTACAGAGCACTCACACTAGTCGATCGAACTGGACTTTGTGGGGTCAAACGTGCTTAGCCACAGTAGAGTTTGCCCTTAGAAACATGCCTTTGAATAGAGTCCTTTAAATGAATGAGGTTTTTAGTAAAATTGTCTGATTTAAATTTAGGATAGAATGACCACCAGAGGTGCCTAAAAATGCACAAAAATCTAATAATAGTCTATAATAATAATAATCTAATAAAGCAGCAGTTTGAATGGTTCATGTAAGAGCACTGATGATAGACTATACGACACTAAAGAGGCTATTGTTGCATGTATCTCAGCCTGTGGACTGTGAAATTGGTGTGCGGGTTTTCTCCAGTATCGACACACCCAAGTGTAACTTTTTAATGCCCTGAGTAGGCGCAGTCTCACACCATGTTAAAAAAAAGGTCTCAAATGATTCAGTAGAGATGTTTACCTGGAGGAAGTGGAGTTTTCTTCTGGATTAGAACCACAGCCACCTTGGTGTTCCTGCCCTGAAGGCTGGTCCTGGAGACAAGCAAACGCGTGAGCAGGTGAAACTTGCAGACTTGGTGAGTATGAAGGGGTCCTCAACAGCTGCTCTTTAACAAAGTGTCAGCTGAATGAAGCCCAGTCTATTCCTGATTCTTTATTTGAGGTACGACGGCTGACAAAAATGCTTTAACACTAGAACCGCCAAGACCGTCTGACAAACGGTTTGGGTTTTTATAATACAAATAACTCTGTTAAAATAAAACCTACAAGACTCTCATGCTATGACTTTTCCTAAATATGTGTCTTGTATGTTTTCTGAAGCTTATGTGTTACTAAAACAAAACACACAAGATTTCTGCGCATTTATACCTCTGAGCGCCGCCCGCCGTCATTCAGACGGCAGCTGAAAATGATACATTTCCCTCGCGCGTCTTTTTTTCTTCTTCTATTAGTTAGAAAGGAGGCAGTGTCAGACAAACACGCACTGCAAAAAAAATATGACCGTTGTCTCCTGCAAGGGATGCAAGCGCCCCATGTGTGGTAAGTGCACCGTAAAGGTTGAGCACTTTTGCCCGAGGTGTGTGCCTCAGGTGCCGCGCTGCTGTCCGAGGTGCTGATCGTGCCTTTGTTTGTTTGTTTGCCTGTTATGGAGTTCTGCACTTATTTTTGTATATAGTTTGTCATGCCAATATATAGCCTTCTTTTTGTTGTTGTTTGCCAGAGCCTTGTGGCGACAACCTGTTCATTCAATCGTTGCCGTGTGTGTGAGTGCGTGCGTGCGTGTGTGTGTGTGTGTGCGTGTGTGGTGTGTGTGGGGGGGGGGGGGGGGGGGGGGGGGGCGGGGGGCGGCGGCGGCGTTTATCTCGGTGTTTATCTCTCTTTTTGCACTGTTTTTTTATTAAAATGCATAGCCTAATATAGCAAACAATATTATAGACTAAAAGTTATGCATTTTCCATTTTTGAAGAATGTGTTTTAGCAACGGGAGACGTGGAGCAGCAGTAAAAAACGGCGCTCTAAAAAGCCGAAAAATATCGTAAATTGACATGAGACATTTAAAAGGTTACAATCCTGCCTGGTTTAAGTAAGTTGTATTTATAATTATTTCTCATAACGTCATCAAAAAAATGCTTTATTTGTGTACAAACTATGAAATTACATATGCCGTCTGATAGACGGCTGGGCGCTTGGAGGGGGGTCTAGAATGTTGGCGGTCCTAGTGATAAGCACCAAACCCAGCGAATGAAGTTTGGAACAAAAGAATCATAAATTCCTCTATTCACCATAAATACAGTTCTCATGTAGAGGTGCATGGCCAAGCAGTAAAAGTCATTTTTTCACGTAATAACTTAAAGTTAAACATGATAGTTATGGCTATCCAATAAAAACAAATGCTGAGAATCTGTTTAATCTGAAGGCACAAAACAACAACCAGACATTAAAACCACCCTGTGTGAATATGAAAACAGCTTAGTCAAATGAACCTGACAAAACATAACCCTAAAGTATCAACCTGCTCTCTGGCAGTAAATAAAATGCTAAATAAATTGAATATATACATACCTGACTATTTCCACTTTAGTAGCACATTCAGACTGTTTCTCTTTCCACTGTGGGTCGTCCCAGTCCAGCTCGTAGAAGAGGACAACCAGAGCTGGAACCAGGTTCAGATGTTTGTTCATCCAGCCTGTTTTCAGGATGCCTTTAGGAATGTACCATTCATACGACGTTCTCTACACAGAAAGACAGTCAGCTGTTTAAAGACAATCACAATCACATCACAATCACATTAAGAACATGTCACTCATATGTTTCTGTGTATGCAAGTAAGCGGAGAATCTCTTAAGCTGTGTTTGTTTGTTCGTTAACTTCTGGGACTCTCCATCCACTGCTCACCTTAGTGCGACATTTTGGGTACTCGTGATCTCCTGGGAGGACTTTGAATGAGATAGGGACTCTGTCAGCTCGCCGGTTGGCGCAGAAGGCGTCCCATATGGCCCGGTGCACGGCATTGTACACCACGTCCAGACCAGTCAAAGCCACAAAGGCCATAGGCCGACAGCAGAGCTCTGGAGGAAGCTCCCACTGGGAACCTGCCATGGTGTTGGTGTGACGGAGGATTCACCTACACAACACAGAGCCACATGACTGCATCAGACACATCTTTACTGGAGAATCTTCTCTTTGTTTCGCTTACTGTTGGTTGCTTTTTCCTTTTTTTTGGGCAAAAATATACACACAAGTATACAGTGCAGGAAGAGGCAGACAACTCTGAGAGCCTCCAACTAAATAAATACAGATAACTTCAAAGTGATTCTGATTAACCAGAGCTACATGGGTTACAATACCAGATGAGTAGAGCTCGAGAACAGCACCTAAACTTCTTTTGGGCGATTTGACAAAAAAAATTATCCCAATAAAAAATCAGTCGCTATCGATTATTATCACGGTGCTGGAAAACGCTGATATGAGAGTTTGCTTCTTTTTTTGTCTTGAATGTCAGAAAGCTTAAAAGAAGACATAAAAGAAAAAGGGCCTGAATAAAATCTAAAGTGTTTCTCCGATGAACTGAATTTTATTGGCCAATTCCTGATCATTATTACAGTACAGCATTTTCTGTGGGTTAAAGTTCAAATATTTCAAATAATAAAACAAACTGTTGTCCATTATTGATAATCCTTTATCGACAACCTGCTGACAGACAGCGGAGCTCCATCTCCAACAGAGTGGTTCAGCTCCGCTATCACAAGGACAGATACAGGAAGTCTTTCCGACCCAAAGAAATATCTCTGTACAACAGCTTACCTCTGTCGAGCAGATCACCGCCATCCTGATCGTCTCTGTCTACCTCAAGCTGTAACCTGTTCTGCTCCTGTTAAGTTTGCACATTTTATCATCCTTGCCCGTTCAGTTTCACTTGATTAGTGCATAGTATTACATTTGATCATAGTATTTGCACTTTAACTTGTCTAATCACTTAACAGCTCTCCTTAATGTAACTGCACATTTACACCTCTGCCTCCGGCTAAGTATGTTTACATGTCAGATAAACGCTTTACTTTAATGGATTGACGTTTTTTTTAGGCTTAGGTTTTGCTTTTCAATATAGATTTGCTTTATTTGAGCCTTGTAAAGTAATGTTGAGATAAATATCCAGATGTTTGAATGTATATATATTTCTTTCTCTGTATTTGTTATGGTTTATTTAATGTGTATTCTTCTGTTGCTTTATTTGCTCTGATAACCTGCTGCTGTAACAGTTAGGGATCTATCTATCTATCTATCTATCTATCTATCTATCTATCTATCTATCTATCTATCTATACTCTGTTGGGTTTCTACATTGCGGTGACAAATCTGATCGGGGGGTTTGCATCATTTCTTCATTACAAAATAACCTCCTCGCACCAGCAGGAACAGAAAACAACCTGCAGGTCACAAGACTTGAGGGTTAGCATTAGCTGCTAACAGTGACAGCTTACTTGTTGACATCCGAGCACAGCCCGGTGTTTAATATTTCACGACATGGAGGCCTGTCCAACTTATAGAAAAACACTACTATTCATTCAAAAAGAATATGATACTTAATACTTTTTTTCTAGACAAAAAACAACAACCTGGACACAGAAGCGGAAGTGACAAAAACTGACTCGGATTACGCCACTAGCATTGCTCTTAGCCTCTTAGCATCCTGTAAAAAACGCATTTATAAAATAATGTGATGTAGAAAATGTGATAATAAAAGCATACCTCAGTTGCATCACTCAAAGTGGAAGAGTTAAGGCTGCGAGGTACAGTTAGCTCGCTTGAGGCAGCCGGCTAGCTGCAGACCAGTTTAGTCGTTTATGAAGGTTAACAGTGAGCTAGTGGGCGAGGTTTTGCTAATTTAACCGTGAAATTAACGTCACAGTTATTTGTTACGAACCTGTGAGGTTAAGTCCCAGGGCTGGTCACCATCTGAAAGCCGGTTATCGACGTGTCAAACTCGGCAGATGCAGAAAATAACCATCAATCCAGCAGCCGTAGGTGAAGAAGAAACAAACTAGGTAGCTTAGCCACCTGAGGCTAAACTTTAGTTGCAGTTCCGGTTTCACTTTTCAAAGTAAAAGTACCACCTAGCGCATTACATTTTTACGCCAACATCGTTATTTTCTTCTCTTTTTGTAATTCTCTTTTTGTTGTTGTTTTTTAAAAATATATAGGGAAATTGTTTCCCCGTGGGCCCTTCAATCATGCATCTTATTTTTATTTTTTTAAACATAGGCCTTAAATTAATTAGGCCTACGTCAAAAAATAACGCGATTGTCTTTTTTTCCTACAATGTTAATGTTTCTTGTATGTATTCATTCTTATTATCTTATTGGTTTTATGTATTGCTTTTATTACTTTTGCCATCCATCTTTATTGTATTGTTATTTTATTAAATGTTCATTGGTGTGCATTAGTTCTAAATGATTTTTATAAACTACCTTGCGTCACTCACTTTCTGCACTTTTGTAAAACACATTAACTGCAATTGAATTTGTCTGAAAGCTGCCATAAATCAAGTTTGATTGATTGATTTATATAATCAGTGACCTTTTTACTCAACAATCAGGTCAGAATGAAGGCGAAAGGCTCACACCTGGTAAATGGTTAAAATTGAGCTTCAGGAGTTAACGCATGGTTCCCAGACTTTATCTGCCGGGACACCACTCTAGCAGAGGAAAATCTTTTCAATCCCCCCGCACCAAACACATCGGCACATAAAGATATAACGATAGGCTATACACTAAACACACTGTCTGTCCTGCTCTTTGCTGACAAATTCTTAAATTTTGATCTCAAACTTTGTCTGCAAAAGTGTAAGAGCAACTTCATTGTGACAACAAACTGTAAAAGAGAAGAAATGAAAATTGATACTGCAACATGAAACTTCACAATCTTCAGATGAAACAACAGTCATTGCTTTAAACTGTTTTCTTTTAAACCAGACTCTCTGAAAATGAACAAATCCATTAAAATAAAAAAATTAAAAATCTTCTTTAATATTTAAACTTCCAGTCCTTCAATTAGTCTACTTTAGTGGCAGCTGTGAGACTGACTCACTTTATTTTCAATGTCATGCTTTGATCTGTTTTGTGTTGATTTAGGGAAGAATTGATCTCACACATAGGATGTGGCAAAAGGAAGGAGTGTGGCTCTCTTCATCACCAGTTAGGTGAAGCTGAGGTTGTCTTTTTTTTTTTTTAGCAGTTTTGACGTCTGCTCTAGATTCGCTTTTCATTTAGCCTTGCTGCACCCCGTCTGTCATAACCTTGGCCCCCCTAAAAGGTCATGACGGGCCCAACTTTGGGAATCACTGAGTTGATGCATTTGAAGGTGCATGATAGGACGGATCACTTTAAGAGAGAAAATAATATATATGCTAAAAACAGAACAGATACAGAAGAGACAAATCTTTCCAATAGACCCTTTGATTGTGTTGTCATGTGTTGGGATGTTTTGTTTGCTCAAATGACCTGAAATCACCCAGTGCATGCAATGCACTTTATCAGTGAAACCATTAGGCTACTGATCATTATTCAAATCAACATATAAACCTATACGAGTTAAGGAGCAAAGTTAACTTTATTAAGGTCTATTATGGACTTGTAGACCTGCACAATATTATCATTTAGGGATTTTGACGATTGGTTACACGTCCTGTAAATTAGGCTACTCTTTGTGCCGTGCGATGGGCGGAGGTTGAAGCCTATTAATAAAACAGAGGTGCGCATCATGTTTCATTGCAGGTGAAGCAGCGTGGAGCTCCGCTGTGCTCTCTCTGGATGAACGAAGGTTAAACTCAAACTTGCAGCAGAGGCAGCCAATGGCGCAGACAGACAGATGCCTCCCAGCTTCCTGTCATTCTGCCCTCCTCAGCAGACCGACGCCTTCTCACGCTCCGGCCAGAGGACACGGAGCAGACTGCAGCCATGGGACCGCATCAGCCCACCCGCAGGACCACCGGAGAGGACCAGGCTGCTACAATCGTCCTGACCGAAGGTGAATATCCCGACTCGGCTGTATTGTTTTCTACATGTCTCTGAGGCGTAATGTTCCTTGTGACTCATTTAGTATTCAACCTTGAGGATGCAGATAAAGTGTTTGTTTGCTCGGTGCGGGCTCAGTGGATGGACCCCTCACTTTGGTGGGTCCCAATGTGCCCACAGAGATGACGGTGTGGTTTGGGTGTCATTGGGTGGGGAGGCTGATGCAGTGATTCAGCGTTACTGTAGGCTAGTTAATGGCACAGTATGCGTGATATCCCTGCATAAAAAATGACTCGCCAGGCTTCATTGGAAAATCATTCACTTGATGCTTTCTGACTTATCAAAGTGTAAATTTACACAGCAGAATAAAGATAACGCTATTTGAGGAAAATCTGAAGTCGACTGGATAATTCGGCCCCATTTGATGCGCCAATATTTACTTATCATAGTGTTTAAAACTTAAAATATGTTTCGCGTGCTAGAAGTCTTCTGCCAGAATCAACCGCCCCTCAGCTGCGGCCACAATTTGCTAAAGGTAAGGTAAATTAAACGAGGATACAATTATTGATGGATTTGATGTGAGCCGAAATGAAGAGCAGAGAAATTGGATTGAATTAACGTATTCATATATTTTCGTGACAGTTTTGACCTGTTAAAAAAAACAGCAGAGGCAGAAAGAGACATTTTTTCGAATGAAATCTGGTGTGTGTGATTCGCCTGAACGCCGATGGGAGGCTGATAATCTTACGCACAACAATAAATCATCCGACGCTGGTCCTGCGGTGGTTCCCATTGTAAAACTCCAAAAATAGTCCCACGAATGACCTCCGGATGAGGTTGTGAAATTTATTTTAGACTCTTTTGGGATTCAATTCCAGACTTCAACATGAATGTGGTCTAGTCCGGAATGAAGAGGAGGGTTCCCATCAGTCTCTTAGAAAGTTCGTCAAATATTAATCAGAGGGCGCTCATTATATGACTAATGTAAACTCGTACATGCAGACTAGTTCATTTATTTATGCATCACTTTAACTTGTGTTTAGCTGAACCATAGTTGACCAGTTAACCTCTTAACTTCGCAAAGTAGCCTATTTCAGATATTTTCAGCCCAATATTGTAATTGTTTATCCATTACTCAACTATTTGAACCTCTGTAAAGACAATAAGCCAAATATGTCCACATTTGTACCATATTTCAGCATCATTTGAACACTTGAGGCATTATATAGGTGTTCTGTTTTCACTTTTGTTCTAGTTATTACCATATTTAATTTCATTACATTATATAGGCTAACTGTCACAGCTGATAAAATAATGATTGGATAGATTTTCAATTAAGTTATAATTTTTCTCAAGCAATGCTGCCCCAAAATCAGTGGATACAGTATGGCTTCAGAGCAGCAGACCCTGGCTTGACCCTGACCCCACAATATTTCCTGTCATTCTTCAGCGGTCTAAATTGACTGTTAATGTTTTTGTTATTAGTTGAGCTCTACTCCACAAAAGTTCTTCACAAACCTGATTGGTAAATGTCGAACCTCAGGTCTGTGGCTTAGCTGTTTTTTTGAATACCTGACATGAACATGCTTGCTTGCTGTGAGATAAAATGTATGAATTATTGAGGGAAAAGAGATCAATTGTACAACAATTATCACATTTGCATTTTTTGTTGAAGTCTCAGAAACAAAAATGTGGATAGTTTACATTTTGTCTGGGTGTTCAAGTTGATTTGATTTACCAATAAAACCACGAGGACATGAAATAATGGTTGCTGGTTGTCAGGATCCTTACACATTTACCCCCCCTATCAAAACTGCATATTCCTGTTCAGGAGACGTCTGTAGGCCAGCCACACACAGAAGAGGCTTAATACAAGCATATTAAAAAGAATCAAAAACAACAGCACATACACATATAATCAATTAGAAAAACAATAGAAATCAATTAAAACAGAGGGAAAAGAGAGGGAAGAACTTGAATCCTTAGAGTTTGCCACAGTGAAGAGAAATGGGCCAACATTAGTTCATGCTCCATGATTGATAAATATCCTTGGAGTTTGGTTGTGGATTAATTTATTTTAAGACAGATATATTGCAAAGTTAAACGTTGGGAGGAAAACACCTGGAAAAATCTTGGGAGGCAAGAAAAGTCTTAACATGTCGTTGACAACAAAAGTTGTATTCACAGCAAAGAGGAACAAGTGGAAAAGTAGCTTCATTATCTGCATGACTCGGCCAGACCGCGAGATCACACACCTGCTGTTTCACAGACAAGAGATCTCACAGAAGCTTGCGTGACCAACATGACTTAAGAGGAAAAACAAATATGGTGGACGATGGAGGTGGTCAGCTGGCTGTGTGGTTTGTCTCCATGAGACAAAATAAAGACACTCCTGTTGTTACCATAACTCCACAAGTTGCTCTTCTTTATTTCAATATTTCACTTGGCTCGGGGCTCAGTTGCGTTTATGTTCGATGCCACGTTAGTGAACTGTAAAAGTACGCAGCGTCCGATTGGTGAAGCCTCCAAACACGGTGCTCCCTCTCATTGGCTATCGAAGATATTCTGTCAGAGGCAGTGCCGATCTGGAATCGTGAACTAAATAATCGGTTGTGAAAAGCCTTGAATCGGGCCCCCCGATCATTTAGGGGTGGGGGCAAATTGGGCCGTCAATCATCAAGTGTGTAGCAAGCAAATATATTTATCTTATTTCTAGTCATTATTATTTCATTACACCTATCTTAAGCCACTTTCAACAAATAAATGTCTTATTCACGATAATTCACATGAATTCAGTCTGAATTGCTTATGATAAGTAAAAACACCTGCAAAAGATGGTAAGAGTGTACTGAACTGAGATGTACTAACTAATTGAGATACTAGATACAAAGATAGTTTTCATAAATACATTTCCAGGTCAAATTGTTGCTGAACTGTTGAGTAAGTTGTGGTGTGGAAAGCGAGTGGCAGGATGTTGTTGTTGTTATCCGTACAGTCTGCATCAGCTGCTCAGTGAGAGGACGGACAGATTCTCCTGGAGAATCAATCCGCAGAAATAGGTTGTCGTCCTTCTATTAATAGTCATGGTGCTAATCATAGTTCACCCTTTGTCTGGCACACAAAGGTTGTCGGGCTAACCGAAGGAACACCCTGGAATATAATGAAACACAATAGCTCTGCCGATGAGTTTTATTACGTACATAGCGTTACATCTTGACTCATAATGACTCGAATGGTGCAGTGGAATCAGCTTTTCCGATGGAGCATCACTGCATCACAATAATGTTCATCATAAAACACTCTCCTTCCTGTCATGACGCAGGTAAACTATTATAGATCCCTGTGATGTCACAGCTCTCTGACGATATGACTTGTTCATCCAAGCACACACACTCACACACACACTTTACCATCCAGCCTTCACCTCTCTGTATTCAAAACTATATGCTGAGAGACACACTGCAGTCTAAACACACACACTCACACGCACTATGAGGTGATTCAGTCGAGGTCATAAAGATGCTGAGTCATCTCTGCTTCGTTCGCGGTGTGTGTGTGTGTGTAAGGTACCGCCTTCCTCTCAGCATCACACGTATCTGTTTCGAACTGCGTCTTTACCTGCGTATATTCTGTGATCAACCAGATACATAAAAAGTGATTTAATCCTGATCTTTTGTACTTTAAATCTTTTGGAAACAGTTTTTAAAGGTTTGTTTGGAATAAAATTCCTCGTAGGCTTGTTTGACACATCAAAAAATCTAATAGACGCATGTTTGCCCTGGCGGTAAATTGATGAGGTACTAAAAGTTGGTCCATCCAGTTTAGTCTGAGCAATAGATTAATGATATAAATGCTTTTCTACAGTGGCCTTGAAGGTCAAATGCACAAATATTTCAGGATTGAAAAAAATACATTTCACCATGTAGAGGCCATCTTTTAGTCTTCCTACACTGACTACTTCCTTCTACTTCTTTACATTCATCTTCTTCCTCCATCTCCTCCTCCCTCATTGATGTGAGTTCAGTCCAATTACAAACAAGTAGTAAAGTCCTCCCCTTTCCAGATCCTGAAATATTTCTTGGGGAAGGTAAAAAAGTTTACCAGAAGGTGAAAGTTTATTTTCTGCAGTGAGTAAACATATTTTTGATTTTTACATTTCTTTAAAAAAAATAAATTCTTTTTCGTTTCTTGAAAAACGTTTGCATTTAGTTAAATGTGTGAATTTTTGTTTTGCAATCAGAAATATTTATGCAGTTTGCCTTCAGGGTCACTGTACTAACCCTTTTCAAATCAGACAAATCGACTGCATAGAGATTTTAAAATCTGTAGAGTTGTTTCAGTACAATCATTTTATTCGTTAACCTAACCAGTAAAAACAAAGCATTCATGTAAGCCTCCTCAAACTATTTCCTGGATTTGATTGCCCATGCCAGATGAAGCTGTTGCATTGTTGCTGCAAAGGTTGAGTGATTTTGTTTTCTTTTGGCCCTCCTGAATGGTCCCAGTTTATGCAGTTCTGCTGTCTGAGCATCAGTGATTTTGATGTACAGTATATGTTCCTCCTAATGTTAAAAAATGAAGGCATTCGCCATGTTTATACCATGATGTCTGATGTCTTAACTCAAGATAGTAACACTGAACGACCCCTTGCGCTCTCAAAGAAAACAGGAAATGGTTTTGCTGCGTTTGACTGTGGCAGCAGGGTCTCTGAACACTGACTGAACTGAACACGTGATGGTTCATGTTGTGGAAAATTTACAATGAGAGTCTTGAGGAAAATGATGTGACAGCAGGGGGAACATAACCGTGAAGCTTTCATGAGCGAGGTTGAAATAATGAAGAGAAGAGAAGGTGAAGGTTTTTGTCAGGGTGAGATAAGAGGATTCAAACTGGGGGAACTTGTCGTCATGATGAGGGTACATATGTTTTCACTAGGGCTTGACCGATATGGGATTTTTGGGGCCGATATCTCTATTAGAAAGAGAAAAAATCTGATCCCGATATATCGGCAGAAGTCTTTCTAAGACCTTTAGAGAGATATATATATAGAGAGAGAAATACGGGTAGTGTAGCAGTGATGCCACGTTCCCCATGTCCGGAAGTTGAAATCCTCGTTACGGCGGCCGTGGGTTTAAATCTGACCTCAGCCCTTTGGTGCATGTCATCACTCTCTCCTCTCAATATTTCCTGCTCTCTTCAGCTGTCCTATCCAATAAAGGCCCCCAAAGATAACTTAAAAAAAATTACAAGTCTGAATTACATTTAGTGCCACTCAATCAAAGCTTGATAAATTGGTCAGGTGGTGAAATAAAAAATAAGCATTTTAAAAATGTTCACTGGTGAGTGTTAATGATACGAGGTATCAAAGCTTAAAACATTTCAGAAGGAACAAATTCTGATAATCGTGTGTGTGCGTGTTTGTGTGCCTGCGTACGTGTGTGTGTAAGGGGCGTTTAAAGATGCTGATAAGCAGCAGGAGGACCCCTCTGATAAGTTGCTGAATGTTAACTAACAGTCTACACTGTGTGTGTGTGTGTGTGTGTGTGTGTGTGTGTGTGTGTGTGTGTGTGTGTGTGTGTGTGTGTGTGTGTGTGCGTGTGTGTTGGTTTATTTACTTTGTGCACATTCACTATTACATAATAACGTCACCTGTTTTTTTAAAATTATTTAGTAGCGTTTAATCGCGATTATTTCACATTTAAAGATAAAAATAGTTTGGCTTTTATTTTGAATGTTTGTACTGTCTTAAGCTGAGAGTCATTTACTTGCTGTTTGAATTCAACACTGCTTTTATTTTGAAATTAAGTAAGGACCTTCTGGTTGATTGAAGGTAACAACGTTAATTTATTCAAAGGGACAAAATGGCATGCGATTAATTGTTATTAAAACATTTAATGCGTTCATTTTAGATCTTAATTAATTGTGATTAACTAGTTAACTGACTAGTTATCTAACAGTCCTATTATTTAAATATGCACATTCATCTTTATGATGTATATATACAGCACAGTTAAGAGAAATGGAGATCAGACGCTACAACTGAAAAATAAAGTCATTTTTAAACACTTTTTGACGTGTGAATGTGATTTGTTTAAAAACAGTTTTACCAATGATGATAAAGTTCTTGTTTTATTTTTTCTCTTTTTTCTCACTTTCTGCGTACATCCTTCAGTAGATAATCAGTAAAGGTGGGGCTGAGGGAAACCCCGACTGAACAGGAGGGGCACACACTGTCCCCTGGTGCAGCTTGTTATCAAACACACGTTTTTACTGTTTTCCAAAGGTTTGTTTCTATTAGTGCTGAATATTCTCAGATTTCCATGTTTGGATGTATTTTCTTATTAAGCAGCTGAATGGTAAGAACGACTTTTATGTGTTTTTCCAGTCCTGTGCATTTGAAGGAAAGATAACAGCTACATGTTATAAAGTTAAACTGTTTAAAGTATGAAGACCAACATGAAAATAAGATTTCAAATACGTTCAGCCTCATGTTTGCAGCAAACCCTCATTAGGAGTTTTATTGTGACAGAACTTGGTGGTGAACAAAACTTAATTAGAAACAAGTAAGGCTCAAACGTGTAAATGTCTGTGAATGTCTTTGAGGAGGTTTATATCGTAACATTTTGATGTGGTGCTGCAAGAAAAGACGTTTTTAATGGATTTATTTTTTGCATTTTATCGCAGTTCTTCCCGTCTGTGACTCCATCCATATTTAGTAGAAACACAAAATCAACTAATGACCAACAAGCTTGTTCTTTACGATGTATATTTTAAATTGTTGAGTTATTGGCTTAATTTAATTTTAAGCTTATTAAGCCAATAACTCTCCATGTACATGAAGAGAAACAAAGACAGAAAGATAAAAAACTGAGTAACTAAGATAACCATGGTTATGCAGTTTGACCAGTAAAGTCTTTGTGGCTCAAATAACTGGCTGCTGAAGCTGCATTAGTTTTTTTTTTTAATTGTTAGCAGTTTATTACACTTTGGTTTTAAAGATATCTTCCTTCAAAAACATGCTCGGGCATCAGCTGACGTTAGCAGTCGACTTCTTTGCAGCTACTGTCACTGTTTGATAGTGCTGCACAGTCAGATAAGAACAGCGTTAAACCGACTAGAAAGTGGTTGATTGTTTACGGTTAGCTGTTGGCCTAAAGGTAAAGATACATGCATATGTTGTACTGGCTTTTTGTCTGAAAATAACTCAATAAAATATTGGGTTATATCAAACATAATCAAACTGCCAGTGATGCACCGTGGGGATGTGGGGTACGCAGGCCGAAGGAGTCCATTGTTCATGCCAAAGGTCAATGTTTTTCAGGGTTAACTTCCCAAAAACAAGCAAGTGCCTACTGCTTATCTTTCACAGGATTAAAAAAACAACATATAGGCCCACCCAGGTGCATGCTGGTCCTCTCCCTAGATGCCTGCATGCCTCGCCTGCCTGACTACCTCCCTCCCTCCCTACCTACCTCCCTCCCCCCTCTTTGTTTTATTTTTCTATTCCGTTAACTTGAATTAAAAAGAGCAAGTTACAGGTTCAAGTCATTTGTATTGATTTATAGGAGAGATTCTAATAATCATTTGTTTCTCTTTCTGTTTCCCTCAGAGTGATTCTTTATGTCGACCAGTCTGCAACAGAAGGCTCGAAGATGATTTGAACCATCCAGACGGACTGTACGTTTTTTTCTCTCAACACTCTAGATTGATGTTTGGGGAGCTGGATGATACACTTTAAGCAACCTTAACTAAGATTTTTTTAATCTACTCTTTAATTCTTGTAATAAAAAATACCTCTATAGCCTTTGTTTCCTTAAATGTCACATATTATTCTCTTTTTGAACCAGTTTAAATAAGTCTCAGAGTTCCCCAAAACATGTCTGTGAAGTTTCTCATTATAAATCCACTCTGGCTCAGGCTTTCTTGCACCATGCCCGATTGTTTATGGTCAGAAGGCAGACTCAGAGGGCAGAACAAACACCTAGCTGTTGGAGTGTCACCCACCTGGGGGAGGGGTTACTGCCCTTTGTGATGTCATAAAGGGAAAATCTCCAAACTGCCTGTTTGAGCACACATTTTCTGAAAAGCGGAGCAGGCAAAAGACGGAGAGGATGGCTTTTTCTCATAATTGGGGGGATTGTAGACGGACTAGAGACACATATTAGTTCTAGAAGACAGAAGCAACATTGTTTTTTTTTAAATTTTGTCTAAAAGCTGTCTGATTATTAAAAATGTTTTAAAAATCTCCTTGCATTTTCCCTTTTATGTAACTATAATGGTTTTGTTTTGTGTGGGCGGTAGCAGCAGTAACATGTAGCTGTGATTCTCACAGTTAGGCCTACTTAAGGGCTTAACAACAAATCTTTAACAGTGTTTTTTTAAATGTTTATTTGTGGGCTTTTAATGCCTTTATTTTAGAGATAAAACAGTGGATAGAGTCAGAAATCTGGCAGAGAGAGAGTGAGGAATGACATGCACATAAAGGAGCCACAGGTCAGAATCAAACTCGGCCGCCTGCTTGGAGGACTACAGCCTCCATGGGGCGATGCACTAACCACTAGGCTACCTACGCCCGCTTTTACTGTAATTTAACAACAAAATAATAGAACAAAAAAGAGTGTCTTGTTTTATTGATATACCCCTCAATCTAAATTGTATTGATTAAAAAACCTCTTAAGGGAGTGAGGGCTCACTAATACGGCCTAATCCCAACAATTTAGTCATTGAAGGTTAAAATGCTGAAGGTATTAAAATGTAGTCCCTGTTTTCTCTGTCTCCACAACTCAGGTTGAACCCACATTATGACTGAGTTAGAAGCTTTGGGGGTGGGGGATGATCCCCCTCCCTACATGATCTTCTTGGTGGTCTTCCTCTTCTTCCTCACCGGACTGCTGGGCTTCCTCATCTGCCACCTGCTGAAGAAGAAGGGCTACCGCTGCCGCACTGGGGACGACATGGACGAAGACGAGGAGGAGGAGGAGAAGCTGGGAGTAAATGCAGACGGTGAGTTCAAAAACGACCGAGTAATCTTTCCTGTGCTTTGGAGGTTTTGCTGGAAAATATCAATAACAACAAACAAAAAAACATGGGTTATCCAAGGTTTGAAAATACAAATGAATAACAAAAACATTGCAGGAGGTTTGAAAAGCATGGGAATTACCAAGCAGATAGAAAAATATCTGTTTTTTAATCTACAAAAAACAGCATTTATTTACGCGGATGATGGATCCTAAATCTATACTTGCTTCCGCTCGGTACAATCATTCAGGAACAATCACATCTTACCATTCATACGCTGATGACACACAGTTGTACATCTCTCTTTCATCTGAAGATCTCAGTCCTATAAACAAACTAACAGACTGCATAACAGATATCAACTCCTGGATGTCCAGCAACTTTCTTAAACTAAACGCAGACAAGACAGAAATACTCACCATTGGTCCAAAAAGAGACAGCACATCCATCTTCACCTCAAATCCATGGCCATAAAATACAGTGAGCAGCAGGCCAGAAATCTTGGAAAATTATTTTGGATTCTGACCTTAGCTTTGACAATCATATCTCCAACATTACCAGAACAGCATTTTACCATTAAAAGAACATTTTAAAACTCCGATCAGACGCAGATACAGTAGTCCATGCATTCATCTCCACCAGATTAGATTACTGCAACGCTCTTCATGCCGGATTATCCAAACAATCTGTAGGAAGACTTCAATTTATTCAAAAATCAGCAGCCAGAGTTCTGACACGTAAGAGAAAATTTGATCATATCACTCCTGTCCTCAAAACACTCCCCGTACAACACAGAATCACCTTCAATATCCTATTATAAGTCCATGAAGCACTCAATGGTTCAGCTCCTGAGTGCATTTCTGGCCTGCTCACAGACTACAACCCAACCCGAACCCTCAGGTCATCAGGTGGAGGTCTTTTAGCCTTACCCAGAATTAGATCAAAGTCCGGAGAGGAGGCCTTTACTTACTGTGGTCCTTCTCTATGGAACAAACTACCTGCTGACCCGAGGTACATCACGTCTTTATTTTTGAAACAAAACTCAAACTCATCTGTTCTCCAAAGCATACGAATAGTAACGTTTTGTATGTGTGTGTGTGATTATATATATGATCACTCAATCAATCGTTTTTTATTGCCAAATACGTTTACACATACAAGGAATTTGTCTTGGTGTATTGGTGCAGAAACAGTTAACAAAGGAAATAAAGAAAAAAAAGCAAGAACTTAAATAATGAAATATAAAACAACGCGCACCAACACACCGAGGCGACAATCCGCGGCGCCATCTTGGTGTGAACTCTTACCTTAACCCACTCTTGTGGTCACACTTCCATATTTTTTTTAAGGATCACGTCATCCAGCTCTCGTTTATCCTGTTTGTTAAAAAACACAGAGTTTATAAAGTAAAGGATTACTAAATTCAGATAACCAGTGCTTTACAGGGGTCTTCACATTACATACTTTGTCCACAGGGGGTGCCAAATCCACACAAGCAGAAAGATCCTCACATTTAATATTCAATGTTCGATATTGATGCTTTTAGGTGAAATATTTCATGAAGACAAATCTTTTTCTGTTTTTTCAACCTTAAGTGGGACCTCGTCTGCTCTGTCACTGAAGCAGAGCAGCATTCTAGTGCCAAATACATTTCAAAATATGTCTTAAAATATCCACTACATTGTAAAAATGTTGTATCGTTTAGCAATTAAATAGTTTTCTTAATTTTTTTCTTTGTAAACCAGTCAGAATCAGCCCTCTGCTGGATCAAAGTTATCTCAATCTTACTATAAAGGTTTCAACAACACAAACAGGAGGTTTCATCCAGATACATGTTAGGATTGGATGACTAGATTTAATCCAATTATATACTGTAATACTTTTTACTTTTGATTGAATCCTATCCCATTGTTACGTTGAGGGTTCATATAACGAGAGACAACCAGACTTAAAGATCATGAACACAGCGAAGTCGGAAGAGTGACTTTCCAACTCGGAAACTGGGACCGTCAGAGGAGCAAAAAAAAAATCAACATTAATACATGAGGGCAAGAGCAGGCGTGACAGACAGGACACAGGTGAGACTAGTGAGGGCAATCAAACCGGAGGGAAAACACACAAGGGCAAGAAATAAAAGTAGACATCAGAGGGGAGAGAACTACAAAATACAGCAGGAAACACTAAAGAACTACCAAAAATGCATTCCAAATAAAACTCAACCGAGGTCATACATGACAGAGATACTATTAAACCTTTTGGGTTACTTTGAAACATCCGGATAAATCCTCCAGTTTATGTTGTTTAAACTTCTGAGCAGGATCAAGATAACTTTGATCCAAAAGATCAGGATCATCCTGATCTAGGAGAGGGCTCATTCAGACTTGATAACAAAGAGAAGAAGTGTAAGAAAATGTTTAAAATCGTCCAAACAAAACAACATTTATAAGATAGTTGATATTTTAACAAATGTTTTGAAATTTATTTCACAGAACGCCGTTTTGTTACAGTAAAAAAGTAGATGCGGTACAAATTAGGCTTGTAAAAGAATGCAGGATTTTATTTTCCATAAGATATTTCACCAAATAGCGTCAATACCAAACACTGAATATCTCATAATATAATGCAGCTGTGAGGATCTTTCTGCTGGTGTGGGATCTGCCTAAAAGTCTTAACCTGAATCAGGCTGATCCAAACCCGTTTTCTTTGAGCTGGATTATCACAGGTAGAAGAAAGTTAATAAAATCTGGATTTATTCTATCCGCGTAAGATATTTTAAACACAGTGGCCCAGATGTGACTGTAAACAGGTTTCCTTTGGACATCTTTCTACCAGATTTAGTCGTCTCAATGAATACTCAAACAGAGACACTGTTTGAGGGAACTGTCTGTCTGCATTATTAAAAAGTGTGAATTAATGAATGTGATTATTTATTCTGTGTTCCAGACGATGACGAAGAGAATCAGGATACAGTGGAGCAGATCCTCAAATGCATCATTGAAAACGAAGGTGACAAATATAAACATTTTGAACTGTATTCAGAAAGTGTAGAAACTTTGATCTAATGAACTTTTCTGTTCTTTGATTCCTTGGAAGTTAATACACATAATAGATACTTCAAAATAACAGCTGTTGATATAATATTTAACATACTAGATTTGACCTTTTTCATGCCACTTTTCAGCAACATGCAAACTAATTCTCATCCATCAGATCAGTGTGTTTCAGAAAATCCGTCAAACACTGATACTTTAATATGACTTCTTCTTCTTGCCAATGCCAGCTAACATGGAGGCCTTCAATGAAATGATAGGAAACCACAACGTCTGTGTGCGTCACGACCCCAGGTAAGCTTGTCCAAACAGTCAGAGCAGCAATTTACCAACACTGTTAGAATTAGCTTTGTTTGTATGCAGTAAAACAACCAGTCAGCTATAGACTGAGGATGATTTATCTCTTATTAAAACCTTGACTCCGATATCTGCATATGAGGGTGGATAATAAACTCTTTTTAAATGTCTCCCAACTCCAATAATATTCTTGGGACTTAAGTAGGTGGTGTGACTATAAACTATAATGAGTGCGTTCACATTAAGGTGACCAGACGTCCCCGATTTCCGGGGACAGTCCCCGATTAGGCCACCCTGTCCCCGGTTAAAACTATCCTCCGAAAATGTCCCCGATTTGAATGGGAGAGAAAAAAGTTGCACGCAGACGCAAACTCCAGTTATTACGGTAGCCAGTTAAACTAACGTACTGACGTTACGTCGCGGTACCCGGAAACAGAATACGCGGGACTCGTGAAACTTCTTATTGGCTACTCATTTGCTTTAATACACATTAAAAATACACATTAAAATTAAAATTAAAATACATTAACATGTAATTGCCACTGTTATTTATTTCATAATGATAACATTTGATTTTTGACCACCGCGCTGAAAATGTCCCCCGATTTTCATTTCAGAAATCTGGTCACCTTAGTTCACTTGGACTTGAGAATCCCTCTCTGGTTTTTTAATCATCTTGTTTTTGGGTTTATGAATGTAAACATTATATGCGCCGGCGTGACCACAGCCAAGTGACGTATCAGCAAAGCTAACATGGCAGTGGCAACGATAGCATCTTACTTCTGTAGCGATGAAGAAAATTGGTTTTGTCTTTCGGTAAGGAATTAATTAAATATAATTGGAAGTGTAGATGGTAGAAAGCCCCGAAATGCTGACCTATTAAAGTCAGCGGTGAACGGGCTACAGGACGCCGGTCTCCCAACACGTACATTGGAACAAGTCAAGTCACGTTGGAAATGACTGAAGATACATCATGACATGGCTAACTGAACAAAAGAAATGGCTCCGATCCAGCAACTTTCAAATTGGATAAGTAGCTTGGTCACAGTCCGCTGGCCACCACAGCAGACGCTGGTCTTGATGCTGGCTTCTCTGGTGCAACATGAGCATGGGATACTCTATTTATCATGTATACTGGAATTTGAATAACCAGGTTTCTCTGTGTGTATGTAAGCACCATATCCTGAACATGATCAAAACCGAGATATGGTCTCATAACCGGGTTACTAAAAGCTATGTAAACACACTCATTGACCACTGGATGAAAGAGGAAGTTACCCAGAAATCTTCTAGCTACACAGGGAGCTCGATGAACAGGCAGAGATTGTCACCAGGATAAAATTGATTTCCAGTTCCTGATATCTCCTACATTTTGTTCCTTGTGTTTATCAAACACACGCAAAACATTGGCACCAGTAATATTTGCATTTTGTCTGTGGGGGCCAGTATCAGAATGGTAACTGGGGCGGCTGTGGCTCAGTTGGTAGAGTCGTTGTCTCTCAACCGGATTCGATTCCCAGCTCCTGCGAGCAACATGTCCGATGTGTCCTTGGGCAAGACACTTAACCCTGAATTGCTCCCGCTGCTTCGTCTGCCGCGTATGAATGTGTATGAATGGGATTAGTTACTTCTGATGGTCTCACTACATAGCAGTAACTGCCCTCATTGTGTGAATGGGGGTGTATGGGTAGGTGTGAAATGCGGTGTAAAAGAGCTTTGAGTAGTCTAAAGACTAGAAAAGCGCTATATAAGCTCAAGTCCATTTATATAAGCTCATTTAACTACCTGGAGCCTCCCTTTACGGAGCCTATAGGTCTCTTGAAGGTCTGGGCTGTGATGGCCACGTGGTAAAGTAAGTAAGTTATTGCCCTGCATGTGGTTGTGGTGGGTGGTGAGAGCTGGCATGGAGGAGGGTGACCCCGGGACGCTGGAGCTCACTGTCTGGCCTTCCTGAGGTGTCATGGGAGTAATCAGACGAAACACAGTTGAAGTTGAGGTTGCCCCTTGACAACCCCAAATAATGTCCTGGCTATTGCTTTCCATCAGTCTACACGGTTGAGATCTGTCTACCCATGTGGTAGGGTAGGTTGTATTGGCATTGTTACTACCTGGGCCCCGCATCAACACAGACTGGGTCTGTTGAAGGTGGCAATGCTGTTTTGGTTGGCAGCTAAGGGCCATGGGTTTGGTTATGTAACGTATCAGTCGGGGATAGGGACATGAAAGATGAAAGATGCCTTCACTGAATGCTTATCCTTTCATTAGGCCACAAGCACCTTCCAATGCTCAAATGAATTACTACTCACAAACTTCCTTTATAAGAACAATTTTCAGTGTTAAGACAATGAAAATGTTTATGTGCAGGTTGCGTAAGGAGTCAATTGGTGGCGTTCCTCCCCATCTCCACACAGTCCACTCAGGAACCGACCACAACTCGTGCCACCTCTGCGCCCAGGTCAAATCTAAAAAGGGACGAAGACAAAGCCGAACTCCCCGATCCAAACAACGACCTGGAGAGCAGACCGTCTTCTCTGTTGGCAGGTAACAAAGCATGATTATACCACTATTGCAGTGACAGAAAGAAGCAGAATCATTTCACCTTGACTGTATCTTAATCATTTTAGGTTCAGAGTTATTCACACCGATAAGAAGCTCCATGGAGGTCCAAATCCATTGGTTAGTTCAGGAGACCAGCTGGACCAATCCCAGGACAGCGACGACAGGAAGGAGGGCGGGTACAATCTGAGAAGCATGTTCAAGGATGTCCGACCGCCTTCAGAGAACACCAATGGGGTTGCTCCGGCTATAGGGAAACGCAGGAAGAGTTTAACCATATTTGGGCTGAGGCGGGGAAGCGAACCTGTTGTCAAAACAGGAGAGGGGATGGTAAGGGAAACCGGAGGTGTTAGATTTGCTATTCAGCAGCAACCTGTGGTGCTGGAGGAAGTGTTGCAGGGAAAGGACACCAAAGGTCTCTCTGAACCTGGTACTAAACCTGGAAACAAACCATCGAAGAATCAAATCCCTGCTGCACAAAAATGTGAGGCTAAAACTTCAGATCCAGAAGATTCTCCTGCTTCGCAAAGTCAGAAACAGGCCAACGACTCGAAACAAGGACCCTCTCCTGAAACTGGTATGAATCCCGGGATAAAACCTTCTGTTGGGAATATCACAGAGTCCACCCCAAACTCTCTTCCTGTTGTATATCATGCTTCGTCTGGACAGACATTTAAGACAGCAGAGAAACCAACAGACCTCGGAGAGAAGGCATTTAAATATGAAGAAGGATTTGATCCTGGGCCTATACAGACCTCTACACCCATCGCCCCCATGTATGGATGTTTGATTCCTACTCATCACCCTGAATCATATCCTAACACAGATTATCCAGTCACCCAAACTCCTCCTGACCGGAGTTCAAGCCCGGATCTCGATCCAGGTTTTGGTGCTAACCTTGTTTTAATAAGCTTAGGGTCATCCCCTCCATCTTCTTACCCAACAAGGTCCCAATCTTCAGTTTCTTCTTTAAAAACACCTACCTCACCTCTGGTGATCACACCGAGCCCCAACCTAGGTGCAAGAAATACATCATTGAATGATACACAAACTGGCTTTTCCCCTATTCTTACTCCAAGCCCCAAACTCCCATCAGGCCGGGCTACATCCTCACCCTTTGGAATAAGTGCTAGTCCATTACAAGTCAGAACTCCTTCACCTGGTTTTACAGCCGGCCTCACATTAGACACCACACCAGTATCACCAAGAACCCCCTCGTCTCCTGCGTACTCAAACGAGTCTTCTGAACGTTCACCTCGTCTGACGTTGAAGTCAGGAAGCGTGGCATCAGTAAAGTCTACAACCAGAGGTGATATGGTTTCAAGCCCCTTACCTTTGAGGGAACAAGACCAAGAAGAAGCCAGTATCCCCAGGACAGAAGAGAAGAAAGAAATAAAGAGGGCTGGGATTCTGAAGAAAGCTAAACTCTCACCTGTTGAGGGATATCAGCTCTCCGAAGACAGACCCACCAGTTTGCTTCTGTCGCCTCCCAGTCCAGTGTCCCCCTCCACACCTTTAGGTAGCAGAATAAGCAGTGTGACCATCGTGAAAGCCAGCCCTGACAGCAAGAGAGAGTTTTCTGTTGTCACCATGCTGGAGAGGGAAGAATCCTCAACGAAGGAGCAGGAAAGAGAGACTTCAGAACTTGGCGTATTATCAGAAAAATTGGGAAGTCGTCCAGCAGTTGACCAGGAAAGAGAGGTTTCTGTTCAAAGTGTTGGAGAACCTGAAAGACAAAGTGGAGAGACTTCTGGAGCAGAGGTTAGGCCAACAGTGAGCCAAGAGAGGGATGATATGATGGAGATGGAAGATATAAGAGACTGCAAAGTGACTCAGGAAGGGGACGGACAATGTGCAGAGGAAAAGATGTCAAACGTGGAATCGAAAGAGGACTGAGGTTATGAAATGCAGAAGAGTCCAAGGGGATAAGAGGCAGCACTCAGTGGAGTATAGAAAATGACACGCAGTAATAACAAACTCAAGCAATTAAAAGCTGCCTTTAATCTTTTAACCACAGCACTGAATATGTCACAGCAGGACTGATTCATGTAAAAATTTCAGATACTCTCCCACGTTTGGATTTTAAGGATGATATGCAGTGTGTTCAGCACTTTCACCACAAATCACACAAACTTAACATCATGTATTATTATTTGGCTTTAGTGTTTTCTGTTTTTTTCATGTCTTACTCTTACAGGTATTGACTTTCGTTTTGTTTTCCTGATGATAAATGTATGGAAACATGCTTTGAGCTCTGAGGCTGCACATAAGCTAAGATGTGGTTTGAACGTAACGAGACAACAATGCTGACAAAACTAAGATTTGAGAAAGATGTTGCCATGGTGAGCTCCAAAGTTTACCAATCTATCATTTGCTTATAAGAACTTTGAACAAATGTAAACACATACTCACGTAAGTCATAACTGTAGGTTTCGTCTTGATAGGCTCTGGTTCATGCTGTCAATTAAGCAAAAGAGAGACGCATCAAATACATAGATATATTGAAATTCACGTATCTTATTCAAACACTTAATTCTCACTGACATCGTTTAGCTGATTTGTAAAGAGAATTTGAAGGGAGGCTTGGAGAGCTGGACAACAATTCCTTTTTTTTTAATATATATGCAAATTTGGAAGTTGTCTTAAACACGGAGTGTGCAGTCATTTTCCCAGCAGGGTGTGCAAAGTTAAAGCGAGAGGGAGATGGAGCAGAATTATAGAAAGTTTGGTCTTTTTTGTTTCTTTCTTCTTAATTGTGGCCTGCAAGCTTTAAGCTAACTCTGGTGCAATGCAATCAAATGGCAACATTGGTGTTAAATATTGTACATGGTCTCTTTACAATTTAAATAAATAAAGTTGGAAATATTTGTCCAAAGCTACAGGAATTTAACTTGAACAAACTTTTGCTGTTTTTTGAGCCAAATCCACTTTAAAGGGGACATATTATGAAAATCCACTTTTACAGTGTTTTTGAACATATATTTAGGTAACCTGAGCGTCTGTCGACCCACAAAATTTGAAATAAACCCATCCAGTCCTTTGTTTGTGGTCTGCATAAGTCTTACCACACAGAGAAAAATGCTCCGTTTCAAATTTTCTCAGTTTGTGACATCAAGCTGGATTCTGGTAAAAAAAATACCCTCCCCTCCCCTGGTTTCTCCACCCATGGACTCCACCCCCAGCCTAGAGCAAAACTTTTGCGCAGGTCTGCCATTTTTATTCTCACTACAGAGGGGTGATGTCTACTGTGAAACTCAGGGGGGGTTCATTACATTAAAGAGACACACTCACCAAAATGGAGCGTTCTGAGAGAGCTGGTTTCTACAGGGTCACAAACCTCCTCTGGTGCTTGATTCATGTTATATTTTGACCAAAGCACAGATGTTTCATTTAGACCACAGGGGACTGTTTGAAAAGGTAAAAAAGGGGGATAATATGTCCTCTTTAATGGCTTCTTTTCATGAGTTTCATCTCCAATATTTGCTTTGCAGTGCAACATTTAATTTTACCCGACGGCTAATGTCACACCCTGTGGCCAAGTTTAATTAAAAATAGCCATTATATATACCATTATATCCAACTGCCATTATATATTTATAAATATTTATCCTGCTGAATAACTGAAGAACAACTGGCACTGAAATCCAATCTTTGCAGTTATAATTCACGCTAAACCCAAAGTATATCTTACACTGATGGGATTGTTAGTTTTGCTAAATTTGGTCAAAACATTGATTTTTTTTCCCACCCTACCTGACTAGTCTGATGCTCACCAATATTACACTTGATCATGAAATCAAGCAGGACATTGGTTCCCAAACTGGGGTCCAAGGGGAAGGGGCGCCAAAGATCTCAGGGGGGTTGCGAGGCTCTGTCTGCTCTGAGGTCATCAGTGAGTATAATCATGATGAAACATTAACTGGATAGTTTAAACAAAGGCCTGCTGGTAAGAAGGCCCATTGTGTTGGGATTTTATCGAGGAAAACAATTAAAATTGATGTTTATTTTTAACAACAATGCAAACCTTTTTTTGTTTCTTTGGTTCTGGGGGGGGCTCAGCTTGTCTTAGATACAAGTAAGGGGGCTCCAAGAATAGAAATGTTGGGAACCATTGATCTAGACCTATTTAGAAAAAATAAGTGATGTTTAAAGAATATGGTGACAACTTCTTATCCCATCCATCTGCAATAACAGCACGAGCACAGTCTCTTTATGAGCATTTTCAACATCATCAGTTCATGAAATTTGTAATAACACAAAGTTATGTTTGAGAGTCTTGCAAAGTTCAGTATGTACTCTACTAAAAAAAAAACGACTAATGTGCTCTTATGGGTTATTTGTCGCAGATGAGGTTACATGAGTGGTGCGACATATATTCCTTTATCCACGTTTGGACGTCATGCTTGCAGAGGCGATTCAAGAGTCTGTTTGGGCCCTATAGGAAAAAACTGGAGCCCCCCCCCCCCCCAACCAGCGTTCATCATCATTATGTTGTAAATATTCTGACAGCAACTAAAATGTTGTGAGATGCAAAGATTTTTCCAAAGTTACATTTTTTTTTAAATATAAATATGAAGAACATTAAAAACCTTCCCATTTCAAAATAAAACACGCTAATTAAGATTTACATGCAGATGGGGTCCTCACATTGTTTCGATGCTCGGGCTCTTAATAAGATAACGATACAAAAAAATGTTATTAAATGATTATATTTAAATAACTTCAAGTCAAACTTTTGAGAAATGTGCTCAACTGAGAAAAAGTTCTTATTTAAAATAGAACAATGTAATATTCAGAACAATACAATGTTGTAAAAGCTTCAATAAAGAACTATAACTATTTTTACATTGAATAAAAGTCTTTTACTTTCATATCGTACCGTCATTATCTGCTCCACGTTCTGCTGTCTTTTCTTTTGTCCCTCTTGTTTCACTAGACGGATTACTCTTCTTTATTTTCCTTCAGAGACATTCATGACAAACTCAAGCTTTCACAGGAATAGTGCAATGACACTAACAGCAAGAGTGCTGTCAGATGGGGCCCTCTTTAGGGAGGTTTCCTGCTGTCATTGCGAACTCTGCACATTTTGAGCAACATGCAGTGGTTTAAAGTTTGTCAGCCTAATAGGGCCCCCTACTGGCCTGCAATCAGTTGCGTGCCTTGCCTGTTGAACAGCATGGCCTCTGTGGTCGATCCATCATCTAACACGACAACAAACCCAAACACACTTTATTGCTCTATCACTTGACTCCATGTCTTCTTCTTTTAAAATCCCTTCTACAGCTAGAAGTTGTTGCATCCTACTTCTTACGTCACTTACACAGAAGATCTAAAGTTTTTATTTTGGTACAGACAGTCTCAAGAGTCTTGATGATGTAGAGTTGAAATAAGCAGCAATAAGAAGGAGGTTTACTATAACTAGGCAGGTAAACACATTTCCTCCGCAGCCATCACTCGGCCTAGAATATGTTTAAGTTTCTTATCTCTTATAACACTGAAAAAACACGGTAACTTTGTGATCTGCAGGGAGTAATGATGTCTTCTTGTTTTTCTTGAGAAGGGGAATCTGTATTTGTTGAGATGTCTTTTTTACAGACAGACCTGCTGCACGGCTGGTACGCATTCAAACATCATTCTGTCTTTCTTGGGCAGATGTCGAGGTATTTTTTCAGTCCTGCTGCTTTTTCTCCATATATTTTCTCCACCAAATATTCAACACTAGATGCACATCTAGGGCCTCTAAATAAGAGCTGCCTTTATTTGTCAAAAGGTGCAGCAACACCAGACTAGTAAAAGAGACTGGGCCTTAAGTTGGGATGGGCTTTATTTGACGTTTTACGGTATGTACTTATTATATAAATGTGGTATAACAAAGTCTATATCTATGAACATTCAACAACAGATGACTGTAAAGAACATGAAATCATGATAACCTAGATGAGAGAAGAAACAAAAAGTGGGGATAGAAGATGATTGTAGATGTTTATTCTCTTTATTCAGGACACTATTGATATACATTTCTCTGATTCCAGACTTTATTTGTTCTAAACTTAGTAATGTTTGTAACCATTATTTCTCGTTTAGTAATTTTCCATTTATTCAGTGTTTTTGTTTAGATTTATTTTTTTGCATGAGGCCGTTGTATTTTGGAGCTGGAGGTCCTGAGGGAGTTAAGCAGACACAGATCAGAGGTCAGCACTGTTTCCTGATCTTTATGGGAAACAGACCAGGAGGCCTCTTGTCTGATGACTTTACTCCGAGTATACATAGCCCCTTTCCGACCGCAGGGACTTTACGCTGGAACTAGGGACCTTTTAAGGATCTATGTGCATTTCCACCGCCCTAATCAGGGTCTTAATTTAGTTCTGAGGTACTAGATCTTCCCCTAAAAAAGACCCTGTAAAGGGGGGAAGTTCTTTCCAAAGTTCCAGGGTCATTTCTAGAATAATGACAGAATGTTTTGATCGTTCAGCTGTTTCTTTATCTGGATTAACCCTGTACATTTCACATTTTCAGGATCTTTGTGATTTTTATGTTGTAAAGCTGGATATATTTTCTTCATATATCATGTGCCGCCATCTGCTGGTCAGTAAATAAATTACAGATGTTAAGAGTGAATTATCATCACACACATTGTAGTAATTTGTGAAAAAATTTCCTTCGAACACTTTTTTTGTTAAATTTAAATTTATTCTATATAGTAAAGACATTTAAGTCTTGCCAGTTAAACAATGCACCATGCGTGTACATTTCATTGTAATTGTGAGCAGTTCAAGATGAGAAGTTTGGACTTCGCATTTAACAGAAGTCATATTACTCAGCACAATGTCTGTGAATCTCTGTGGCTTTTATCTTCAACACTCCCTTCAGTCAATCGTCAGAGCAGCCAGCTGAACGCAGTCAACAAATCATGCAGCAAAGGACAAGACACCAGCAACCACAGCTCGGGTCGCTACACAAGGCCAGTGTGGGCCGTACCAGCCAAAACTAAATGTCATCTTATGTCAACTCAACTTCTAAACAAGCTCAGAAGATCACAAAAGCACTTTTATGCTTCATAAAGATTAGTAAAGATTTGTGCCTGTACGGTGTAGTTAATAACGAAGGCTTCAGGCAGCTGAGTGTCACGTTATTTAATCCCCACTCGTTGGTTCATTACAGAAACTGCTGTCCCTAAATTGTTTGCAGATGTGAAGCATAAAGACATTCTTGTAAATACAAGTGAACTCGTAGTGTAGTGAAACCAGAACATTATTTGATCATAAGAGATACATAAGAGAGGGCTACTCTAAGTTTAAAAAACATGAGGAATATTGTATTCACATTTATTATCAGCTCTGGGATTATAAAAAGAGATTATTTCCTCCACCGACTGAGATCTTTTGGGGCGAGTCGACAGATTCTAGTTTTGTTCTTTACTTCTGTGATTCTAAGTGTCCTACAGTATTGTAACACCTCATGTGTGTCTGTCCACTACTCTGAAGTCTTAACTGCTCCAACATCTGCTCAAAGATCGTAGGCCAACCAATGCAAAGACTCTATGAATCAGCCTGGCTGACTGCATCACCTCTGATCCCGACCACGCTCTGAACACAGATTATGAACTATTACCATCAAACCAGAGATACAGGGTCTCACGTTTTAAGAAGGTTAGACTGAAACAAGCTTTTGTTCACCAGTCGATTTTAAAATTGAACGTGGAGCTGAATCCCAGAGCAAAGCAAGTTGAAGGCCTCTGAATGTTTGTTTGGTGTTTGAATGTTGTGTCAAATGTTTGAATCATCAATCAATCAATCAATCAATATTTGAGTTGACTTGAAGGATCTCTGTGGAGCTGATTTTAAAGTTTTTTCTAAGTTGTAGGATCCTCAAAACTTTTCCTTTGCTGTTATTTTGAACAATAAAGAACAGCTGTTATAGTGAATTCTGTGTGAGACAAAAATCAACATGTATCATGATAAGTATCGTATCGTGAGGTTGTGGACCCATAAAGAAAGACATTTTTCCCCCCCTCTGGACATGTGGATGTATTAACATCAGCTGATTGTTTGCCTATAAAATACTAACAAATAAATACAACTTATGTGTTCGATGCTACAATATGAGCCACAAAACCGGCGTTCCTTTGGTCCTAAAACGGGATGTATTTCTGTGAATCTGGACCGTAACTCAAGTCTTCTTCTCAAGGCTGAGGTGAGGGCTTCTGGGTCGGAGGAGGAGGAGGAGCTCGACACTAAAACATTGCAGAGAGAAAGAAGAGATGTGTTATAATCACTAATCTCATGTGCTCCAAGTCTCATTCATCCCGCTGTTTTCAATCAAGTCTATGATGCCCAGAAATACACTCATTATCAGAGAAACCATCACCTACTGGCCTTAGCCGACCGCTGGGGAGATCTTGAGAGTCGCAGCTGCTGCCTTCAGTCTCTGATGGGACGAAAAACAACTGTCAGCACCTGAACAAATTAATGACGCTGTTAAAGTGAACAGAAATCATCTCAGACTGGGTTAAAGATTTACTCCACTCACCCACTGTGCCCTCTGCAATCCTCGAAGGAAAGCCTTGCTGTTTGTCCTCCACACAGCTAGGGGGCGTAGCACTCACTGATGAACTACAGCCAGGGTTAGAAGGGATGGGGATGGGGGGAGAGAAGGGAGGCATGGTTGGTGTGGGGAGAGGCTGGAAAAAAAAAGATTAAAGTTTTGTCAAATATTTTAAAGATTATAATAAAGAAAATAATGATTTGAAGGACTGTTCAGGAAACAATAGAGTAAACACCTCATCCTCATCCTCTTCCTCCTCTGCCTCCTCCTCCCCTTCATTTCGGACAAGCTCGACCACCAATGAAGGGAAAACACCGATCCGACCGTTCAGCTCTCCCTCCCAAAACCCGTCATCCACCTGCAAAACAAAACATGCAATGTTCTAAGATTTATGAATAATATTAAACAATTTGGATGTTTCACTCAAACAGTGATTTGATGGCTGCTTTCCCTAGATGACATGCACCTCTCTGTGTCGACAGCGTCTCAGGTGGATGAGCGCCCCCTCCTGGAAGGAAAGCTCCTCTGCACTCTGAGCCTGGTAGGAGTACAGCGCTCTGGCGACACCTGACACAGATTCAATATTCACAGTTTCAAATACAATGTTAATACGAGTGATGATTTATGGAGCAGTTTACATCCACACTGACCTCTGCTTCTCTCTCTGTTCCCACTGGAGGACGTGGAGCTGAAAGAACTGTCCAGCTGAGCGGCGTCCTCTGCTGGCAGACACAAGAACTTCACATAACGTTCAGGGACATACCCCACCTGACCACATGAGTTACACACCTGGATGGAAAAATGAAAAGGAAACCAGACTGTCCCAAAGATCTAACAATCGAGAATCTGTACATTAAAAAACGGCTGATATCATGATACAAAGAGCTGTTACCTTCAGCCAGTCCTCCACGTCTCCATCCTCAACCACTTGAAGCTCCTCCCCTTCTTTGATTGACAGCTCATCTGATTGGCTAGCCTACAGGAAGTGATCAAATCAACGTTATTCAACTGCAGTACTTACAATTCTGGATTAAATTATAGACTGTATATAAGAGATGGATGTAGCCTCTGAGGACAGTGACGCCAGTAACAGAATATCATGAACCTGCATTCTTTAAAATGGCCAGCAGGGGGCGTGTGAATGGTTTGAACAAAAGTAAAGTTATATAGAGGTCTATGAGAAAAATGAGCCTTCCTCTCAGTTGGTTTGTCATCTCAGTAAATGTTTTCCTGATGAGTTTCAGGTCTCAATCTCTTGTTTCAAGTCCTTTCCATCACAACATCATGTTCATTGTGTAAATAATGTTCACGTTAGTTAAATAGAAGGTAAAGCAGGTACTAAGTGCTACATTTGATTATCAGGTTGCTTCTGTGGTGACAGGATAAAGGCTTATTTTAGTGTTTAGTTGTATTAAAAAAGCACAAGATTCAGGGAATTTTCTTGAAAGATAATTTGGTGTTTGGCATTCATTAGACTGAAAAAACATAGCAGGACTTAAAACTCCCAGCAGAAACTGATCTCAACGTCTTCCTCCTCTGATCTCACTTTATTTTACTTACTTAAAATGAAACCAAAACACATCTGCACCGCAGAACTTAGAGATGTGACAAGGTGACATGTTGACGTATGTGTTTGTGAAGTGCGTGTTTATGTCGATACAAGACGTTCTGGTAAAAATTGATAATATCTTTTAACAGTAAATGTACATTTAATAGACTTTAGTAAAAATACATTTTACTGTTAGCAAAGAATACAATGATCATTAATAATGTTAAGTATTAACATACAAACGATACTTTTTTTTTTTAATCGCAATTTTATCGCTAAATTTCAACAGTTAATTTGGATTAATCGCATTTTTAATGGCATGTTTGAAATTCCATTAATTTGCATTTTAAAGCAGCTTTTGTTGTGCTTTTATTTGACATGATTTTTGTTTGTAACTTACATTTTTATTAACTTTTAACAGTTTTTTAATTTTTATTTGTGTTAAGCTAAGGGTACTTTACTCCCTGTTTGGATACAAACCTGCTTCTTTTTCTAAAGATTTATTTCTGTGAATAAAATAGGTAGGCCTAATCATGAAGAGAGAACAGGGAATGCTATCTGAAAAAGGAGCCACAGGTTGTTTTTTTAAAATGAGACATTCAAAGGAGTAGCAGTGTTGTTCTTTTCCATCACTGTGACTACAGAGACACTCGGAGGCATAGGGTGTAAATGGACAGAGCCTTAGTGACGATACCCTTCTGTTACTGCCGAGGGCTTGATTGATTGACTGAACGCTACCTGATAGCTGTAGATAACTTTGCAGGCTGCAGGGTAAACACACAATCCGGATGCAGACACTGGATCTAAAAAGATGTCTCCGTTCTCATCGTCGTAGTCCTCAAAGTCTGTCAGCTCAAACTCTTCCTCCTAAAGAACACACAGTCAGATATTCATCACATGCTAATTAGAACGTAGTTTTTTCATCAGCATGTGGTTTCTTTTTACTTATTTTGACTCCTTGGAGCATCAAATATGAATAAATCCGCCGCTAAAAATAGTCCCTGTACTCCTGTAAGTGTAACATTTGTTGTGCGCTGCTTGCCCACATCTTTAGTTAAGTCTAGTAATTGTGAAGTCAGCAAGACCTACAAGGGTTGAACTTGTAAATAACATTACCCCAAGATACGCCGTTACTCTATTATACTGTATATTAACCCTTTTCTTCCAACAATATTTCTCCCACTTTTATGACAAAGAACATAGAAAAAGTTTCTACTTTTTACTTCTGATCAGTGGTGGACAAAGTAAACACCTTCATGACTTGAGTCAAAGTCTAGATCCTCCCAGTCTGATCTGACTCTAAGGGCACACTCACTAGGCAATTTGTACCATGGCTAAGCATTCTTCACCCCTAAAGTCCAGTTCGTTTGACTGGTGTTAGTGCTCCGATCCGCGAAGAGATTCACAGGAATTAGGAGTTTAAGAAGGCGAGTTATCTTTGTGTGTGTGTGTGTGTGTGTGTGTGTGTGTGTGCGCATACTGAAAAGTCCTCTGTAGACTTCCTCTGCTCACTCAGGCGTCTCTCTCTCTCCAGCTCTTCCTCCGCCTGGTTCATGGCGTTGTGAAGCCACAGCTCGATTCCTTGGACGCTTTCCGATAACAGAGCGAGACGGGCCTCAGCCTTCACCATACTGAGCTGAGACAGGAAGTAAACAAGAGAGAAATCACACATCCTGCCATGTCAAATTAGCACCGAAAAAAATCCATCACTAAGTAAAATGAAGTGTTTACTTTCCTCAAACTCTACCCCAAAGGAATCATCCCCCTATTAGAGGGAAACTCTGAAGGCAGCAGATTTTTACATGTGCTTTAAAGTAGCTGGATGGGTAGAATCAACATTAAGTCACTGGTTTAATGTAGAAAAACAGATCAAACTAAACATTAGTTAGTGCTCCAAAAGTCATCATCATCATGTGGACCCTAGTCATTGGTCGAATATATTCCTTTGTACCCAGACTGAGGGATATCGGTCTTTTTTAATACGACATTTGAGCAGATTTCTTCTGAAAGACAAAGAATTAGAGGCTCAGAGCAGATTAATCTTGGAAAATTAAAAACCTTCCAATAAAGGATGAAAGCCCTTTTTTAGTTCGACTCGTCACAAATCGTTTTTCTGTGCAATAAATAAATGAAACTTAATTTTCAAATTGTGTTGCTGTTATTGGTGAAAACAGAACAGTTTAGTAAAATTTTTTATGATTTGCACATTGAAGTTATTTTCTCCCTCCAGTGTTTCAAAGATCACATATTATGCAAAATACAGTTTACATGGTTTTCTAACACTAAGATGTGTCCCTAGTCCGTCTACAAAACCCCCAGTTATGAGAAAAGTCCATCCTCTCCGTCTTTTGCCTGCTCCACTTTTCAGAAAATGTGTGCTCAAACAGGCCCGTTTGGAGATTTTCCCTTCATGACATCACAAAGGGCAGTCACCCCTCCCCCAGGTGGGTGACACTCCCACAGCTAGGTGTTTGTTCTGCCCTCTGAGTCCGCCTTCTCACCATAAACAATAGGGCATGGTGTAAGAAAGCCTGAGCCACCCAAGCCTTTCCAGAGAGGGGCGTGTTCAAACACAGCTCATTTGCATTTAAAGCTACAGACACAGAAACAGCCTGTTCTGAGCAGGGCTGAAATAGAGGGGTTTATAGGCATGATCAAATACAGGATCAGAGTGGATTTAGAACAAGAAACTTCACAGACATGTTTTTGGGGAGCTCTGAGATGTGTTGAAAAGGAGAATAATATATGACCTTTAATTATGAAATAATGAGGGTCAAACTCAGAGAAGGACTGCATGGCTTTTTAAAGCTCCTGAACCTGTGTGGATAAGACTAAAACAAAGCATCTAATTAAGGTTAAATGCACCTTAAACTGTGCTGCATGAGCAAACAGCATCAAGGTGCTCTGGTGCTGTTTGCATGTATTAAATCAGTAGTTATGGGTTCATTCAGGGCCCCCCGTCTAAGCAAATGGGCCTCACTCCAATCAGCCATGCAGAGTGCCAGTGACAATATTACTGTCTGCAGAGAGTTGTTGATAACATGCGGTACAGACTTTATAATGGCTGTCAGCCTCAGACTTTCGAGTGATCATGACAATTTCACCCAAGTGTGTCCAAAAAGTCTGGACTTACAAACAGACAGACTTTCTCTATGAGTGGAGAGAGGGACAATCTGAAAGAGCTGCTCTCGTTGTCTCTCTATTTCTCTTGTCTCTTATGTACAGATTCTGCACTTGAATGGAAAAATGCAGAATCTGGAGCGTTCTTGTTGTCCCTGTAGCATTGTCCACCAGTGTTTCACTTTGCATTGGCTGTATAAAGACCTTGAGAGAGGGCAGATAGTGGTGCAAAATGATACTCGCTTCATCGTGCTTTAAATGACAGCAATCCAATTCTTGAGAATTGAGAAAGTGTTCTTGCTTTGAGAAATTAAAAGTCAAGAGTGGTTTAGTTAATGTTTTTTTTTTTAAAGTTGATTTCTTCTTTGGAACAAAACAGGAGCGTCTGGGTGTTGAACGTTAACGATGTTGAAAGCATTCACAAAGAAGCACCTTTGCTTTCCTGACGCTGTCCTGCACCTCTGCTATCTTCAGCTCCACGCTGAGCCCCGTCTCCCCCGACAGGAGCTTCAGACGGCTCTCTAACGTCTGCAGAGCCTGACAGACGAGCACAGACACACATTTACAATACAGTACTTTTTAGAGAAGACCTTCAAAGAAACAACACTTTTATCACTAACTTTGAGAACGTCAAGAATGTAAAGAACTACCTTTATCGAATGGGAATAGAAAAAATAACTTTCCACAGCTCAGTCTGAATCTAACTTATTCTTTTAAAAGCTTGAATGTTGAAAATCATAACAACATTTTTTAAAAAGATATCTGAAAACAGATATCCAGCACAGAATCACTGATCCTCAAGTCTCACCCGCTCTCCGTGTGTTATGATCTTGTAGTCTTTTGCAGCTTTGGCAGCCCATTTCTTGGCCTCTTTAATCAGAAAGCCCTCTGCTTGTGGAGCACAGACCTCCTGCAGAGCAGAAACCTGCACAAACACGGACAAACATCCCTCTGTTAGCAGCCCTGAGCGTTACACGTGTCATCATGCTTCTTCTAAATCACAAGAAGTCAATAAAGCAGACGTCTGTGAAGATTACCATGTTAATAAGAACTTACTTTATACACATATGGATTCTCTTATAGATCCTTGTATTTGTACTGTGTGGTTTGTTCTATTTTTAGGTGACAGAAGAGAGCTATACAATTGGAAATAAATGGGATTACTTTGAACAATCCATATTTCATTTATCAATTTACATGCACTTAAATTATGATGATTACTAAATCTTTTAACTGCACTGAAAATGTACAAAGCACAAAAACTGACTTCATTATCACAGGATGTCAGTAGAGAGAGCCTCAAGCTGTTAGTAAAAGTAAAAGTCCTAAAAAAGGTTTCTGCAGGGGAACCTGTGTAAAGATCATTAACAGTGAGTTTGCTTTTCGGGGAATTTCGAGGGCAGCAGGAATTCCTATCCCCTTTTTTTTCTCCTTTTTTCTATCTATCACTATACAAAGAGAAGGACACGTCAAAGAGGTATTCTCACTCTCTCCACAACTACACCAGTTTCTCCTCCTTTTCTACAGTGCAGGAGAACCACACTTCCCTTCACCTTTCGGCCATGTTTACAAGTTTGCAGCTTTGTGTTATGTGCTGGTGAGACTGCTCTTATTGGTTGTTGACAACAGTCATGTCATTGAACAACACAATTTGCCTGGACAAGACTAAAGACCTGCGGTAATATAAAATGTTAGATTTTTTTTCATAATGCAAAGCCCAGAAACAGACTGCCTTAAAAAAGCTTGGACAGAGTTTCATGACCACCTTAAACCAAACAACCGAAACCCCTGAGTGTGCGGCAACTCTAGAAAAACTCTCATGATTATATTCTGATTTTCTGACCGTTTGGTTTAAAGCCAACATAAGATAAACTACAGCTTCTACTAAATGTTGAATGTGTCTTTGGTCATTCTTGTGGGAAGATTAAAAAACATAGACCAAAGTTGTATTCTCTTTACCATGATAGATGCCTATTTCTTCAGTATCTGCATTTAGAATTCACTCACACAGACACACCTTGTCACACGGAGCCGGCTGGAAGGTGAACTCTGGTGTTTGGCTGAAGGAGACAGATTCCTGGAGAAACTGCAGCACATTCCTCTCTCTAGTCACCTGAAAATGTGACAAACACTCAGCGGTAATCAAGAGCACATCTGAAAATTCATCCCACACGTTCCAGCATAAACAACCTGATCTGTGAAAGACGCTTGGGAACATAAGATCTCGTAACGTGAGCGAGGTCAGTGTGTGCACATCGGGACACTAAAGCAGCTCAACTCGTACCTTCACAAGTCAAGTCAAGTTTATTGATATGGCACAGTTCATATGACAAGCATAGACTCAATGTGCTTGTAAATAAAAACATGATAGAAAAACATGAAACAAAATACAAAAAAACACAAGATGAAAACAGTTACACAGTAAAAAGGAGTAGGAACAAAATTATTATTATTATTATTTAAATAGAAATAAAGTTTCCTTGATAAGGTACAAGATATGGGCGGCTGTGGCTCAGTTGGTAGAGGTGGTCGTCTCTCAACAGGAAGGTCGGGGGTTCGATCCTGCAGCCACATGTCTGATGTGTCCTTGGGCATGACACTTAACCCCACGTTGCTCCCGCTGCTTCGTCGTCGGCGTATGAATGTGTATGAATGTATAATAGTTACTTCTGACGGTCACTTTACATAGCAGCCTCTGAAATCAGCGTGTAAATGTGTAGGTGTGACCTGCGGTGTAAAAGCGCTTTGAGTAGTCAAAAGACTAGAAAGGAACTATACAAGCTCAAGTCTATTTACCATTTACCATGAATGAGCTGGAGTTTATATAGCACCTGTTTTGTAACCCCAGCAAAAATGCTTTGCAGTAGTAATGTCTACTACAGATGAAAGCATGAACCAGCTTTTCAGAGTCCGACCGTGACAAGAAACCTCAACCTCTCGATAGGTTTCTGAGATGATAGAAGTTGAGAACAGCATCTCGAATCACACCTCGGTTTTTTGGCATGCCCACATGGTTTGAAATGCATTGTTGAAGTGTTAAAATGGTTTCTGCCCACTCACAGTTTTGAAGGGAACAACTTCTGTCATGTCCTTCCGCAGATTTCACTCAGATGCAACATCAGTTCAAACATTTCGTGTGTGTGTTGAATTTCTCTCCTTTTTTAAACACTTGTAACCATTCCAACATCTTTTTCCCATTAAAAAAAAATCTTTCTTATCACTTTTTCTACACCTAATACTAACGTTTGTATTTCCTATTTGACCTTTTTGTTCTTGTTTATTTCCTTTCTTTGGTGCCTTCCTTATTTCTCTCCTCCTGTCAGCCTCCCTGTAACAACACTCACCCCCCCGCTTAGAGACGGACTGACAAATGTCTTCAGTCTGCGTTTCTCAGGAGCTACCGTGGGAGATTTAGCATGTAGAAAAGACCGTTAAGAAAAGGGTTGGGTGAATACTGTCTTTTTAAGCAGTTTCAACTATTTATAAATCTTAAAACAAAGCTCCTAAAATACGTGTTTAGTGGATAGTTAACTGAAACTGATGGATACAATAACTATCATATGACAAGGGCCTGGTATGCTACATAAGTGCAGAAAAAATGTAATAAATAAAGAAGCACTAGATGGTCTTCAGTTTAAATGAAGTTACCTGTTATATAAATTACCTCAGCAATGTTAACATTTAACACTGTTGCTGGTCTACAACTACCTAAACGGTTGGTTGATATATTTTATCATTGTGTCTTACTTATACAGTACACTGTCACCGATCTAAACTGACCATTTTATGAAGGATGCAAACTGCATGTGTGGAGTGAAGCGTCCTGTTGCACCAGCTATGCGTAAGTTCTGTCCTAACTTATGGTTTAAAGTCCAAACTTAACCCTACATTGAAACTATATACTATCTAACTCTAGTTCAACATAAAGGGGCCTTATTTAAAAAAGGATTGCACGACTCTTGCGCCCACCTAACGTGTACAAGAAAAGACATACGTAAAAAATTCTCATTTGCAAAACACACAGAAGGGTTAAATGCATCCCTAACTGTGCTACAGGGAGTATTTATATCACCTGCTGTGTGTTCTGTTTTACAGCGAAATACATAAAAACAAAAAAGTATGGATATAATTCTGGCTGAGAAGACAGATTATGCGAAGCTTTATACAATTTGCAGAGCAAACTGAGGGTGAGATGCACGCAACATGCCGTTGGTGATGCGTCCCAGTTGGCTCACTCTCATTGGCTGCATTGGCAGGCTGACATGGAATTGTAAATGTCAAACATGTTTGATATTTCACTGATCGGGGAGGCTCCGACTCAATGGAGAGCAGAAAAATAATCGCAGTGACACCACACACTTAAGAACTATTTGGACAGATAATCAAACGCGACAAGTTGCGAATTGGAACGAAGTGGGCATATCGGCCCAAAATCGGGACTAATGGTGGTTTCACTCGGGCTCAGATCAAAGTACGCTTGACCCCAAAATCCAGTTCATTTGATCAGTGGGAAAACAAACGTACACTACTCGTACCGTACTGAGCCCAAGTCCGCTTGGAGAGGTGGTCTCGGGCACTATTCATCCAAATCGAGTACGATCTGCGGGAGATGTGAACGCAACCATGCTCAATCAAGGAAGTGGACCGCTATATGAAGTAATTCTAAACGTCTTCTGGCAATTCAATGTATCCGCGCAGCACAGGTCCATTTTATCCTCTGAGCTGCCCTGTAGATGTAGCCTAGTTGCTGCTGGCTAAGGCAATCTACAGGAGCAGTTCCAAAACTTCAAGGCCCTACGAGTCATTTAGACCCCCCCAAAAAAAAGTGTCCATCTAAAAAAAGCGCTTTTAACAACCACACACTGTATGCACACACACGTACCTTAGTGACAGTCTCCCATATCCGGCTGTACTGTTTGTGTGTGTTCAGACAGGAGTCCATCTCTGTCCCACACAGCAGAGACAAATGGCTCCTCAGGTCGTCATAAACATCACCGTCCATGAGCTGATGAGGTGAAGAAGTTACAACAATTAAACACTACTTTAATCCAATAATGTGTGACAGGATTTACATATTGGAGATCCTCCACACCACATGCTGAACCCCATCTACAGTCCTGCAAATTAAAAATAATGTTTTCCATCGTGAGCCTCGACTTGAAATCATGTTGTTCACAAGAAGTAAAGAATCAAGAAATCAGATGGATCAAGTAATCCAATCCACTTTTTTTATCATCAGGTTAAAAGTTTGTGTTCAAAACCAGTAGGGGGCACATATGGCATACAGGTTACAGGGGCTATATTCCTCAAAGGTGGGCAGTTCGAGTCTGACCGGAGTGTCCTTTCCCGCATGTCATTCCCCACTATCTCTTTCTCTTCCTGATTTCAAACTCTATCCACTGTCCTATCAAAAAAGGCATAAAAGCCCCAAAACTAATCTGCACTTTTCATAAGGTCTGGTATAAATTTGATCCCCCAAAAAAGGACAAATGTGGCTGGATTCCCTGATCCTGGATTGCAGAATCCAGATAAAAATGTTGATCGTTCTTATCTGGATTATTTCTTTTGGTTTTATTGTAAACCATTTAAATACATGTTTTCCAATTCCACTTATTTTCAATCCTTTAAATCCCCAGGAATCAAAGTACTTTTAATCAGCGTAGCATTCAGGGCTGTCTGGGCTTTTTCATGTCAGTGACACTGTTTCAACAAATAACTGAATTAGGTGTAAATTAGTGATTTAATATACTGAGCCTTTTGCATGGTAGACACAGACTAATGTTTTGTCTTTGCTCTTTTGGGCTGACTACACACTAGACGATTTTCTTTAATACTCCAACACTTTACCTTCTGTAGCAGCACTTTAACTCTGACAGTCACTTTGTCCTGGTTTGTTTTGAACAACATCACACAGCCACTTGTTATTGTATTAATGTGTCTCTGTCAACTAATGTACAGCTTATGTTGTTGTTTGGTTTTTGCTTGTCATTGTGGTTTTATGTACATTTGAATAATTTGTACCACCGACCTGCCAAGGGAGTACAGATGGAAATTAACCTATGGCTAAAATCTAGCATATTTACATATGTATGTTCATCAATGTGCACTGTCCCTATTTTAAATAAATACATTAATTAATTTCCAAATCTTAACCAATCTTAAAAACATGTGGCGCTCAAAATCGGGCCTAAAATCTTCTAGTGTGTTGCCAGCCTTAGACTGAATTTGTAAGAATGTTGTTGTCACTTTTTTTCTGCAGGCTGCAGTGCTATAAGGCCAGAAAAAAGACACCACAATGTCAAAGGTTGAATGAATGAAGACGATTATTTCTACCATTTCTAATAAAAGTCCCTTTAAGTTGTTCAGACTTCTTTGGATAAACGAATATTCAGGAGAACAA